>JAZKJV010010728.1:0-464668 GCA_037367405.1 Ottelia alismoides | reverse complement strand
TTGTTTCAAATTTGGGAATTCCCAACTTTCCCTCCAAGCCATTTGGTTTCTTAATTGAAGCCAAATTAACTTCAATTGTAATTATATAGATTTTCCAATTAAAATCTAATTACACTTTTTAATACAACATATATTCGTACTACCGTATCGTTTTATACATATTTTGACATTCATATTCGTATTCGTTTTAAAATGGATGCGGATATGGATATCACTTTGACATTTGTATTCGTATATTTATTTTCAAACATAAGTTTAGTAATAGATTTATTTATAAATGTACCTAACAATATTTTGTGATTGAATTGCCCATTGATGACATAATTATTGTGAAATTACAATATCTGGTATATCTATTTTTTGTTTAAACCATCCTAAATATGTATATTTTAGTTAATTTATAAAATATTTCTGTTATTATCTATATCCGATTCATATTTGTTTTACATTCATATTCGTTTTTAAGGATATGATAACACATTTTTCACATTCGTCAATATTCGTATCCGCATTCATATTCGTATTTTAATATATATAAGGATATGATTATACCTATATTCGTATTCGTATCCGACCGTTTTCAGCCCTAGATGGTAGTGTTGAGGCAATACCCCCCCATATATAGTCCAGTTACAACCCCATAATACAATTCCCAATAGGACTATGGGAATAGAAAACACGTATTTGCTTTAATACAAATATGAGGATTATAACTATTAAATATTTTTATCGATTTCTTTGTCAGTTGGGCACAAAGTTTAAAGGATACTAGATTTTCTCATAATATCCATACTCGATATCATACCATACACATACACACAATAAAAGTTCACACTATGAGATCAGCATGGGAAAACATCATATCGCTGACATAATAATCATAAATCCAAATAAACACTACTAAGCTTGCATCCAGATGAAACCACAAAGACTGACATATATACATCACTGTTATATAACCTAAACCTCTCAAACATTGCCATTAAAGGCTCAACGACACATCGTACAATGGGCTGGGGTCCTATGGAGGAGCCATGCAATAATGCACTCCACAATGAATGCATATATGCACCGCAGAGATGTCATAGGACAGTCGACCTCATCATCTCTGTCCTCGAGACAAATGGAGCACGTAGCATCCTCCATCCTAACCTCAGGACCCTCAATGTGACCGAGAGAGGCAACCATGTCACGAATACGAATCTCCCTCTCAGCGAGGGAAGCAGTGACGGTGACACTTACAACCATCTCAATATTGTGGCAGTGAATCCACCACCACATAAGTAACGTCTACAATATAATAAGCAAAATGACCCCTACACCCATAAAGACAAAGACGATGGGAGGAATATGCTTTGGGCGTTGTCTGCTGAAAGGTATCGGCACGTCTCTACCATCCATATTCATGTAGCATCACGTCATACATGAAAGGGAAAATGATAACTAGAAAAGATAAAGAAAAAGTTTCAAGTTTTATTTATAATAATGAGATCAAAACATGCTATCCACCACTCCAATGAATTTACTTGAATACAACTAGTTTTGCTATGCGGTTACAAAAGCTCATATACATTTGTGTGACTCACAATATAGACTTGGTTACAGTTTGATGAATCCCAGATAGAACATTATAAAACCCATTCCTTATTCTTCTAACTTGAACAAATCAATAAAAATCACCATTAACTCACTAATATAAGTTTGTATTATATTGTAAATATTTTGTGTATAATTAACACTAATGATTAATCCTATTTGTTGTATGTAATATCGACGGGTCATGCTCCCATCAGCCGGTATCAGAGCCGGGTTCAACGTTGTTGAAGGGTCATGATGCGATAGATCAGAGCGAAGTTTGATGTCAATGATACGACGTAATGCAACATATGTGCAATACTCAGAAACTGTGATATGGTGGTCTCTTGGAGAAATTGACCAGAGAAGTCGAAGAATTCTACTAGCGACGGCTGACAGGAGATCGTGCAAGGTGGCACATTGAGGGCACCTAGTAACGGGTGTGTCACCCGAAAGTGGTGAGTTCCTACTAACGAGACCTACAAATGACGAGGATGACCCGATACATACTAAAGATGATAAGAGATCGTGATTGAATTCAACTCAGGGAAGATTGTTAGGATTAGAGTCAAATTAGGATTATGAATCCTAATGGGATTGGACTCTTAATCGAGTTGTTTTTATTTATAGTCCAATTGGGAATATGACTATGTGGTTGTACCTGGGCTATATATTGGGAGGTGGAGGCATTGCCTCAATATCACCACTACAACAATGTAACCCCTATAGAGAAAGGGGGAGAGGGAGAGAAGAGAGCGAGAGAATGAAGAGAGTTGTACTCGTTCTTCTATTAAATATATACTATACTATAATATAATATAAATAATATAATATATTATATATATAAAATAAATTAATATATAATATATTATATTTAATAGAAAAACGAGTACAACTCTCTCCCTTTCTTTGCTCTTTTCCTCTTCCCTTTTCTCTTTAAGGGTTCATTGTTGTGGTGGTGGTGTTGAGGGAATGCCCCCAAGACAATGGGAATAGAAAACACATATTTGCATTAAGATGGATACGAACATCATAAATATTAAATATTTTTACCAATTTCTGTGTTTGTGCTCAGAGTTTAAAGGATACTCGATTTCCTCATAATATCCAAACTTCGATATCATACCATACACATATATACAATAAAATTTCACACTATGAGATCGGCATGGAAAACATCATATTGCTGGCATAGTAATGATAAATCCAAATAAACACTACTAAGCATGCATCCAGATGAAACCACACAGACTGACATAAATACATCACTATTATATAACCTAAACCTCTCAAACATTGTCTTCAAACGCTCAATAACATATCGAGTAATGGGTTGAGGTCCTTTGGAGGAACCATGCAATAATGCACTCCACAATGAATGCATACATGTACCGAAGAGATGCCATAGGACTTGTCGATCTCATCGTCTCCGTCCTCGAGAGAAATGGAGCACGTATTGTCCTCCATACCAACCTCAGGACCCTCAATGCGAGGGAGAGAGATAATCATGTCACGAATACGAATCTCCCTCTCAGTGAGCGCAACAATGACGTTGACACTTGCAACCATCTCAACATTGTGGCGGTGAATCCACCACCACAAAAGTAATGTAGACAACACAATAAGGAAAATGACCCCTACACCCATAAAGAAAAAGACGTTGGGGGGAATATGCTTTGGACACTGTGCACAGAGAGGTATGGACACGTCTCTACCATCCATCTTCATGTAGCATCACGTTATACATGAAAAGGAAAAAATGATAATTAGAAAAAGATAAAGAAAAAGGCTTAAGTTTTATTTATAAAAATGGGATCAAAAAATATTATCCACCGCTCCAAGGAATTTACTTGAATACAACTAGTTTTATTATGTGATTACAAAAGCTCATACACAACATGAAAAAATGAAAATGTTGGATACATGATACATTAGTATGACTCACAATATAGACTTCGTTGCAGTTTGATGAATCACATATACATTATTATAAAATCCATTCCTTATTCTCCTGGCTTGAAGAAATCAATAAAAACCACCATTAACTCACTAATATTATATCTATTATATTGTAAATAATATGTGTATAATTAACACTAAATGGTTAACCCTATTTCTTGTATGTAATACGGACGGGTCATGCCCCCATCAACCGGTATCAGAGCTGGGTGCAATGTTGTTGAAGGGTCGATGCGACATTTCAGAGCGAAGTTTGACGAAGATGAAATTTGACGTTGATAAGATGACATAGTAATATTTTGGGCTTTTGTTTATTTCGTTTCAGTCCTGAAATTTTCAAAGCACGTGTAATATTTTGGGATATTTTGCAAAGTGACCCCCAGGTTTTTCTGTATTGCGTTTTGGTCCTTCCCAGGCGCGTGCAAGTCACGCGCCCTGGTGGGTAATTTGTAGGCGTTCCCAGGCGGTTTTGTTAATTGTCTTTTAGTTCCAGAAATTGAATACTAAGTTCAATATTTTTGTGGAAATTGCATGTATGCCCCTGGAAGTTTTGAATATTGCATTTCTACCCCTGCCAGGACTGTTTAATGTTTGGATGTTGTTGGATTTATTTGATTGATCATTTTAGCTCCAAAAATTCCACGAAAATAGGTTTAAGTTTCTGGATAAGTGTACTTTAACGCCAGCTATTTAGTTTTTGATTTTATTGTATTTTCCTATTTATTAAAAATCAAAAACTCTCATTTTGTGCACTGTCTAGCTTAGAAAATACCAAAAAATATAAAAACACCTCCAAAAATTCCCAAAAATTCACCTAGTGTCTATTTTACCCTATTTTAGTGTCAGTCCAAAAATCATTAAAAATTTCAAAAGAAAAACTCTAAAAAATTAAAAACTCTTAAAAACTTCAAAAAAATATATAAAATAGTAGAAAAATCCAAAAAATATAAACTCAGCTTCTGTTTATCCCTTATTTTGTTACTTTTATTAGAAAAATAGTGTGAAACATTTTTGCTACTGGTTGGTATTTTTAAAATTTCATTTTGCTCTCAGCCAGTCTCTTTTGTACTGTTTTGCTTTATCTCAGCATTTAAAAATATCAAAAACATCTTGAAAAACCCCCAAAAATCACAAAAACGGTAGAAAACCTTAAAAATACCAAAAACATTTTATTTCTGAATTTTTGAGCATTTTTGTGCATTTTTATAAATATTTTACTTTGCCTTTTCTTATTTTGTCTTTACTTTCCAATATTGAAAAAGAAATTAAAAAATATAAAATATAAAATATAAAAATCAGAAAATTCAAAAAAAATCAAAATACAAAATTAAAAACAAAATTAAAAACAAAAAAATTAATTAAAAATTAAAAACCCACAAAAATTGTAGTTGCTTGCTTGCTTAGTGTAGACACTTCACACACTCACACACTTGTGCATTCATTTGCTTGGACTATACTGTTTGCTCCCTGTGTTCGAACTCTCTGCATACTTGCCCTTTACATCATTTGTGCAGAGTTAAAAATAAATTTTAACTCCACATTTATTTCTAATTATTGATTTTTAGTGTGGGTTAATTGTTGATCTTAGCCGGATTTAGTGTGGTCGACACATCGACTTAGTTCACGCTTTGTGCTGAACTTAAGACCACCTATTTTCGGCTAAATCAATAAAGTATTTCCTATTGTCTCAGGTCAACACACCATTAAACTCATAGATATCCGTGTGCAGTAGATCCAAGATCTCACTATCTCTAGAGACAGACTGAAAAGACTTCCTAGGTGTCTTAGCTTGCACACAGATTTCACATTTTTGAGTTTTGTCAATAGTGTATTTAGAGATCAACTCGCAATTCATCATTCTCTTAATTGAATTTAAGTTCACATGTCCCAATCTATCATGTCACAGATCACAAGATTCTAGATTATTCACAACATGAGACACAGAATTAGAGCATTCAGAATTTAAAACATTCATTTCATTAATATTTACTAAATCACATCTAATTCTAAATAACAAGTCAAAATCTGCCAAATAACCTTTTCCATAAAAAATGCCATGTCTCAGAATTATAACTTTATTACATTTAAAGTTCAACTCAAAACCATTTCTAACTAAGAGAGCCAGATAAAACATTCTTCTTGATGTAAGGAACATGCAGCATCCTGTGCAACATCCAGACACGTACAGAGGAGAACCTCAAGTTGACTTGTCCCGACCTTAGCACCCTGGCTGTAGAATCGTTCCCCATCTTCACAGTGCCACCACTGCATGTCTGATAAGAAGAAAACAATGTTCTGTCAGAACAAATATTTACATTGTCTCCTGTAACCACGAGCCACTCAATTGGATCATGGATATCGTATAGTTCAGGTTTTACAGAGACATACCCCTCGCTAGCTCTGAGTCCCATAGTGATCATATTCACTTGCGGACTCTCGTCTGTAGCCTTAGGTTGAGCCTTTAAGGACGGACAATCCTTCTTCAAATGACCAACCTGATTACAGTGTCAACAGAGTTTATTCTTTGCCTTTTTCTAAATCTTGCCCTTTGGTTTTATTTTATTGTTATTAGGATCCTTTCCCTTCTTATCTTTGCCCTTCGAGGTCATGAGATTGACCTTAGCTTGAATATCGACAGGAAGCACATGCTTTTGTTTCATGTATTCCTCCTCTATGGTAATTGCCACCATCAAGTCATCCTTAGATATTTTCCCCTTCCTGTATTTCAGGGTCATACCGAAGTCTTCCCACAACTTGGAGAATTTTTCTATGATGTACATGACCTGAAACTTCTCTGGAAGTTTCATTTCGACATCTTCTAAACCGTGGAGCAGGAGTAAGAACTCATGTGCCTGTTCAGAAATAGACTTTCTTTCGGCCATGGAAAACTTCAAAAATTTGGCCACGGAGTATTTCTCAATACCGAGGTCTTTGGTGTTATACTTCTGATCCAAATCTTCCCATAGCCCCGCTGCAGTCTGCGTGGATGAACAATATACGTCAAACAACGTGTTGGACGTGGCCAACAAGAAGCAACCATGACATATACGATCTCGTTCCATCCACGCGGATTGCGCCTTATGGCTATCGGGAGTGGAGTTTTCCGTTTCCACCGTTGGACAGTCAGTTTCAAGCATAGATATTAATCCTATGGTGGTTAACCAGATCTTCATGCGTTGTTGTCAACGCTTAAAATTATGACCATCGAATTTTTCAGGCATACCCATCAAATCTACCCTCGATTTAAATATAATTTCCGACATTATATTAAAAAATGTTTGTGGATATCCTCTCTAAGATTGTTGAAAATAAGATCGTTACCACATATAATAAATAATAATTACACGGATCCAAATGGATTGACAAAAAAGCATAACGGATTATCGATAGTTTTATCACACAATTCCAATCTATTATCCGATTACAAAATACAGGCAGGAACCGATTAAATGAACGGAAACATAAAACCGGGCGAGATCTAGGAAAGGTAAAGCAATAACAAAATTACGGCAAACAAAATATAATAAGGATTAGATTAGAAATCACCGAAGCCTCCATGAAATGGGTTGTCCTTAGAGAGGATATCGCCCACACAATACCGGTGCGTAGGGTACTGACGATCCGCTCCCAGGATACGACGACACACGATCTTCGTCTACGCACACTGACTAGATCATCCTCGAATGTACCTCAGAGAACTGCAACCGAGAGAAAGAGAGACAGGTTCGTCCGTGAGAGGAAGAAACAGAACAAAGCCAAGACGACGTGAGAGGAGCTTTTCTTACGAGTATAGAAACACGATGCGGGGGAAGGGATATATAGATGGTCGCGTGTCCTAGCACAATACCTTTCGATTTCCGAAAATGCCCCTCAAAGGGCGTGTCATTTTAGATCTTGAAATCGTGGCTAGAATCACATCCATAATGACGAGTTGAATTCTCATTTTAATCGACTTACCAAATTAATCGTGTGATTAATTTAATTAACTTACCAAATGAAACCTATAGGAAAAGTATCGAGATCCGAATTGACTCTTCCGAGCCCGAGCCGGAGATGGAGCGGAGCGGAGCGCGCGCGCGTGTCTGGTCTTCCATTCCTCCTCTCTACTATTGCTACAAGAGCTTGGGGTGTGAACTCATATATAAGTCCACCAAAAGTTTAGAGCTCCAAGGTATGGTACTAAATTTCCACCCAAACTTTTTCATGTTTCAAATTTGGGAATTCCCAACTTTCCCTCCAAGCCATTTGGTTTCTTAATTGAAGCCAAATTAACTTCAATTGTAATTATATAGATTTTCCAATTAAAATCTAATTACACTTTTTAATACAACATATATTCGTACTACCGTATCGTTTTATACATATTTTGACATTCATATTCGTATTCGTTTTAAAATGGATGCGGATATGGATATCACTTTGACATTTGTATTCGTATATTTATTTTCAAACATAAGTTTAGTAATAGATTTATTTATAAATGTACCTAACAATATTTTGTGATTGAATTGCCCATTGATGACATAATTATTGTGAAATTACAATATCTGGTATATCTATTTTTTGTTTAAACCATCCTAAATATGTATATTTTAGTTAATTTATAAAATATTTCTGTTATTATCTATATCCGATTCATATTTGTTTTACATTCATATTCGTTTTTAAGGATATGATAACACATTTTTCACATTCGTCAATATTCGTATCCGCATTCATATTCGTATTTTAATATATATAAGGATATGATTATACCTATATTCGTATTCGTATCCGACCGTTTTCAGCCCTAGATGGTAGTGTTGAGGCAATACCCCCCCATATATAGTCCAGTTACAACCCCATAATACAATTCCCAATAGGACTATGGGAATAGAAAACACGTATTTGCTTTAATACAAATATGAGGATTATAACTATTAAATATTTTTATCGATTTCTTTGTCAGTTGGGCACAAAGTTTAAAGGATACTAGATTTTCTCATAATATCCATACTCGATATCATACCATACACATACACACAATAAAAGTTCACACTATGAGATCAGCATGGGAAAACATCATATCGCTGACATAATAATCATAAATCCAAATAAACACTACTAAGCTTGCATCCAGATGAAACCACAAAGACTGACATATATACATCACTGTTATATAACCTAAACCTCTCAAACATTGCCATTAAAGGCTCAACGACACATCGTACAATGGGCTGGGGTCCTATGGAGGAGCCATGCAATAATGCACTCCACAATGAATGCATATATGCACCGCAGAGATGTCATAGGACAGTCGACCTCATCATCTCTGTCCTCGAGACAAATGGAGCACGTAGCATCCTCCATCCTAACCTCAGGACCCTCAATGTGACCGAGAGAGGCAACCATGTCACGAATACGAATCTCCCTCTCAGCGAGGGAAGCAGTGACGGTGACACTTACAACCATCTCAATATTGTGGCAGTGAATCCACCGCCACATAAGTAACGTCTACAATATAATAAGCAAAATGACCCCTACACCCATAAAGACAAAGACGATGGGAGGAATATGCTTTGGGCGTTGTCTGCTGAAAGGTATCGGCACGTCTCTACCATCCATATTCATGTAGCATCACGTCATACATGAAAGGGAAAATGATAACTAGAAAAGATAAAGAAAAAGTTTCAAGTTTTATTTATAATAATGAGATCAAAACATGCTATCCACCACTCCAATGAATTTACTTGAATACAACTAGTTTTGCTATGCGGTTACAAAAGCTCATATACATTTGTGTGACTCACAATATAGACTTGGTTACAGTTTGATGAATCCCAGATAGAACATTATAAAACCCATTCCTTATTCTTCTAACTTGAACAAATCAATAAAAATCACCATTAACTCACTAATATAAGTTTGTATTATATTGTAAATATTTTGTGTATAATTAACACTAATGATTAATCCTATTTGTTGTATGTAATATCGACGGGTCATGCTCCCATCAGCCGGTATCAGAGCCGGGTTCAACGTTGTTGAAGGGTCATGATGCGATAGATCAGAGCGAAGTTTGATGTCAATGATACGACGTAATGCAACATATGTGCAATACTCAGAAACTGTGATATGGTGGTCTCTTGGAGAAATTGACCAGAGAAGTCGAAGAATTCTGCTAGCGACGGCTGACAGGAGATCGTGCAAGGTGGCACATTGAGGGCACCTAGTAACGGGTGTGTCACCCGAAAGTGGTGAGTTCCTACTAACGAGACCTACAAATGACGAGGATGACCCGATACATACTAAAGATGATAAGAGATCGTGATTGAATTCAACTCAGGGGAAGATTGTTAGGATTAGAGTCAAATTAGGATTATGAATCCTAATGGGATTGGACTCTTAATCGAGTTGTTTTTATTTATAGTCCAATTGGGAATATGACTATGTGGTTGTACCTGGGCTATATATTGGGAGGTGGAGGCATTGCCTCAATATCACCACTACAACAATGTAACCCCTATAGAGAAAGGGGGAGAGGGAGAGAAGAGAGCGAGAGAATGAAGAGAGTTGTACTCGTTCTTCTATTAAATATATACTATACTATAATATAATATAAATAATATAATATATTATATATATAAAATAAATTAATATATAATATATTATATTTAATAGAAAAACGAGTACAACTCTCTCCCTTTCTTTGCTCTTTTCCTCTTCCCTTTTCTCTTTAAGGGTTTCATTGTTGTGGTGGTGGTGTTGAGGGAATGCCCCCAAGACAATGGGAATAGAAAACACATATTTGCATTAAGATGGATACGAACATCATAAATATTAAATATTTTTACCAATTTCTGTGTTTGTGCTCAGAGTTTAAAGGATACTCGATTTCCTCATAATATCCAAACTTCGATATCATACCATACACATATATACAATAAAATTTCACACTATGAGATCGGCATGGGAAAACATCATATTGCTGGCATAGTAATGATAAATCCAAATAAACACTACTAAGCATGCATCCAGATGAAACCACACAGACTGACATAAATACATCACTATTATATAACCTAAACCTCTCAAACATTGTCTTCAAACGCTCAATAACATATCGAGTAATGGGTTGAGGTCCTTTGGAGGAACCATGCAATAATGCACTCCACAATGAATGCATACATGTACCGAAGAGATGCCATAGGACTTGTCGATCTCATCGTCTCCGTCCTCGAGAGAAATGGAGCACGTATTGTCCTCCATACCAACCTCAGGACCCTCAATGCGAGGGAGAGAGATAATCATGTCACGAATACGAATCTCCCTCTCAGTGAGCGCAACAATGACGTTGACACTTGCAACCATCTCAACATTGTGGCGGTGAATCCACCACCACAAAAGTAATGTAGACAACACAATAAGGAAAATGACCCCTACACCCATAAAGAAAAAGACGTTGGGGGGAATATGCTTTGGACACTGTGCACAGAGAGGTATGGACACGTCTCTACCATCCATCTTCATGTAGCATCACGTTATACATGAAAAGGAAAAAATGATAATTAGAAAAAGATAAAGAAAAAGGCTTAAGTTTTATTTATAAAAATGGGATCAAAAAATATTATCCACCGCTCCAAGGAATTTACTTGAATACAACTAGTTTTATTATGTGATTACAAAAGCTCATACACAACATGAAAAAATGAAAATGTTGGATACATGATACATTAGTATGACTCACAATATAGACTTCGTTGCAGTTTGATGAATCACATATACATTATTATAAAATCCATTCCTTATTCTCCTGGCTTGAAGAAATCAATAAAAACCACCATTAACTCACTAATATTATATCTATTATATTGTAAATAATATGTGTATAATTAACACTAAATGGTTAACCCTATTTCTTGTATGTAATACGGACGGGTCATGCCCCCATCAACCGGTATCAGAGCTGGGTGCAATGTTGTTGAAGGGTCGATGCGACATTTCAGAGCGAAGTTTGACGAAGATGAAATTTGACGTTGATAAGATGACATAGTAATATTTTGGGCTTTTGTTTATTTCGTTTCAGTCCTGAAATTTTCAAAGCACGTGTAATATTTTGGGATATTTTGCAAAGTGACCCCCAGGTTTTTTCTGTATTGCGTTTTGGTCCTTCCCAGGCGCGTGCAAGTCACGCGCCCTGGTGGGTAATTTGTAGGCGTTCCCAGGCGGTTTTGTTAATTGTCTTTTAGTTCCAGAAATTGAATACTAAGTTCAATATTTTTGTGGAAATTGCATGTATGCCCCTGGAAGTTTTGAATATTGCATTTCTACCCCTGCCAGGACTGTTTAATGTTTGGATGTTGTTGGATTTATTTGATTGATCATTTTAGCTCCAAAAATTCCACGAAAATAGGTTTAAGTTTCTGGATAAGTGTACTTTAACGCCAGCTATTTAGTTTTTGATTTTATTGTATTTTCCTATTTATTAAAAATCAAAAACTCTCATTTTGTGCACTGTCTAGCTTAGAAAATACCAAAAAATATAAAAACACCTCCAAAAATTCCCAAAAATTCACCTAGTGTCTATTTTACCCTATTTTAGTGTCAGTCCAAAAATCATTAAAAATTTCAAAAGAAAAACTCTAAAAAATTAAAAACTCTTAAAAACTTCAAAAAAATATATAAAATAGTAGAAAAATCCAAAAAATATAAACTCAGCTTCTGTTTATCCCTTATTTTGTTACTTTTATTAGAAAAATAGTGTGAAACATTTTTGCTACTGGTTGGTATTTTTAAAATTTCATTTTGCTCTCAGCCAGTCTCTTTTGTACTGTTTTGCTTTATCTCAGCATTTAAAAATATCAAAAACATCTTGAAAAACCCCCAAAAATCACAAAAACGGTAGAAAACCTTAAAAATACCAAAAACATTTTATTTCTGAATTTTTGAGCATTTTTGTGCATTTTTATAAATATTTTACTTTGCCTTTTCTTATTTTGTCTTTACTTTCCAATATTGAAAAAGAAATTAAAAAATATAAAATATAAAATATAAAAATCAGAAAATTCAAAAAAAATCAAAATACAAAATTAAAAAAAAAATTAAAAACAAAAAAATTAATTAAAAATTAAAAACCCACAAAAATTGTAGTTGCTTGCTTGCTTAGTGTAGACACTTCACACACTCACACACTTGTGCATTCATTTGCTTGGACTATACTGTTTGCTCCCTGTGTTCGAACTCTCTGCATACTTGCCCTTTACATCATTTGTGCAGAGTTAAAAATAAATTTTAACTCCACATTTATTTCTAATTATTGATTTTTAGTGTGGGTTAATTGTTGATCTTAGCCGGATTTAGTGTGGTCGACACATCGACTTAGTTCACGCTTTGTGCTGAACTTAAGACCACCTATTTTCGGCTAAATCAAATGGCGCCGTTGCCGGGGATCGAACAGCTTGTAGTCCATATTTTGATTGTTTGTGTGAATTGTTTACCATAGCATTGTTTTTCATTTCTCACATTTTTGATATATCTTGATTGAGCTATCTGACCTTCTCTTTTCTTGTCTTCTTGCGAGGGACCGCGGAGCGAGGCGGATCGCCTAGGCGACCGACGCAACCTTGGGACGTGGAGCCGGCTTTTCTTTAGCCAAGCCGGCAGGAGAGAGCAAGGAGTGAGAGAGAGAGGGATTAGTTAGCTTTTTCTTTTATTTTGTGAGAGAGTGATTCATTTAAATTGTAATAATACAGGTACACTAGGACTTGGACTTGGACTTAGACATTCGGGCCTAATTTCCGGGTGTTTGTTCACCCGGGGGCTCACCGCAGTTTTGCCGCGTTTTCATCGCTGTCATTTTCCGGTTTTGTGTTTATTTTTCATTTTCTTTTGTGGATTGAGCTCCTAGATCTAGGTCCTGCTTGACTCGAGTAGAATAGGTCCAAACACTTAATTATCTTTGCATGCTCCTATAGTTACGTTTTGGACTTAGACTAATTAAACAGTTAGCGAGTAGCTTCCAAATCCACGCGCCGCGAGCTCACACCCGAACAAGCGCTTTCTCCTACTCCAAATGTGTTGGGCAGAGGAGGGGTGAGCCAAGACCGGACACTCGGATTAGAAGTTATTAGCTAGCTTGTGGTTCTATCGCTAGCAGTTGCCTGTTCTAGGACGATTTCCGTTGCATTTCGCCATATAGCTTAGGTTTAAAATATTCTGCTTTGCATCCCGCATGGAGAGAGCTGGGATTCGCTGTAAGTATTCTTACTTTGCACGCATCATCTAGACACAAAGGTGAGATTTCCACCTTGGTGTCGACTTGCACGGCTTTTCCGACTCTATTCTCCCTCTGTTTTTGGACAAAGTAGGATAAAGGAAAAAATACAAAAACGTTAGGCGCTTGCTTGAATTGACTCAAAAGAAGCGATAACACCAAAAAAATTAAAAAAGGGACTGCTAAAGAAAACTTGACCAAAATAAAAACGGTAATTGGATTCATTGCTTGGGGAGAGTAACACCCTCACTTGTTTTCAGGTTGCATAGGAAGGTTTCCTTCCCAGTGAGGTGAGCGCTTCGTAAGGATTAGAGCCCAAAACCCAACTTGTGGCTGCCTTGTGTATCGCCTGGATTTCCGAAGTATTGGCGCTACTATCGTACGTAGTCGAGTAGGACTTGGTCGCCAGTGGTGACTCTCTATTGTGAGAGCACCGACCTTGTCCGAAGTACAGAGCTTAGGCCACGCCTTCACGGGTGTGTCTGTCTCACCGGCTGCGTCCGAGTAGGACCTTGTACGCTCACGGGTGATTCCGTTGCGAGCGAGGTCCGAAGTATCGGTTTCGCCTATCGGCTTCCTCCCTCTTTTCTTTGGCTGAGTAGGGATCCAGGAAGGGTTACAAGGACCTCAAAAAGCGCAAGTTACAGGTTACACAGGAGGAGGACAAGTACGGGGACACTCTCCTGGCAGTACTCTCTCTCCTATAGGCGTAGCGCTCTAAGGACTCGTGAAAAGATAATTGCCTGAAAAACAAGTTAAAATTGACAAGATAAAAGCCGAACCTTCACGGCTTCACGAGTTGAGTTGGTGAACCTACCCTTGCTTTGTGTTTGATTTCTAGATTTATTAAGGTCAAGATCAAAAACACCGCACAATTGTGCAAAATTTTGTTGCATCTCATTTTCTCCTTTTTCTTGCATCTTCCCCGCTCTTTCCGAACAATCAAGATGATGGGACGGAGGTCTCTTAGGCCGACCTTGTCGACACCGCTATCCAACACTCCTCCCTACTCATCTAGGAATAACTCGGAGAGCCCGCTCTCCGAGCCTGAGTTCACATCCACCCTGTTCCCCCTCGACCACCCTTCCCATTCTCCTTCCCTCAGTCCAATCATTTCAGAGTTCAGTGCATCACAAAGTTCAGCTCATTCCACAGCACCTGAAATGGCCTCTTTTGCATTTTCAGAACATCAAGCAATGGCAGACAGAGGCGAGCACCAAGATGATCACGATCACCCGCCGTTTATTATTGATCAAGCGGCCATCAACAATTCCCTGCTAGCGTCCCTGGAGAATATGCAGAGACAGATCCGTGACCAGGGGACATTTATGGGTGATCTGATGAGAGAGATAGCACAGCTGAGAGAACACCGACCTGGGGGCGGTGGCGGTGGCGGTGGAGAAGGAGGAGGACCCGATGCAGGAGGAGGCGACCCAGACGGTGAGCGACCGCCACAGACCATCATGAGGGAACTGCACAACCCAGCTTCATCCCTCACTCACCGGTGGATCAGACTCCCACCAATCCATGGAGACTTCGAGCTTCGGCACAACACGATTCAGATGCTACCCAAATTCCATGGGTTGCCGACCGAAGAGCCGCACCTCCATCTCCAAGAGTTCGAAATGATATGCAGCACCATCCACGATCGGCTGTTGACCGAGGATACTATCAAGATGATCGCCTTCCCGTTCTCATTGGTTGATCGAGCCGCATATTGGCTCAAGCATCTAGGGCGATTTGTCGACACCTGGGCAGATCTCCGGTCCGTGTATTTGAAGAAATACTATCCTCTCGGCCGGACAAACGCAGCTCGAGCCATGATCAGCAATTTCACCATGATCCCAAATGAACAGTTCCATGAAGCATGGGATCGTTTCAGAGAGCTCATAGACCGGTGTCCACATCACGATATCTCTAAGCCCCATCTGGTGCAGAGTTTCTTCTGTGGGCTGACACCGGAGCTGCAGGGGCTTGTGAACGCCTCTTGCGGTGGATCATATTTTTCCAAAGGTGAAGACGATGTCTGGGCCATATACGAAGGTATGGCAGAGAACTCCACAGTGATGACCCAGGCCAGAGTCTACACTCAGCAGAAGCCCCCACAAGGAGCGGGATCATTTCAGAGGATCGCCCGCATCGATGCCGGTCCCAGCACAACGTCGGTAGCCGCAGCCCAAGCCGAATCAGCAGCGGCCGACATGGGCATTATCAGTGAGAAGTTGGACCGCATGGAGATCCTTGAGAAGAAGCAAAACCAAGGTCTAGCCCAGATGGACCTTCTCACAAAGACAATGAGTGACCTGAAAACTCAAATTCTCTGTATTCAGGAGGCACAGGCCCATTCACAACAGCCTCCCAGGTCACAGGTTGCTTCCAGCAGCAGCAATCCCAACCAGGCCTCCACCTCATACCGCCAGGTGAACCATATCCAGGCGGAGCCGGTTCCATTGTTGCAGTACCATCCAGAGCAACCACCATCTCAGGAGATGCAGATGGTGGTGTATCAGCCGGAGCAACCGCTGGCAGTTCTTCCTCCACCCTCCTTCGAGCAGGAACCGTTGATGGAAGTCAACGGGATATGGTATGACCGATACCCGCAGCCAGCAATCCGTAGGGATCACCCCGGATTCCGTTGGGGTAATGGTGCTTCCTCATCCCAACAGCATCCTCCTGCTCAAGGACAGCAGAGCAGCCATCCACAGCAACAACACCAGCAGCCCCAGTACAACCAGCCCCAACAGTATCAGAGTGGTCCTCGTCCCGCCTATCAGGGACAGCAGTGGAGGCCGCGCCAGCAGCCTCAGCAATCTTATCACCAGCCTCCCCCTCAATTCCAGCAGCAATACCAGCAGCAGCAGCCCCATGTCCAGCAGGGACAGACATCCGGTTCTCAGGGTCCAGCATATGAGAACCCAGCCCTCGATGATCTTGCCCGCTTGCTATCTGAACAGCGAGCATCTTTCAGGCAAGAAATGGATGAGTTCCGGCAGGAGATGCGGGACATTATCAAAGGCAAGGCCGCCATACCCGCTCAGATCGAACCAAACCCTAATAATTTCAAAAGAAAATCTGAGCAGGTAGAGTTCATAGAGGGTGCCTCTCCTAGTGACAATTTGAATGATATGTCTTCTTTTGTGCATGATGCTGATTTTGTGACTACTAGGAGCGGTAGGATACCAGCCGGCGGCGTCTCTTCTGAGCGACAACCCGATGCCGAACCAGGAGCGCCAGAGGAGCAGAGGAGCGGTACTGATGCCGCTGCAGATGATATTGAAGACGATGGTGCTGAGGCCACCAATGAGGGAGTCCAGGACAACGGTGCTGATGCCGTTGTGATACCAGATGCAGACGGTGGTGCTGATGCCACCATTTTGGGAGATGAACCAGAGCGCGGTGCTGATGCCGCGAAGACATGTGCGAGTGGTGGTGCTGAGGCCACCACATCTACTTTTGTTGAGCCATCTTCTGTGATGCCACCACTTTTTGTATCTAGTGACTATGGGAAGAAAATCAAAAACAAAAATATGAATAAAGGAAAGGTTTCTGTTCAAATTACGGATCCATATGTGTTGAATGATGATTTTTGTATGGATTCTCCATCTTCACAAGCACAGGGACCAATTCCTAGACCTCCATCTGAGGAGGCACCTACCATCCCCTTTCCCGAGGCACTCCGCCGAGCGAAGGGGAATAAAAAAGAAAATCCCAAAAAGAATCAGCAGGTAGAGTTCGGCAACGAGATGATTGACAGATTTCATATTCAGCTGACTCTACGAGAAGCGTTTGAGCATATCCCCTTCTTCAAGAAAAATCTGAAAGAAACAACTACTGTCCGAATAAGGAAGAGGCACAGAGATCAAATCCATATGCTCACGCATAACACTTGCTGCGCCATTCAGAACACATTGCCAGCCAAGCGACCAGACGCAGGAGCTCCCTATGTCAGATGCGAGATTCAGGAGCAGCAGTTTGATCGTACTCTATTAGACAGCGGCTCTTCAATTAACCTCCTTCCGGCAGCCTTACTCAAGCAGTTCGAGTTTGGCCCTCTTCTTCGAAGCAGAACCGTCCTTCAGTTTGCTGACAGGTCGATTAAGAGGCCGAAGGGGTTATTGAAAGACGTGGTCGTTACCATTCAGGGCCTGAAATTCCCCGTGGACTTCGTTGTGTTGGACATGGAGATCCCTGAGGCGGTAACTGATGCCCCCATCATTCTCGGACGTCCATTCTTGGCCACAGCCAAGGCGGTGACCGACCATGATAGTGGGAAGGTATGCTTTCGCGTAGAGGGCGAAACCATACAAATAGAGACGATTGAAGAGATCAGAGCCAGAGAGGCAGAATGCTCAGAGCAGTCCAGCGAAGCCGAGCAGATGACAGAGGAAGAGCTAGACATCCACCAGGTTTGTGATTTTGAAATGACTGATGATGAATCCAACTGGAAAGATCCTGTAGCACCGACCCTCGCCTTGCCTACAGATTCACTGTATCTCAAGCTCATGGCAGTCGAGAGCCGGGAGAGCACACTCCTGGATGAGGATATCTCTGAGGCTGACAGTGTTGTGATGAGTGGTGCTGAAGACTTTCAATCTTGTTCATCGTCTTCTGATCCCTCGGAGTCAGACATTGATTGGGATGACTTTGATGATTATTTGCCGTGTCTGATTCCGTCTGAGCTGACAACCACGACAGAGTGCGAGCCAGTGCAGTTTATTGATGATCCAGCAGGCCGCCCTTCGTCAGCAATTCATGCAGAGCGAGAGTTCTCCCATGCAGACCTGGTCGCATTTACACAGACATATCAGAAGCCAGATCTGCCACCTCCCAGTTGTCCGGAACGGAAACCTCTGCCGCAGTCAATGAAGTACAGATTCCTTGCTGGAGAGCCAGAAATGCACCCAGTCATTATCTCAGCAGATTTGACTGGAGAGCAAGAATCTCGTTTGATGGAGGTTCTTGAAAGAAACCGCAAGGCAATCGGTTGGAGTATAGCTGATCTCCAAGGGCTGAGCCCAAATCTTTGCTCCCATCACATCTATCTTGAAGATAACGCTAAGCCGTCGCGTGAGTTCCAACGACGACTGAACCCGAATCTTCGAGACGTAGTCATGAAAGAAATTTCCAAGTGGTGGAGCGCTGATTTTATCTATCCCATCTCTGACTCCAAATGGGTTAGTCCACTCCATGTGGTACCCAAGAAGACGGGTATCACTACAGTTGTCAATGAGTCTGGAGAGGAGATCGCTACCAGAGTACCAACTTCTTGGAGGGTCTGTGTGGACTACAGACGATTGAATGAGGCCACCAAGAAGGATCACTTCCCGCTACCATTCATTGATCAGATTATCGAGCGGTTAGCTGGGAAGAGCCATTACTGTTTTCTTGACGGGTACTCTGGATATAATCAAGTGGCCATTGCGCCCGAAGACCAGGAGAAAACGACATTCACCTGTCCGTTTGGGACGTATGCTTTCAGACGGATGCCCTTTGGTCTATGTAACGCTCCGGCGACATTCCAAAGGTGCATGTTGTCCATCTTTTCGGACATGGTGGGTGACTGTTTAGAGGTCTTCATGGATGACTTCTCGGTCTATGGCGACGGGTTCGACACTTGTCTTGACTGCCTAGACCGCGTGTTGAAGCGCTGCATAGAGGTCAATCTTGTCTTATCCTGGGAGAAGAGTCATTTCATGATGACTCAAGGGACGGTCCTTGGTCATATCGTCTCCAACAGGGGCATGGAGGTCGATCCGGCTAAGGTGGATATCATCAGAAAACTCAATCCGCCGTCCAATTTGCGTCAGTTACGGTCTTTTCTGGGGCATGTCGGTTTCTACCGACGGTTCATTCAGGACTTCAGTCGAATTGCCCGACCGCTTACTGATTTGCTGACCAAAGACACCGAGTTTATTGTTAATGATAAGTGTCTTGCAGCATTTGAGACTCTCAAGAATATGGTTGTTTCAGCTCCTGTCCTTCAGCCACCCGATTGGTCTCTCCCATTCGAGATCATGACGGATGCTTCAGATTTTGCCGTTGGGGCTGTGCTTGGACAGAGGAGGGATGGATTACCGTTTGCCATTCACTACGCCAGCCGGACCTTGGATGCCGCGCAGCGGAATTACACTGTGACTGAGAAAGAGATGCTGGCCGTAGTCTTTGCTCTTGATAAGTATCGATCATATATTCTCGGATCTAGAGTGACCATTTACACTGATCACACCGCCATCCGGTACTTAATGGCTAAGAAGGATGCCAAAGCACGTCTCACCAGATGGATCCTTCTACTCCAGGAATTTGATATCGAGATTAAGGATAAGCCTGGAGTCAAGAATGTGGTGGCGGATCATCTCTCCAGATTGGAGAATCTTGAGGAATCTGAGCCTAGCGCACCTATCACAGAGACATTTCCAGATGAGGCGATCTTGGCTGTCACCTCACTCCCATGGTATGCTGACTTTGTAAACTATCTTGTTGCCAAGACAGTCCCTCAGGGTTGGCCCAGGCAGAAACTTGAGACCTTCCTAGCTAAGGCCAAGTTTTATCATTGGGAGGATCCCGTCCTTTATCATGAAGGAGGGGATAGTATCTGGAGGAGGTGCATTCCTCAAGAAGAGCAGCATAGCATCCTCACATACTGCCACAAGCTTGAGGCAGGAGGACATCATTATGGAAAAAGGACAGCACAAAAGGTGCTTCAATCCGGCCTATGGTGGCCTACTCTCTTCAAGGATTCTGATGAGTTCGTGAAGAGATGTACTGACTGTCAGAAAATGGGAACCTGCGGACAGAGAGACATGATGCCCATGCAACCCATTCACTTCTGTGAGGTTTTTGATGCATGGGGGATTGATTTCATGGGCCCATTTCCTAAGAGTCAGGGATTCGAGCATATTTTGCTCGCTGTAGATTATGTCAACCGATGGGTTGAGGCAATCCCCGCCCGAGCCGCAGATGCTAAAACCGTATGCAAATTTTTGAGGAGAAATATCATTTCACGGTTCGGAGTACCCAGAGTCTTGATTTCAGACGGGGGGTCTCATTTCATCAATGACAAAGTCAGGGCCCTTGCAGACGAGTTCGGCATTGACCATCGGGTTGCCACTCCTTATCACCCTCAGACTAATGGTCTTGCCGAAGTATCGAATAGGGAGATAAAGACTATCTTGCAGAAAGTTGTTCGCCCAGACCGAAAGGATTGGTCACAGCTTTTGGACTCGGTCTTGTGGGCTTATCGGACATCTTTCAAGAATCCATTGGGAACATCTCCCTTTCGTCTCGTCTATGGCAAGCCGTGCCATTTGCCAGTGGAGATCAAGCACAAATCTTTTTGGGCAGTTACTGAGTTGCTTCTAGATCCCGAGAGTATAGGAGAACAAAGAAGAGCAGAATTGGCAGCCCTGGAGGAATTGAGAGACACAACCTTTTCCAACAGCCTACAGTACAAGGAAAAAGTGAAGACATGGCACGATTCGCATATCAGCCATAAACAGTTTGAGCCAGGTCAGAGAGTATGGTTGTTTGATTCAAGGCTAAAGTTATTTCCAGGGAAGTTACAGAGCAAGTGGAAAGAACCGTATGTGGTCAGGAAGGTACATGACAATGGCAGCATCGACATATCTGAACCGTCATCTTCCTCTACCTTCCGCGTCAATGGTCAACGCCTGAAACTATATCTTGATCATGATCCGCCGACCATTGACGTTGCCCCCATTCTTCTGGTATGAGATGTGTCCGTTGACTCTCATCATCTACATCTCATACATGGTGATCATAGTCTATCTTCCGCTGTACAGATCCATCTGTTTATATCACTCTGTTGTCTGTTGATTTATTTTCTTATTTTCTTCTTTTCTTCTTTTCCTCTTCTATCTTCTTTATCTATCAAAAAGGTGCCGCCCTTGTAGACAGTTTTCCATACTTAGGACGTACTTTGTCCTAAGTATAGGGGGGCGTGCACCCCGAGTTCATCTATTCTTTTCGATCCTCTCTACTGTCTCCTCTTCTTGTCTATACTTAGGGATATTTTACCCTAAGTATAGGGGGAGACAATCTGAGTACGATCTGTTCATTCCCACCCTTGACCCTCCCTGCGTTGTGAACAGTCTGCTATACTTAGGATTATTTGATCCTAAGTATAGGGGGGACGGTCAACTTCTCATTGATTCATTCATTTATTCTTTAGACTTGTCTATACTTAGTACGAGTTATGTCTTCTCTTTTCTCTCCGATCTATGAGGACATAGCTCAAGTTAAGTATAGGGGGGTCGTATATACTACGTATATACTTTAGCCATAACTCGTACTTTCGTATTTTCCTAATAATATGGCTAAAAATTCTTTAAAATTCATTAAAAACCCCTAATAAAAAGATGTGGTTATTCCTCAAATTCTTTTTGTAGTTACTGATTAATAAATCAGGTGAAAATATTTTTTGCAAAATGTTTGAAAAATAGTTTGAAAATCTTTGTAAACATCTATTGAAAACTATTTTGAAAATATTTTGTTTCGTGTTTTCAACCTGTGTGGTTTGTAAAATTTCTTTTCTTTGTGTGAAATAAAATGTTTGAAAAATTATTTGCAAATGGTTTGAAAAATGGTTGCAAAAATGATTTGAAAAACCTATATATACTGTTTTGAAAAGCCTTTGCAAAATGATTTTCAAATGTGTGTAAAATGTTTGTAAAAACTATTTTGGACTATAGTTTTCAAAAATTGTGTGTAAATGGTTTTCAAATAAGTTTGAGGAATACACACATCTCACCAAAATCCACTATATGTATATATGTATAAAATTGACCACTTACCCTTGTAAATTCTAAAATCCACTTCTTGTATATATAAAGAAGCACTCCCGTGTACATATTTTAACCTAGTTTTCAGCCAAAATCTTTTTCTTTTCAAAAAAAAAAAGCCCAAAAACATTTGCAAAACTAAAATCCAAAAACATTTGAAAAATCTTTTTGAAAAATACAAAAAAATGCATATGCATCTGCATCATCATCATATTTTCAAAAATCCATAAAAAGTTCAAAATCCTTGAAAATTGCATCACAAAAATATTTTCTGCATTGCATTGCATAGCATTCGCATTTTTCGGATTGAGTTTGATAGTTGAACGAGTCTAAGTAAAATCCGAAGATTGGAGCTTGATTGAACCTTAAAATCTACCTAATAACAGGAACCTTATAGGAACTGGGTTTGAGGTACTTCAGGTCTAGTTGACTTAATTCTTTGAGGATCACGAGACTTGGTTCAATGGATTCTTGATTGCCTAAGTAGAGTATTTCAGAGCACACGTACGACTCTTGTTGATAATGACCTAACTTGGACACCTGCACCTTTCACATGGCTCAACTCAGTTGGAGTGGTGAGGGGATTGGATTTGCCGGTATGAGACGCACACAAGTGGAAACACTTGTCCTCCTCTAGGGAGGGAAGTGCACCCCAACCCGTCCAGTGATTAGGAAGTCTAAAGACAGGAGGCTGTGGGTTGCGATAAAGCTTCAAAAGAGGGATAGTCTACTGGCTCAAGAGGAAAAACTCCTTATGTAAATGCTGCTGTATATAGTATTCGAAAAAAAAAAATGTTCAGGCATGTACACAAATAAAAAGCCTGCAAGTATGTACAAAGTCAATAAGCAAGCTTGAGTTCCAAAGTCATATCATGTGAGCCTGCAGCAGGATGACTTGACTACACTGGTCTTGCATCCAGGGATAGGTAGCTACACTGGCTACCGTCCATTCTTCTCTTCACCCCCTCCTCTTGAGCTGGTTGCCACTTGAACTTAGAAGGGAATACCCCGCTCTTCGAGGATGGAGTCGCTGGATTGGGGAATCATTGGGTTGTCGTACTGGAGAAGTCAGTTTCTTTGTCATTCTAGTTGGGGAGAGCCACCATCACTTACACTGTACGAGTCAGATTCATAGTCGTAAGAGTTTGCGTATGAGTTGAGATATTGCTGACCTGGCTATTAAGGAGACTTGAGCAGAGTTTTGGGATTCTCAAGGGCTGTTGGATTTCAAACACGGTTCTCACTGAGGTTCCGCCCGCACTAAAATTCCAAAGGTCCTACTTAAGCTCCAAACTTTGATTTTGTGAAGACAAGTTTGATAATCAAATATAATCCAAGTTCTTCTTTTTCTTTTCTTTCGTTTCTTTTTGCACTTATTGCATAAGTGTTTGCTAGGGACTAGCAAAGGTAAAGTATAGGGGGATGATGAATCCACATTTCATCATCTTTATTCTATCATTTTGGCACCTAAAATCCTAGCAAATGCCTGTAAATAGCCTTAAATCAAGCATCTTAGCATTCATGCATGTGCATCTCAACAGTGTGTAAATTACTGTAATTAAGGCCAAAATTATAGAATAAATAAAGAAAAGAAAAAGAATAAAATATTGTAAATATTTTATGACCCAAAACCCCCGAGACCTAGGCATCTTGATGAATAGGTCGACAAGGAATGAAGTAGGGGGAGATAAGGTCAGAAATACAGAGAAAATACCTATATAATATATTCATTCTTTATTCATTTTGGGACCTATTTTTGGTTCCACTTTTTGTACATCAAAAAAAAGAAACTTTGTACATGAAAGTTGTAGATAATTTTATAAAGAAAAATACAAAATTGATTTCACAGAAAAAGAATGTACAGACAAAAAGATATGGTCTGAATAAGAATCCAAAATCCCAACTTCCCAGACCCGTATCTCACAAACGACAACTCCAAATGCAGTGTACTCACCCTTTAATTGTATATAGAATAAAATAATCTATCCAATGGTGGTGGTTTCGCATTTGGCGGAGCTACGGTTTGAAAGTTGAGTTTTGGACCCTCATTGTACACTTGTACTGAATAAAATATTCAATTTATTCTTTATTCATTATTTATTCATTTTTATATTTTTATAATTTTGTAAATATTACTTATACTGTATATGTGCATTAAAATTGAAATAAAATGCAAAGAAAAAATAAAAATAAAATTACTTGTATAAAGAATACACAGGTATACTGCATATACTTATACCTATATACAATATACTTACATTTTATTAAATATACAAAACATCTCAGAAAAATAAAATAAAAATATATACGTGTATATAAAAGTATGTTATAATTTTTACAAAATCATAAATAAAAATAATAAGATTAAAGATACATAAAATAAAATAAAGTACTAAAACACATAGGTATTATACCTATATAGGGTTAAAAAGGCAACTTGTAAAAATAAAAGTCATAAAAATAAATAAAAATCAGAATAAAATACTACATAAAATTTTGAACATTTTTTATTTTATAACTTTTATTTAATTCGACCATTCACTATTTTTAATTGAATTAATAAATGATTTTTCCAGGGTTTTTCCTGGTTGGTCCACGTGGACCAACCAGGTGCAAACCCTAGTTGACCTCGGTCAACTAGGTACCCTACCCCCCTGTAGCCTCTGTCAGAACCGGCGTTTGACCCATCTTCTCCATTTTTTTCGAGGCATGAACTTGCACCCTTTGAGCTCGATTCCTTCTGCAAAAATCTTCACCTACCATCCCTCTTGCTCGCACAAGGATCATCTTGGGCTGAGAGCTTCTGAATCGGGCCAGCCACCTCGTTCTTTCCACCCTCGTCACCTCGGGTCAAACCCAATAAAACCAACCCCCCATTTTCAAATCGATTTTTTGAGTCCCCTTGGTCCACCCCTCTCCGCCTCTCTTGTGCTCCAGGTCTTGCCGGAGGTGACAGCTCCGCCGCGAGCCTCTCAGCCAGGGCGTCCGAGGTCGAGGGAGCCTCCAGCACCTCCGCCAACTGCCGGCGTTGAGGTACACTTCTTCCTCTGGCTCCGGCCATCGAGGGCTTCCACCCCGCCATTTCTTTATCGCATTTAGTTCCTGTTAGCTTAGGCTTCAAAAACCCCAAAAAATCTTGAAGTTCCATCTACCAAATCACTCGATCGAGCACCTTGGCCGGAGCGCACCTCCGGCCGTGCAACCACCTGTTGATTCGCACCCCTTCGAGACCATCCGAGGGTCCAGGCAGTTTGCCCTGGACCCCTTGACTTTGTTTGCAGGTCCAAGCCACTTCACGCGCGCCTGGAGGCGAGTTTTGGAGCTCGCCGGAGCAGCAGCAACCTTCCAGCTCCGCCCGCTGCCCGAGAGCACCACGGGCTTCCCCGTGGATTTTGGACACCCCCAGGAGATAGAAGACCTTTCCAGGAAGCTCCTTGTCCATTTTGAGGACCTGTCGTCGCCGGAGGAGGGAGATCAAGAACGGAGAAGCTCGCCTCCACCGGCGTTCTTCCCCGTTCTTGCAACCCTCTTCCCAGCCGTTGGATCAAGGAGGAGTCCCAGATCGCACAGCTGACGTTGGATCTCCGCGTGCCTCATCCGTCGATCGTCTCCGGAGATCTGATCTTGGCCGCACATCCGCGAAGCGCCATCGGCCGTCCACAACGCGCCACGTGTTTAAGTGGCCCTCCATCCGCCGTTGGATCGCGCACAAGAGGGTATTTTGCAACCCACCCCCTCGCGCCTTTTGCATTTACTTTTTAGTCTTTAAACTTTTATCAGTAGTTTAAAAATTTTGTAATATTTGCAAAAAGACCCACCGTACTTTATTTATTTACGTTTAGGTCCCTCACCACGTCACCTCACGTGACCAGTTCACGTGAGGTGTGGGCATTTTACAGAGGCACCCTTGGGCTTTTGTTTATTTCGTTTCAGTCCTGAAATTTTCAAAGCACGTGTAATATTTTGGGATATTTTGCAAAGTGACCCCCAGGTTTTTTCTGTATTGCGTTTTGGTCCTTCCCAGGCGCGTGCAAGTCACGCGCCCTGGTGGGTAATTTGTAGGCGTGCCCAGGCGGTTTTGTTAATTGTCTTTTAGTTCCAGAAATTGAATACTAAGTTCAATATTTTTGTGGAAATTGCATGTATGCCCCTGGAAGTTTTGAATATTGCATTTCTACCCCTGCCAGGACTGTTTAATGTTTGGATGTTGTTGGATTTATTTGATTGATCATTTTAGCTCCAAAAATTCCACGAAAATAGGTTTAAGTTTCTGGATAAGTGTACTTTAACGCCAGCTATTTAGTTTTTGATTTTATTGTATTTTCCTATTTATTAAAAATAAAAAACTCTCATTTTGTGCACTGTCTAGCTTAGAAAATACCAAAAAAATATCAAAACACCTCCAAAAATTCCCAAAAATTCACCTAGTGTCTATTTTACCCTATTTTAGTGTCAGTCCAAAAATCATTAAAAATTTCAAAAGAAAAACTCTAAAAAATTAAAAACTATTAAAAACTTCAAAAAAATATATAAAATAGTAGAAAAATCCAAAAAATATAAACTCAGCTTCTGTTTATCCCTTATTTTGTTACTTTTATTAGAAAAATAGTGTGAAACATTTTTGCTACTGGTTGGTATTTTTAAAATTTCATTTTGCTCTCAGCCAGTCTCTTTTGTACTGTTTTGCTTTATCTCAGCATTTAAAAATATCAAAAACATCTTGAAAAACCCCCAAAAATCACAAAAACGGTAGAAAACCTTAAAAATACCAAAAACATTTTATTTCTGAATTTTTGAGCATTTTTGTGCATTTTTATAAATATTTTACTTTGCCTTTTCTTATTTTGTCTTTACTTTCCAATATTGAAAAAGAAATTAAAAAATATAAAATATAAAATATAAAAATCAGAAAATTCAAAAAAAATCAAAATACAAAATTAAAAAAAAAATTAAAAACAAAAAAATTAATTAAAAATTAAAAACCCACAAAAATTGTAGTTGCTTGCTTGCTTAGTGTAGACACTTCACACACTCACACACTTGTGCATTCATTTGCTTGGACTATACTGTTTGCTCCCTGTGTTCGAACTCTCTGCATACTTGCCCTTTACATCATTTGTGCAGAGTTAAAAATAAATTTTAACTCCACATTTATTTCTAATTATTGATTTTTAGTGTGGGTTAATTGTTGATCTTAGCCGGATTTAGTGTGGTCGACACATCGACTTAGTTCACGCTTTGTGCTGAACTTAAGACCACCTATTTTCGGCTAAATCAATAAAGTATTTCCTATTGTCTCAGGTCAACACACCATTAAACTCATAGATATCCGTGTGCAGTAGATCCAAGATCTCACTATCTCTAGAGACAGACTGAAAAGACTTCCTAGGTGTCTTAGCTTGCACACAGATTTCACATTTTTGAGTTTTGTCAATAGTGTATTTAGAGATCAACTCGCAATTCATCATTCTCTTAATTGAATTTAAGTTCACATGTCCCAATCTATCATGTCACAGATCACAAGATTCTAGATTATTCACAACATGAGACACAGAATTAGAGCATTCAGAATTTAAAACATTCATTTCATTAATATTTACTAAATCACATCTAATTCTAAATAACAAGTCAAAATCTGCCAAATAACCTTTTCCATAAAAAATGCCATGTCTCAGAATTATAACTTTATTACATTTAAAGTTCAACTCAAAACCATTTCTAACTAAGAGAGCCAGATAAAACATTCTTCTTGATGTAAGGAACATGCAGCATCCTGTGCAACATCCAGACACGTACAGAGGAGAACCTCAAGTTGACTTGTCCCGACCTTAGCACCCTGGCTGTAGAATCGTTCCCCATCTTCACAGTGCCACCACTGCATGTCTGATAAGAAGAAAACAATGTTCTGTCAGAACAAATATTTACATTGTCTCCTGTAACCACGAGCCACTCAATTGGATCATGGATATCGTATAGTTCAGGTTTTACAGAGACATACCCCTCGCTAGCTCTGAGTCCCATAGTGATCATATTCACTTGCGGACTCTCGTCTGTAGCCTTAGGTTGAGCCTTTAAGGACGGACAATCCTTCTTCAAATGACCAACCTGATTACAGTGTCAACAGAGTTTATTCTTTGCCTTTTTCTAAATCTTGCCCTTTGGTTTTATTTTATTGTTATTAGGATCCTTTCCCTTCTTATCTTTGCCCTTCGAGGTCATGAGATTGACCTTAGCTTGAATATCGACAGGAAGCACATGCTTTTGTTTCATGTATTCCTCCTCTATGGTAATTGCCACCATCAAGTCATCCTTAGATATTTTCCCCTTCCTGTATTTCAGGGTCATACCGAAGTCTTCCCACAACTTGGAGAATTTTTCTATGATGTACATGACCTGAAACTTCTCTGGAAGTTTCATTTCGACATCTTCTAAACCGTGGAGCAGGAGTAAGAACTCATGTGCCTGTTCAGAAATAGACTTTCTTTCGGCCATGGAAAACTTCAAAAATTTGGCCACGGAGTATTTCTCAATACCGAGGTCTTTGGTGTTATACTTCTGATCCAAATCTTCCCATAGCCCCGCTGCAGTCTGCGTGGATGAACAATATACGTCAAACAACGTGTTGGACGTGGCCAACAAGAAGCAACCATGACATATACGATCTCGTTCCATCCACGCGGATTGCGCCTTATGGCTATCGGGAGTGGAGTTTTCCGTTTCCACCGTTGGACAGTCAGTTTCAAGCATAGATATTAATCCTATGGTGGTTAACCAGATCTTCATGCGTTGTTGTCAACGCTTAAAATTATGACCATCGAATTTTTCAGGCATACCCATCAAATCTACCCTCGATTTAAATATAATTTCCGACATTATATTAAAAAATGTTTGTGGATATCCTCTCTAAGATTGTTGAAAATAAGATCGTTACCACATATAATAAATAATAATTACACGGATCCAAATGGATTGACAGAAAAGCATAACGGATTATCGATAGTTTTATCACGCAATTCCAATCTATTATCCGATTACAAAATACAGGCAGGAACCGATTAAATGAACGGAAACATAAAACCGGGCGAGATCTAGGAAAGGTAAAGCAATAACAAAATTACGGCAAACAAAATATAATAAGGATTAGATTAGAAATCACCGAAGCCTCCATGAAATGGGTTGTCCTTAGAGAGGATATCGCCCACACAATACCGGTGCGTAGGGTACTGACGATCCGCTCCCAGGATACGACGACACACGATCTTCGTCTACGTACACTGACTAGATCATCCTCGAATGTACCTCAGAGAACTGCAACCGAGAGAAAGAGAGACAGGTTCGTCCGTGAGAGGAAGAAACAGAACAAAGCCAAGACGACGTGAGAGGAGCTTTTCTTACGAGTATAGAAACACGATGCGGGGGAAGGGATATATAGATGGTCGCGTGTCCTAGCACAATACCTTTCGATTTCCGAAAATGCCCCTCAAAGGGCGCGTCATTTTAGATCTTGAAATCGTGGCTAGAATCACATCCATAATGACGAGTTGAATTCTCATTTTAATCGACTTACCAAATTAATCGTGTGATTAATTTAATTAACTTACCAAATGAAACCTATAGGAAAAGTATCGAGATCCGAATTGACTCTTCCGAGCCCGAGCCGGAGATGGAGCGGAGCGGAGCGCGCGCGCGTGTCTGGTCTTCCATTCCTCCTCTCTACTATTGCTACAAGAGCTTGGGGTGTGAACTCATATATAAGTCCACCAAAAGTTTAGAGCTCCAAGGTATGGTACTAAATTTCCACCCAAACTTTTTCATGTTTCAAATTTGGGAATTCCCAACTTTCCCTCCAAGCCATTTGGTTTCTTAATTGAAGCCAAATTAACTTCAATTGTAATTATATAGATTTTCCAATTAAAATCTAATTACACTTTTTAATACAACATATATTCGTACTACCGTATCGTTTTATACATATTTTGACATTCATATTCGTATTCGTTTTAAAATGGATGCGGATATGGATATCACTTTGACATTTGTATTCGTATATTTATTTTCAAACATAAGTTTAGTAATAGATTTATTTATAAATGTACCTAACAATATTTTGTGATTGAATTGCCCATTGATGACATAATTATTGTGAAATTACAATATCTGGTATATCTATTTTTTGTTTAAACCATCCTAAATATGTATATTTTAGTTAATTTATAAAATATTTCTGTTATTATCTATATCCGATTCATATTTGTTTTACATTCATATTCGTTTTTAAGGATATGATAACACATTTTTCACATTCGTCAATATTCGTATCCGCATTCATATTCGTATTTTAATATATATAAGGATATGATTATACCTATATTCGTATTCGTATCCGACCGTTTTCAGCCCTAGATGGTAGTGTTGAGGCAATACCCCCCCATATATAGTCCAGTTACAACCCCATAATACAATTCCCAATAGGACTATGGGAATAGAAAACACGTATTTGCTTTAATACAAATATGAGGATTATAACTATTAAATATTTTTATCGATTTCTTTGTCAGTTGGGCACAAAGTTTAAAGGATACTAGATTTTCTCATAATATCCATACTCGATATCATACCATACACATACACACAATAAAAGTTCACACTATGAGATCAGCATGGGAAAACATCATATCGCTGACATAATAATCATAAATCCAAATAAACACTACTAAGCTTGCATCCAGATGAAACCACAAAGACTGACATATATACATCACTGTTATATAACCTAAACCTCTCAAACATTGCCATTAAAGGCTCAACGACACATCGTACAATGGGCTGGGGTCCTATGGAGGAGCCATGCAATAATGCACTCCACAATGAATGCATATATGCACCGCAGAGATGTCATAGGACAGTCGACCTCATCATCTCTGTCCTCGAGACAAATGGAGCACGTAGCATCCTCCATCCTAACCTCAGGACCCTCAATGTGACCGAGAGAGGCAACCATGTCACGAATACGAATCTCCCTCTCAGCGAGGGAAGCAGTGACGGTGACACTTACAACCATCTCAATATTGTGGCAGTGAATCCACCGCCACATAAGTAACGTCTACAATATAATAAGCAAAATGACCCCTACACCCATAAAGACAAAGACGATGGGAGGAATATGCTTTGGGCGTTGTCTGCTGAAAGGTATCGGCACGTCTCTACCATCCATATTCATGTAGCATCACGTCATACATGAAAGGGAAAATGATAACTAGAAAAGATAAAGAAAAAGTTTCAAGTTTTATTTATAATAATGAGATCAAAACATGCTATCCACCACTCCAATGAATTTACTTGAATACAACTAGTTTTGCTATGCGGTTACAAAAGCTCATATACATTTGTGTGACTCACAATATAGACTTGGTTACAGTTTGATGAATCCCAGATAGAACATTATAAAACCCATTCCTTATTCTTCTAACTTGAACAAATCAATAAAAATCACCATTAACTCACTAATATAAGTTTGTATTATATTGTAAATATTTTGTGTATAATTAACACTAATGATTAATCCTATTTGTTGTATGTAATATCGACGGGTCATGCTCCCATCAACCGGTATCAGAGCCGGGTTCAACGTTGTTGAAGGGTCATGATGCGATAGATCAGAGCGAAGTTTGATGTCAATGATACGACGTAATGCAACATATGTGCAATACTCAGAAACTGTGATATGGTGGTCTCTTGGAGAAATTGACCAGAGAAGTCGAAGAATTCTGCTAGCGACGGCTGACAGGAGATCGTGCAAGGTGGCACATTGAGGGCACCTAGTAACGGGTGTGTCACCCGAAAGTGGTGAGTTCCTACTAACGAGACCTACAAATGACGAGGATGACCCGATACATACTAAAGATGATAAGAGATCGTGATTGAATTCAACTCAGGGGAAGATTGTTAGGATTAGAGTCAAATTAGGATTATGAATCCTAATGGGATTGGACTCTTAATCGAGTTGTTTTTATTTATAGTCCAATTGGGAATATGACTATGTGGTTGTACCTGGGCTATATATTGGGAGGTGGAGGCATTGCCTCAATATCACCACTACAACAATGTAACCCCTATAGAGAAAGGGGGAGAGGGAGAGAAGAGAGCGAGAGAATGAAGAGAGTTGTACTCGTTCTTCTATTAAATATATACTATACTATAATATAATATAAATAATATAATATATTATATATATAAAATAAATTAATATATAATATATTATATTTAATAGAAAAACGAGTACAACTCTCTCCCTTTCTTTGCTCTTTTCCTCTTCCCTTTTCTCTTTAAGGGTTTCATTGTTGTGGTGGTGGTGTTGAGGGAATGCCCCCAAGACAATGGGAATAGAAAACACATATTTGCATTAAGATGGATACGAACATCATAAATATTAAATATTTTTACCAATTTCTGTGTTTGTGCTCAGAGTTTAAAGGATACTCGATTTCCTCATAATATCCAAACTTCGATATCATACCATACACATATATACAATAAAATTTCACACTATGAGATCGGCATGGGAAAACATCATATTGCTGGCATAGTAATGATAAATCCAAATAAACACTACTAAGCATGCATCCAGATGAAACCACACAGACTGACATAAATACATCACTATTATATAACCTAAACCTCTCAAACATTGTCTTCAAACGCTCAATAACATATCGAGTAATGGGTTGAGGTCCTTTGGAGGAACCATGCAATAATGCACTCCACAATGAATGCATACATGTACCGAAGAGATGCCATAGGACTTGTCGATCTCATCGTCTCCGTCCTCGAGAGAAATGGAGCACGTATTGTCCTCCATACCAACCTCAGGACCCTCAATGCGAGGGAGAGAGATAATCATGTCACGAATACGAATCTCCCTCTCAGTGAGCGCAACAATGACGTTGACACTTGCAACCATCTCAACATTGTGGCGGTGAATCCACCACCACAAAAGTAATGTAGACAACACAATAAGGAAAATGACCCCTACACCCATAAAGAAAAAGACGTTGGGGGGAATATGCTTTGGACACTGTGCACAGAGAGGTATGGACACGTCTCTACCATCCATCTTCATGTAGCATCACGTTATACATGAAAAGGAAAAAATGATAATTAGAAAAAGATAAAGAAAAAGGCTTAAGTTTTATTTATAAAAATGGGATCAAAAAATATTATCCACCGCTCCAAGGAATTTACTTGAATACAACTAGTTTTATTATGTGATTACAAAAGCTCATACACAACATGAAAAAATGAAAATGTTGGATACATGATACATTAGTATGACTCACAATATAGACTTCGTTGCAGTTTGATGAATCACATATACATTATTATAAAATCCATTCCTTATTCTCCTGGCTTGAAGAAATCAATAAAAACCACCATTAACTCACTAATATTATATCTATTATATTGTAAATAATATGTGTATAATTAACACTAAATGGTTAACCCTATTTCTTGTATGTAATACGGACGGGTCATGCCCCCATCAACCGGTATCAGAGCTGGGTGCAATGTTGTTGAAGGGTCGATGCGACATTTCAGAGCGAAGTTTGACGTAGATGAAATTTGACGTTGATAAGATGACATAATGCAACAGATATGTAATCCTCAGAAGTCGTGATATGGCGGTCTCTTTGACAAATCGACCAGAGAAGTCAAAGAATTCTGCTGGAGATGGTTGGCAGAAGATCGTGCAAGGTGACATGTTGAGGACACCTAGTGACGGGTGCATCACTCGGAGATGGTGAGTTCCTGCTAACGAGACTTGCAGATGACGAGGATGACCCAGTACATACTCAAGATGATAGGAGATCATGATTGAATTCAACTCAATGGGAAGACTATTAGGATTACAGTTAAATTAGGATTAGGAATCCTAATAGGATTGGACTCATAATCTTAATAATAGGTGAGTTTTATTCTATTTATAGTCCTATTGGAATAGGACTATGGGGTTGTAATTGGGCTATATATGGACGGTGGAGGCATTGCCTCAACATCACCATCACAACAATGTAACCCCTAGAAAGAAAGGGGAGAGGGGGAGAAGAGGGGAAGCGAGCGAAGGAACGGAGAGAGTTGTACTCGTTCTTCTATTAAATATATAATATATAATATATATATTATATTTAATAGAAGAACGAGTACAACTCTTTCCGTTCCTTCGCTCTCTTCCTTTCCTCCTTTCTCTCTAAGGGTACATTATTGTGGTGGTAGTGTTGAGGTAATACCCCCTATATATAGTCCAATTACAACCCCATAATTCTATTCCCAATAGGACTATGTGAATAGAAAACACATATTTGCTTTAATATGCATATGAAGATCATAAATATTAATTATTTTTATCGATTTCTTTGTGATTTGGGCTCAGAGTTCAAAGGATATTAGATTTCCTCATATTATGCATACTCGATATCATACCATACACATACACACAATAAAATTTCACACTGTGAGATCAGCATGGACAAACATCATATCGCTGGCATAGTAATCATAAATCCAAATAAACACTACTAAGCATGCATCCGGATGAAACCACACAGACTAACTTATATACATCACTGTTATATAACCTAAACCTCTCAAACATTATCGTTAAAGTCTCAACGACACATCGTACAATGGGTTGGGGTCCTGTGGAGGAGACATGCAATAATGCACTCCACAATGAATGCATACATGCACCGAAGATATGTCATAGGACAGTCGGACCTCATCATCTCTGTCCTCGAGACAAATGGAGCACGCAGTGTCCTCCATCCCAACCTCAGGACCCTCAATGCGACTGAGAGAGGCAACCATGTCACGAATACGAATCTCCCTCTCAACGAGGGCAGCAATGACAACGGCACTTGCAACCATCTCAATATTGTGCCGGTGAATCCACCACCACATAAGTAATGTAGACAACACAATAAGCAAAATTACCCCTACACCCATAAAGATAAAGACGATGAGAGGAATATGCTTTGGACGTTGTCCGTCGAGAGGTATCGATATGTCTCTACCATCCATATTCATGTAGCATCACGTCATACATGAAAGGGAAAAATGATAATTAGAAAAAGATAAAGAAAAAGTCTCAAGTTTTATTTATAATAATGGGATCAAAACATGCTATCCACAACTCCAAGGAGTTTACTTGAATACAACTAGTTTTATTATGCAGTTACAAAAGCTCATATACAACATGAAAAAAATGATAATGTTGGACACATGATACATTTGTGTGACTGATGAATCTCCATTTCATCATCTTTATTCTATCGTTTGACCTTAAAAACTCTAGTAAATGCATGTAAATACCCTTAATCTAGGTATTTTAGCATTCATGCATCATTGTATAAAGTGCGTATAAAATACTGTTTTTAATGCCAAATTATAGAATAATGAAAAAAAGGAAAAAAATAAAATATTGAAAATATTTTATGACCCTAAACCTCGAGACTTAAGCATCTCGATGACTAGGTTAATAAGAAATAAAGTAGGGTGAGATAATAGCTAAAATATAATAAATATCCCATTTATTTTAGTCATTTTTATTCATTTTAAGACCTATTTCTAGTTCCAATTTTTATACCTCAAATACAGAAGTTTTGAACATGAAAGCTGCAGATAATAAAATATAGAAAAATATAAAATTAATTTCATACAAAAATAATATACAATGTACAAATTACAGTCAGAATAAGATTCCAAAATCCCAACCTCCCAGACCCATATCGCTCAAATAAAAACTCAAAATATATCAAACTTTAATTGTATATAACTTTTAATAAGCTATTTAATGAAAGTAGTTTCATATTTTTTGAGGTTACGGTGTGAACGTTAGGTTTTTGGACCCCTATTGTATATTTATACAAATTAAAATATTCATTTTATTTATTATTCATTATTTTTGTAATTTTATAATTTTATATTTTTTTAAAAATTATTTATAATATATATGCATATTAAAACTAGAATAAAAACATCAATAAAACATTACAATAAAATACTTGTAAAAATACATAGGTAAAATACCAATACCTATACCTCTATAGTAAATACTTATATTTATTTAATTATATATATCATATCAAAAAAATATAAGACAATATATTTCAATTTATAAAAATAATTTACAATTAAATAAAATAATAAATTAATTAATAAAATCAAAAATACAAAATAAAGACTAAAATATATTGATGAATATACCTATACTTTAACCCTAAAAATTAACTTGTAAATATAAAGTTCTAAAAACTAAATAAAAACATAATAAAATACTTTAAAAAACAATAAATATTTTTTATTTAATAATATAAAATTAATAAAATCAATTATTATTTTTATTGATTTTTGAATTAATTTCCAGCAGGTTTTTCCTGATTCGTCCACATGGACCAACCAGGTGGTGTAGAGAGTTGACCGCGAGTCAACTCTCTAACCAGCCCCTACGCCCTTTTGACACCTCATTTTGCCCCCCTTTTCTCGATTTTTTCAAGGATGAGACTTGCACCAATTCATGTCGATGCCTTCACACATTTTCTCCTCGAGGACCGCTCTTACACGCCCAGGCTTCTTCTCGAGGATTGGATCATCGATTCACCAGATTCGCTTCGTTATTTGAGCCATATCGTCCACCTTGTAATAAGGCACCCCAATCTTCTCGTCCAATTTTGAACCTCCTTTGACCACGTTTGGCCCCTCTCCTTCGTGCTCCGGATCGACATCGGTGATAGGGGTGTCTCCAGCCAGCCAGGGGCGGCGTCAGGCGAGGATTAGGTGTGCCTCCACCACCTACGTCAAGCCACAGACGTCGAGGTCATCTCGTTGGTATTCCGACCAACTTGAGGTTATTTTCTAACCTTTTTCTTGCATTTTTAATGTAGTCGTAGTCTTAGGATCCATCCCCCGCTTTTTCCTTCGCTTTTTACCCGATCCATCGCCCTCGTTTGCCCCTCGCCGGAGCTCACTATGGTGAGCCTCCATCTCGCACCCTCGCTTTTCACAACCCCGCTAATTAGGTCGAGGTAGCTATCCCTCGACCTTGAGTTGTCTCTTATGCAGGTACAGAAGGAAAAGAACCAGCTGGAGCATTTTTGTCCCCCTCCAGAGGTACCTGGGGAACCTATGATCCGCCACCCTCGTGAGTGAGCTCCAGTGTCCCTCCGGCCATTTTGAAGCTTCCAACATACAGAGGAGACCTGTAGGAGCGTTCGGACCCTTTTTGGAGCTTGAAGGAGCGCTAGAGGAGGGAGATCGGGCTCGGTGAACCTTGCCTCGCGGAGGGGCTTCCTAATTCGTCCTCCCCCTCCATCGCCATTGGATGGGACGCCGTTCATCCCGCGCTACAGCAGTCATTGGATCTCCGTTCACCTTCGCTGTCCGATCTTCGCTGGCGATCTAATCGCGAGCGTCCATTGCGAAGGGGTATTACATGCCCTTATTGCGACACATGGTGCAAGTTGGTGCAAGCAGACCGTTGGATCCGCATCCAAGGGTATTTTACGCTTTTTATCCCAATATTTTTGTATTTAAATATTAGGACTTAAACCTACATCTACCATTCAAATTATCCTATAATATTTTCATGCCAACCCCCTACATTTGTGATATTTACATCTAGGTCCCTGACCACGTCACCTCACGTGCTTGTGCACGTGAGGTGCGTGGCAATTTTGAAGGGGACCCCTCGCGAGTCTCGGATTTTGTACAAGGTCTTGTAACTTTTTGCAGGCGTTATATAATTTTGGAAAATTTGCTAGTAGGCCTTCAAACTTTATTACATTTGTGTTTGGGTTCTTGCCAACGAGGCTCACGTGTCCCGACACGTGAGCTTAGCTATTTTACGGGCAAGCCCTCGTAGTTTTGTTTATTTTAGTTTGGTCCTGTAACTTTTCGAGCATGTTGATTATTTTTGGTGAAATTGTAGTTTGGCCCTTGGACTTTTATCTATTTACAGAAATACCCCTTCTAGTATTTGCTTTTTCTTTTTTGTTATATCTATTTATTTTAAATATCTATTAAACTTAAAAAAATCCCAAAAATTGTTGTAGCTTCCTGATTGGACACACATTCACACACATAATTTATTTTTGCGATTTGAATTTTTTTATTATTTATTAAAAATAAAAACCACCTATTTTATCCCTTTTTGCAATAGAAAATACATAAAAAATATAAAACTTTTTTGAAAAATTCCAAAAAATATATTTATTATTTATTTAGTTATTTTACAAATTTAGACTAAAATTCACTAAAAATATAAAAGAAAACTCAAAAAATAGAAAACCCTATAAACCTTTATAAAAATATATAAAATTCTTAAACAATCCAAAAATTGTGTTTTCTATTTTTATTTTCTTTATATTATTATATTTAATTTAAAACTAATTTGGATAATTTTTTTATTGTTTTTATATTTTTTATTTCCATTTAAATTTCAGTTATTTATTTTATCCCTTTTTAGGGTCTTTTTTACTTTAAAAATATATAAAAATAATTAAAATCTCTTAAAAATCACAAAAATATTAAAAAATTATCTAAAACCCAAAAAGATTTTATTTTATTTATTTAGCTTATTTTTGTTTATTTTTAGATCAACCCTATCTTATCTTATATATATACTATATATATAGCCTTTCATCTATATTATATCTATTTTGCAAAAAAGAAAAGAAAAAATAAAATACAAAAATAAAATATATAATCATAAAATTAAAAATCAAAATAACAAAATATAAAATAAAAAAACAAAAATTTTAAACCTACAAAAAAGAGAGCATATAGACAAATACATCACAATCACAATTTTGTAATTTATTGCCCAATCTATCCTACTTGTTCCCTGTATTCGACACTCTACACACACTTTCACACTATCCACATCTTTGTTGTAGAGTTAAATAAAATAAATTTTAACTCCACATTTGCTTTTCATTTCTTGATTATTATTTGTGGGTTAATTGTTGATTGACTCGGGTTTCGTGAGCAGTCACTTCAGCGATACTGTGGTCTCGCCTTGTGTATACTACTTTAGACCCTCACAAAATCCAAGTCATCAAATGGCACCGTTGCCAAGGAACAACAACGTATAGATTGGCTTTGTGCTTGATTGTGATTATTTGTCTATTTTTGTGCTATATTTATTTTTCTCTTTTATTTGATATACATCGTGAGGTACCACGGATCGAGGGAGTCGCTTTACCCAAGGCACCTACGTACCCAAGTGAAGCCGGCTTTAGCCTGCAACCTAGCTTAAGAGAAGACTTAGAGATTTTTGAAGACAGAGCGCCACTTTTTTATTATTGTATTTGTTTGTGTAATTTTAAAGTGAGAGAGACTTTAATTTGTAATAATACATGTACTCTAGACTCTGGACATTCGGGCCCAATTTCCAAGTATTTGTTACTCGGGGGCTCACCGTAGTTTTTTGTGTTTTTGTCATATTTTTTCATTTGTTTCCCGATTTTGTTTTATTTGTTTTGTGTGATTGAGCCCTTAGCTTTAGGATTGCTTGACGATAGATTAAGTCCAAACACCTAATTATATTTGTCTGTGCCTATTGTGATGCTTGGAATTAGTCAAATTTTGAATTGCTTCTCACTTGGTCTCGGAACCCCCATGTCATGAGAGTCCTCCATACAACGCTTGCGGGACCCATTATTGTGGCCACCGAGGAGACTCCGAGCCCGTACTCTTAGGTTCCTTTCTAAGTCATTAGCATTGGTGCTTCACGCTATAGTAATTTTTGAACTTAGGGCGATTTCATTGGTTTGCATTTGCATATAGTATAGGTTTCAATTCTACTGAGTATCTTTACATGTAGAGTGTTGGAGACAAGGTGAGTATTTATGCTTTAGCATACATCACCATTTTGCCGCTTGCATTGCTTTTCCGACTTTCCCTCTGACTTTGCCAACCTAGATGCTTAAAGGAATTAACTCCTCGATAGACGCGTGTATTTCTCACTAAAAATCCAAAAAAAGTGATAATCAATAAAACTGGGATTGCTAACATTACTTGACCCTAAAAAAGACTAAAAAATATCTTGTCTTGGGACGAGTAATCCCCTCATTGTCTTCATTTTAATTACTCGCATACACGCTAAGGAGTAGTGCCCAAATCCTATCAAACCTCCTAAGGGATTGTATAATTTTGACTGCTCACCTAACTCTAAAATAGACAAGATAAAAAGATTGAGCTTTCACAGTCTCTACTGAGTTGAGTAGGTGAATTGAGGGGTTTGTTTTGTGTGAGTTTGTCTGTATTTGCTTGTGTGCATACTAGATCTATTTCATGCATTCACGCCTTTTCCTCACTTCTCTTGATTTGGCCTTCATGCTCTCCAGATCATTTCCTTTTGTTTCGAGATGGCTGATTGGAGCATTTTATATCCAGATTTTATGGATCCCTCGTTCACTCCAGCCAATCCATCTACTTTTTTCCAGGAGGACTTTGTTCCTGATTTTTGTACATATCCGCCTCAGCCACAGATTCAGACCTCAGATTTTTACCCGCCTTCACCTTCACATTTCCCTTCACATCCACCCGAGACTGATCTGTTGGAATCATCTTTCATGGAGTCCACCCTTGAGCACTTGACCCAGATGATGGATCATATGAGACAGAGGATTGTCAACCTCACTGGTGTAAATAAGAGCGATCATGATACTTCACCATTTGATGATATGGGGTCACTTGAAGATTTCCACGAGAGCTTGCAATCGCCAAAAATAAAAAAAATGAGAAAAAAATTAAAAATACAAAAAGATTTAAGGAGACATTTGGTTGAGTCAGACTGTGAGGAGAGGGCCCACTTGCCAGATCCTTTAACCACACACTCATTCACACCTTGTCCCATCCCTGACCTCGAGGATGTCATTTTACAGACTGCTCTTGGTATTCCTCTTGTATATGCTGATTTCGATCTCCTCCCTTATATGGAGGACGTCCAAAATTTTAAAAATTATTGACTGAAACCGAAGTGGTGTCCACCATTAATGAGATCATTCGTGCCCCACATCAGAAGGCCATGATCCATTTATCTGCTATTCATCATAAGAAGAGAAAGTGGAGGAGCATATCTGAGTGTCATATCTTGACCATGACCACTACCCACACCATCTCCCATCGTCCATCTTCTAGGAAAAGGAACACTGTCACACCTCTTGTGAGTTGCACCATCTCTGACCATTTATGTGACAACACTCTCCTTGACGGCATCATGTCGATTAATATAATACCCTTCTCATTTGTACAGTCTACTCATCTTAGGCCTCTCTAGAAAACCATGATGATTGTACAATTTTCTGATGGATCAATAAAGAGGCCGAAGGGTATTCTTGAGAACATCGTCATTCTGATTCAGGGCATGAGATTCATGAAAGACTTTGTTGTATTACCCATGGAGACCTCCACCCCTTTGGAGTGTCCTCCAATCATCCTGGGACGACCCTTTCTTGCCTCTGCGAGAGCCATTATTGACTATGGATCTGGAGAGATTTGCTTCTATTCTGATGTTGGGAGCGATGTGCTGATCACCACACCTACCAAAAACCAGAGACCCGCATCCCACGAGAGTGTGACTGTGTTAGCTGACCCCGAAGCCTATGATCTATATGCTGATATCAGAGAGACTTTCTTTATGACCGATGATGAGACCCGAGAATTCCTCTCCAAGGAGGAAGACTCGGAAAGCATAAACCTCGGTGTTTCCTCGTCCAATGATTGGCGATGTTTTGATGACATATGCGGGATTTACACGATTGACATCATTAAGCGGAGGGAAGACATTGATGAGACTAAGGCCAAATTTGATCTTGTTGCTTTTATTCTGGAATTCATGCCTTTTGATGAGCACGATGATCCAGTTGGGACTGTGGAGGATGAAAATGATTCGACCACTTCCACTATGAGTTTGTTCCTTTTGGTTTTGACCTAGATGAGACCTCGCAGGACGACATTGACTCTACTACTCCCGATGATGAGATATCAGCGAGACACTTAAGGTCAGACCTAACCACACTACTTTCACTGACCCGTTTGTGCCTTCACACCCTAGGAACACTGAGGACCTTCACCGTGTCGACCCTGATCGGTTTGTGTCATCTGAGGACCCCGATGTCGACCTTCACCATATCAGATCTATCCCTCAGTGGTCTCGCAAGAAGGTTCACTTTCATCTTTCTTGATCTTTGTACATCCATCATGTTGTACATCTAGTTTTGTTTACCTCTGTCCATCTTTCGTATTGTGATCATCCACCCCATTCTCATGTGTGCCTTGCTTAGGATGTACATTGTTCTAAGTATGGGGTGGGGGTGGGGGTGGGCGAGCCGAGTGTTCTTTCGTCGTCCAGTTTCATTACTCCTGTTGTTGCCTATACTTAAGGCTTCTTTTACCCTAAGTATAAGGGGAGTGGTGTGCACATCCTTTTCTATCTTCTTCCGTCTTCTGATTTCTTTTCTTCTTTTCTTCTTTTCCTTTTCCATTTTCTTTTTCTACCGAAAAGGTGCCGCCCCTTTTTGTCAGCCTTCTATACTTGGGGCTTACTTTGTCTTAAGTATAGGGGAGTGTGCACCTCGATTTCTTCCATTCTTTGATCCTCTCCACTGTCTCCTCTTCTTGTTTATACTTAGAGATATCTTACCCTAAGTGTAGGGGAGACAGTCTGAGTACGATCTGTTCATTCCCACCCTTGACCCTCCCAACTTTGTGTACAGTCTGCTATACTTAAGATTATTTAATCCTAAGTATATGGGGGACGATCAACTTCCTATTCGTTCATTTGTTCCTTATTAGTTTATTTTTTAGACTTTTTTATATTCAATACGAGTTATGTCTTCTCATTTTCTCTCTAATCAATGAGGACCTATCTCAAGCTAAGTATATGGGGGTCGTATATACTTCCTCTATACTTTAAGCCATAACTCGTACTTTCGTATTTTTTATTAATAAATATGGCTAAATTATATTATTAAAATTCATTAAGAATACTTAATAAAAAGATGAGGATTATTCCTTAAATTCTTTTTTGTATTTACTGATAAATAAATCAAGAAGAAATATTTTTTGCAAAATATTTGAAAATCTTTTTGAAAAACCTTTTGAAAACTATTTGGAAACATTTTGTTAAATATGTTTGACCTTTAAAAATTCATTTTATTTTGAAATATTTATTTTCTTTGTGTGAAATAAAAATATTTGAAAAATTAATTGCAGATGTTAGGAAAATGGTTGCAAAAGTATTTTGAAAAATCTTTACATACTATTTGAAAAACTTTGCAAAATGATTTTCTAATGTGTGTACATGTTAGTAAAAATTCTTTTCAAAAATTAAGGACTATAGATTTCAAAAATTGTTTGAAAAACCTTTTTCAAATAAGTTTGAGGAATATATGCATCACATTATAATTATTTATTAAACTATATATATACCTATAAAATCTACCACCTACCCTTGTAAATTCTTAAAATCCTAATTCTTGTAAATATAAGATGCATCCCTGTGTAAATATTTGTACCTAGTTTTTAACCAAAATCTTTTATTTTCAAAAATCACAAAACCATTTGCAAAATTAAAAATGCCAAAAACAGTGCAAAATATTTTTTAAAAATCCAAAAAAATTACATATGCATCATCTTTTCAAAAATCCATAAAAAATCCAAAACTTAGAAAATTGCATCACAAAAATATTTTCTGCATTCTACATAGCATTTGCATAGCATTTGTAATTTTCGGATTGAGTTTGATAATTGAACAAGTCTAAGTAAATTTTGAAGCTGGAGCTTGGTTGGATCTTAAATCTACCTAATTAACAGGAACCTTATAGGAATTGGAATTGAGGTACTTCAGGTCTAGTCGACTTAATTCTTTGAGGATCACGAGACTTGATTCAATGGATTCTTGACTGCCTAAGTAGAGTATTTCAAAGCATACACATGGCTCTTGTTGATAATGACCTAACTTGGACACCTGCACCTTTCACGTGACTCAACTTAGTTGGAGTGGTGAGGGGATTAGATGTGTCGGTATGAGACGCACACAAGTGAAAACATTTGTCATCCTCTAAGGAGGAAGTGCACCCCAACCCTGTCCAGTAATGATGAATTCTAAAGACATGAGAGTGTGGGTTGCAATAATGCTTCAAAAGAGGGATAGTCTACTGGCTCAAGAGGAAAAATCGAAATACAAAATTAATTTCGTACAAAAATAATATACAGGGTACAAATTACAGTCAGAATAAGATTCCAAAATCCCAACTTCTTAGACCCACATCTCTCAAATAAAAAAATCAAAATATATCAAAATCACATTTAGTTGTATATAACTTTTAATAAGCTATTTAATGAAGGTGGTTTCATATTTTTTGGAGTTACGATGTGAAAGTTAGGTTTTAGACCCCTATTATATAGTTATACCGATTAAAATATTCATTTTATTTATTATTCATTATTATTATTATATATTTTTATAGTTTTGTAAATATTATTTATAATATATGTGCATATTAAAACTAGAATGAAATCGTCAAGAAAACATTAAAAATAAAATATTTGTATAAAATACATAGGCTAAATATTAATATTTATACATATATAATAAATACATCTATTTATTTAATTATATATATCCTATCAGAAAAAATATAAAAAAATATATTTAAGTCTATAAAAATAATTTATAATTATATAAAATAATAAACTAAATTAATAAAATAAAAAATACAAAATAAAAATAAAATACTAAAATATATAGATGAATATACTTATACTTTAACCCTAAAAATTAACTTGTAAATATCAAGCTCTAAAAAATAAACAAAAATCATAATAAAATACTTTAAAAAATAATAATTTTTTATTTTATCATTTAAAATTAATAAAATAAATTATTATTATTTTTATTGATTTTTGAATTAATTTCCAGCATGTTTTTCCACAACCAGCACCGTAAGCCTTCTAACACCTCTTTTTTGCCCCTTTTTCTCGATTTTTTCGCGGGCGAGTCTTGCACCAATTCATGTTGATGCCTTCATACCTTTTTCTCCCCGAGAATCTCTCTTACACGCCCATGCTTCATCTCAAGGATTGCATCATCGATTTGCCGGATTCACTTCGTTCTTTTATCCATGTCGTCCACCTTGTACATAAGGCACCCCGTTCTCCTCGTCCGATTTTGAACCTCCTTTGACCATGTTTGGACCCTGTCCTTCTTGCACCGGATCGATATCGGTGAGAGAGTGTCTCTAGCCAGCTAGAGGCAGCATCGGGCGAGGTTTAGGTGTGTCTCCACCATTTCCGGTGAGCCACCACCGTCGAGATCACCTCGTTGGTCTTCCAGCCAGCTTGAGGTTATTTTCTAACCTTTTTCTTGCATTTTTAGTGTAGTCGTAGTCTTAGAATCCATGCCCTATTTTTTCCTTCGCTTTTTACCTGATCAATCACACTCGTCCTCCCCTCGCCGAAGCTCGCTCCGGTGAGCCTCCATCTCACACCCCCGCTTTTCGCAACCCCGCTAACCGGTTCCAGGTAGTTTGACATTGACCTGGAGTTGTCTCTTGTGCAGGTAGAGAAGGAAAAGAACCAGCTAGAGCATTTTTGTCCCCCTGCGGAAGTACCTTAGGCACCTATGCTCCATCATGATCGTGAGTGAGGTCCGGTGTCTCTCCGGCCATTTGGAAGCTTGCAGCATACATAGGAGACCTGCATGAGCGTTTGGACCCATTTTGGAGCTAGAAGGAGCACCGGAGGAGGGAGATCGAGATCAGTGGATCTCGCCTCGTTGGAGGGGCTTCCCAGTTCGTCCTCCCCCTCCATCGTCGTTGGATGGGCCGTTGTTCGTCCCATGCTACAGCAGCCGTTGGATCCCCGTGTGCCTTCTCCGTTCAATCTTCGCTGGCGATCTAATCACGTGTGTCCGTTGCGAAGGGGTATCACACACCCTCATTGCAACGTGTGGCCTAAGTGGGTACAAGCAGATAGTTTGATCTGCACCATTGGGTTACGCTTTTTACCCCATCAGTTTTTGTATTTAAATATTAGGAATTAAACCTTCATCAATGGTTCAAATTATCCTGTAATATTTGCATGCCAACCTCCATATTTGTGATATTTACATCTAGGTCCCCGACTACGTCACCTCATGTGCATGTGCACGTGAGGTGCGTGGCTAATTTGTAGGGGGGCCCTCACGAGTCTCGAATTTTATACAAGGTCTTGTAACTTTTTATAGGCATTGTATAATTTAGTAAATTTGCTAGTAGGCCCTCAGACTTTATTACATTATTGGGTCCTTGCTAGCGAGTCCCACATGTCTCGACACATGAGCCTGGTTATTTTGCGGACAAGCCCTCACAATTTTATTTATTTCAGTTTGGTCCTGTAACTTTTTTGAGCACGTTGATTATTTTTGGTGAAATTACAGTTTGGGCCTTGGATTTTTATCTAGTTACAAAAATACCACTACCACTATTGCTTTTTCATTTTGTTGTATCTATTTATTTTAAATATCTATTAAACTCTAAAAAATCCCAAAAAAATTTTTGTAGCTTCCAGATTGCACACACATTCATGCACATAATTTATTTTTGCAATTTGAAGTTTTTTATTATTTATAGAAAATAAAAACCATCTATTTTGTCCTTTCTTGTAGTAGAAAATACATAAAAATAGAAAACCTTTTTGAAAAATTCCAAAAATATATTTCTTATATTTTTTACGTATTTTACAACTCCAGACCAAAGTTCACTAAAAATATAAAAATTCAAAAAATAGAAAACCCTTAAAACCTTTATAAAAATATACAAAATTCTTAAAAATCCAAATATTGTGTTTTCTATTTTTTATTTTTTATATTACAATATTTATTTTAAAATTAATTTAGAGAAATTTTGCTATTGTTTTATATTTTTATCTCTATTTTAATTTCAGATATTTATTTTATTCCTATTTTAGGGTCTTTTGACTTTAAAATATATTAAAATTAGTAAAATTTCTTTAAAATCATAAAAACAGTAAAAAAAATTATCTAAAACCCCCAAAGATTTTATTTTATTTATTTAGCATCTTTTTGTTAATGTTTACATCAACCATAACATATCTTGTTTATATGCTATATATAGCCTTATATCTATATTATATCTATTTTGCAAAAAAAGAAGAAAATATAAAATATAAAATAAAATATAAAATCAGAAAATTAAAAATCAAAAAATCAAAATATAAAATCAAAAATATAAACATTAAAATTAAAGACCCACAAAAAAGAGAACATATAGACAAATACATCACAATCACAATTTTGTATATTATTGCCTGATCTATCCTGCTTGTTCTCTGTGTTCGACACTCTACACATACTTGCACACTATACAGATCTTTGTTTAGAGTTAAATAAAATAAAATTTAACTCCACATTTGCTTTTCATTTCTTGATTATTATTTGTGGGTTAATTGTTGATTGACTCGGATTTCGTAAGCGGTCGCTTCAACGACCCTGTGGTCTCGCCTTATGTAGACTACTTTATACCCTTGCAAAATCCGAGTCATCAATGACTCACAATTTAGACTTGGTTGCAGTTTGATGAATCCCAGATACATCATTATAAAATCCATTCTTTATTCCCCTAATTTGAACAAATTAATAAAAAACACCATTAATTCACTAAGATTAGCTTGTATTATATTGTAAATATTTTGTGTATAACTAACACTAAATGATTAACCCTATTTATTATTTAATACTAACATTTTGTTTATTTTCCTTTATTAGTAAATACCCCTAAAATATAGGTTAAATAATGTATATATTTATTTTGGCTATAAAAAGAAATTTAAAAATATAAAGAAAATACAAAACCTTTAGTGTTTTTAATCCCTTAAAAATACTTGCAAAAATTGTGTTATGTATAAATGTTTTTTTTGACTTTTTATTCAACATAAAACTTCTAGATCTCAACGAGATCTACACCTTTCATGTTTTGACTTTTTTCTAATTCAACCTCGTACTATTTATTTCTTAATTTTATTTATTTTCTCTATTTTCTGAATAATCTGGTGCGCCCACATGGCGTCCTCTAGGCCGTCCATGTGACAGCACCTCATTCAGCCACCCGCTGCTTCCTCCATCCTTGGATCCCCCTCTCCCTGCCTAAATCATAGCCGTCCATCCTCACCTTTCCCTCAATCCTTGGATTGGCCTTCCAGATCACATCTCCACCTCTCCATTCCACCTTCCTCTCCACCGTTAGATGATCCCTCATCTAACAACCATGCCATCTCCACATCACCACTACTTTTTCCACCGTTGGATGAGATCCCAAGATCTCATCCAAACCGTTCGCTACTGCCTCTCCCCTCACCGCTCGATGTGATCTAATGGATCAGATCCAACCGCCCCACCTGCGCCTCAATAGAATCTGTTGGATCACTCAATCCAATGGCTAGAACTTCATCGTCTACCTCCCGAAGCCCCCGCTCCAGCCATTTCACCTCGCTGCCCCCTTCTTATTTTAGCCATCGCCCCCGTTGACCTACCTTCGACCTAATGCCCCCTCACATAACCCTAATGCTCCTCATCCTCACATAGCCCTTCATTAAATGCATTCATCAATCCATCCCCGCATATCGGCCATTACAATCACGTTCTTCATCACATAACCGCCTTCTACCTCTGCCTATATAATCACTACCTCCCCCTGTCACCGGGTCCACCAATCAAGAGCCCAAGCCCTAGCCCTCCTCCACCTCCATGTGACAGACGGAAGTCAGAGTAGGACCATAATGGTGCCTCCCAACTTCGGGGTCGACCCACAGTGCTCTGATGTGTCGCGATCTGACTCTACTGTGCTCCGTACACCGGCTATGCACGTCTGAGTGACGACCAGAGGTTCGCTTAGAACCTCAGCCCAGGCCTCCTCCTTCATCTGGTACTCCCCCGGTCAGGTACTTCTACTCCATATTTTCTTTGACCTTTCTCTACATTATTCCGACACACACGTATCACTCTACCTTCACCCTACCATTCCTCAAGCTCCGCAACTCCACCATTACCTTCGCCGATCCCTCTGTTCACCCTCTTCATTTCTACAGGACCCCGCCCACCACAACTTCCTTCCTACTTCGCTAGAGAAGAAGACCCCTGGTCACTCGCTCCGACCATCTCCACGGGACCCCACCACACTCACCTCACTCGTACACACTTCATGCATGACTCGACTAGCTTTCTAACCCTTGCAGGTACTCAATGGTCGGAATGCTCGCACCATCTCCGATCTTGAGTTTCCCCTCCGGTAGTGCGGCATTAGACGCCATCTACATTACCATGGGAGCTTCTCTGACTGCCGACCATCCTCGCCAGGTGGCCACAGAGGTCTTCGGACCTTCTACGAACACAAAGGCCTCCGACCGTTGCTCCTCCGATTGAGGACAAAGCACACACGTCGTTGGATGGCGCCTCTCGATGGCCATCCAATGAATCAGATCGAGCCACGCTGCACCCTCCGAACCTGCATGCTTGGAGAACCAAGCCGCTCGTCGAAGCTCTCTAAATGTGCCACGTGCAACCCGAGCATCGTCTGCCTCCCGAGCCAAGCCCTCTCATGTGCCTCACATGTGAGGGGCTACGTAATTTGTAGAACTGACCCCAACACTTTCACAAATTGCAATCAAGTCCTCCAGTCACGTGCCTCATGTGCGTGTCTAGGGTAAATACTAGGGATGACCCATCATCTTTACAAAATCACAGAAAAGTCCCTGTACATAAGGGAAATTACATTTGGGCCTCTCCAGTTTCTGCTAATTACAAATAGGTCCCTTCAGGGGCCTATTTGTGATATTTATCCTTTTATTTTGTATGCATTTTTATTACATTTATGCTCTTTAAATTGTTTTTAGCATATCTTGAGCATTTTAAATCCAAATTGAATGATTCAGTTTCAATGTGTTGTATATTTTATCCTCTACCTAATGGCATATGTTATTCACTGATTTGACACTTAATTTAAAGTGATAAATTTTGATGATATATAGTGTCTCCTTCTCACTATTTAAATGCCATTAACTACCCTTACTGCATAATTTATCTCTGAATTCAATGCTTATTTGAGTGCTCCTTGATTTGATAATTTTAGGGTATATTTGTACTTGTGATAATTTCTGCATCGCATAGCATTTGTTGCATTTTATTCACTACTCATCTCATCTTTAAATTGCATTTAAAATAAAACAAAAAAGACATGCATCATATTATTTTATATTTGCAACATTTTGTCTCTGCATCATGTACCCACATATTATTCTGTGCATTACATCTGCATGTGCATACAAAAACTTAAACCTATGAAAAAAATCACTCAAGAATTAAGTAATAATTTTCGATAAATAGACAAAGAGGCTTGTGTCCCTGTTTTCAACTTTGGTATACTTGCCAAGTAAAATAACTTCCATATATTTGAAAAAATGTGGTTTTTATCGATCGAATTTCATCTCCTATGCTACAATTCTCTATTACAAAAGAGATGATTTTCCCAGTTCATCAAATGGCATCGTTTTTGGGGACACGACCCATCTGTTTGTTGAATTTTATTGTACTATTTTTGAGGTGAATATTTTTCGAATTTTAGGTCTTCATTTCACGATTAATTTTTTTTGATATTTTTATGACATTATTCTTTTATGGAAGGGCCCATGGAGACCGAGGACGCTCGAGAACCATGGAGGCGTGGAGTTGGGAACTCCCACTGAGAATAGCCGCAGATGAATTAAAGGAGAATACAAGGAATTGCATCAACATTTTGTTTATGCATCTTTTGTAAAAAATTATATCATATACATTTCTAGTGGTCCTCGTTTGAGGGCTCACGTATGTAAAAAAGAAAAAAGAGAGTAGATCACTCGATGATCTACCCCCGCCCCATCCTTCCATCTCTGTAAATCTACAACCCCTCCCCCGTACATTAACTCATCCATTCATATGTGTAAACCACCTTCCTCTACCCTATGCAATAACTGATTATTCACCACGAGTCCCCCAACCCAAAATCCATATCTAATACTTAGGCTATTTTCAGCCTAAGTGTAGGGGGACCTAAGTGTAGGGGGACCTATCCCTTCCATCTTCCCTCTTCTTGTCTTCTTCTACTTGGGTAAGCTTTACCTAAGTATAGGAGGACTATCTGACTCGGTTCTGCTATATCACCTTGTATTTAAACAGATCTATGGCTTCATATCACTTGTGCAATGAGGACATAGCATTGGTTAAGTATAAGGGGGTATACCGTATCTATTACATATACTTTAGCCATAACTCATATGTTAAAATTTTTGAAATTCATTTTTGGGCTAGGGTTTAAGTATACCAGTGAACAGATTTTTGTAAATTTTTTGCAAAAATATTCTGACAATTGAGGGACTAACTTTTTGTAAATAAAATTAACTTTATTCAAAAATACCATAAATTTTTTTTTAAAAATAAATTTTTTTAGTAGAGACTATAACTATTAGGCTTAAAAATGAGTAGCTACTCTTCAGTGAGGGAACTACAGTCTCCCTTAGAAAAGTTGGTGGTTAAAAGACAACGCATAAGGCACCATCTTGAAGTAACACGGGTAGACGTCTAATGGTCCATACTTACATCCATAATAGTTGGAAGTAGATGCACCTATTCATATGAGCGTGGGCCAGTCATTATCTCTTTGAAGAATTAATAGAAAAAAATCCATAAAAATTGCAAAAGCTAAAAACCACAAAAATTCACTAACTCTGGAGTTGGTGTATTCCTGATACATTCACTATCACTCAAGGCTTGACGATTTGAAGACAATTGATTTCTGAGATCTTGGGAGACTGAGTTAGCTAACCTTAGTCATTATAATTCTGAACTTAATAATCCACACTTCCCTAGTTTAAAGTTTTGAGCGCTATATTGCACTCTTCATCTCTACCTTATAAAGAATATGATCAACACATCACTTTCACAACTGCATGGTTAATGAGATGAGTCGAGTTATCACTTAAGGAACTAGGATTGGTGATTTGAGTTTAGATCTGATTTAATGATGCTCGAGGATGGGATAAAGTAAACCCTAGCGAGTATGAGAACAAGTTCGCATACTATCGTTTGATATTTACCTATGTGCCAAGATGTGATGAAACCTAATTAAATTGTTGATCAGTGTGCGTCAACTTTTGATAAAAATAGTGGAGCTAGCCAAATAATGAAATAAAATTTGAGAGAAGTTCTCTCAATGAAAAGCTCTATCATTACAAATACAAATTCAAAAAGCTTCTACTAATGGAGAGTGCTCCCAAATATTTCAAAGTGTCAACTTAGACCAAATGCTATTAGGACCAAGGAGTCGGGATAACACCCAAAAAGGGCTTTGCATCGTATAGTGATACAAGTCTGGATGTTGAATTTGTCTTAGACACTCAAAAGAGACACACCCTGGTGTACTCTAGGAAAAAAAGTGCAGACTAATCGAATTCTCTTGACGGACACATTGATCAATAAACTAAAAATATACATGCGTTGAGCAATAAAGGGACTCAAGAGGACCCTTGTTCCAATGTGAGGGAGAGAAGAAAATGCACAATCATATTCCCTCCATCATATGGCTGTCCATCTACACTTTCAAGTCTGACAAACTAAGGAGACGGTGGATTGAATGCAAGAACTGACTTATTCCCTAGTGTTGAGGATTAGGTCTAGAGGAGAGTCTCTTGGACTGGAACCTTGGGTGACATCTCGACTCGACTCTCATGAATGTGGTACACTAATTGTCATATCCTTATATTTTATGTACAAACAGAGAATATGATAATTAGAGAAGTTGGATTCTTTTTGATAAAGCATGATTGAGCCCATAATTTTAGGATCACTTAAATTGGGGGTTTTCGATGAATTAAGCCTTGAAAATTCACATGCACTGTCAAGAATCAATCCAGCTCCTTCATTCTTTAGATGCTCAAGGGCGAGCATAGTTTAAGTATAGGGGTATGATGAATCCCAGATACACCATTATAAAATCCATTCCTTATTATCCTAACTTGAACAAATTAATAAAAACCACCATTAATTCACTAATATTAACTTGTATTATATTGTAAATAATCTGTGTATTATTAACACTAACTGATTAACCCTATTTATTGTATTTAATACTAACATTTTCTTTATTTTTCTTTATTATTAGAAACCCCTAAAAATTAGGTTAAATATTGTATATATTTATTTTGGCTTTAAAATGAACTTAAAAAATACAAAGAAAATACAAAACCCTCAAAATAAGTGGTTTTAGTCCCTTAAAAATTCTTGCAAAATTTATGCTTTGTATAGATGACCTCTTTTGACTTTTTACACAACATGAAAATTGTAGATCTCATCGAGATATACAACTTCATATTTTCACTTTTTATTAATTTGACCTCCTACTATTTATTTTTAATTTTCTTTATTTTCCCTAATTTCTGAATAATCTGGTGCAACCACGTGGCGCCCTCTAGGACGCCCACGTGGCTGCACCTCCTTCAGCCACCCGCCACTTCCTCCGCCCTTGGATCCCCTCTCCCCACCTAAATCATAGATGTCCATCCTCGCCTTTCCCTCAGCCCTTGGATCGACCTTCCAGATCACATCTCCACCTCTTCTTTCTGCCTTTCTCTCCACCATTAGATGATCCCTCATCTAACAACCCTACCCTCTCCACATCACCACTACTCTTTCCACCATTGGATGAGATCCCCAGATCTCATCCAAACCTTTCGCTATCGCTTCTCCCCTCACTGCTCGATATGATCTGATGGATCAAATCCAATCCCTCCGCCTGCGCCTCAATAGCATCGGTTGGATCGCTCGATCCAATGGCTAGAACTTCATCACCTATCTTCCGAAGCCCCCGCTCCAGCCATTTCACCTCGCTGCCCCTTCCTATTTTAGCCATCACCCCCGTTCACCTTCCTTGGACCTAATGCCTCCTCACATAACCCTAACACCCCTCATCCACGTGTGGACCTTCATTAAACTGCTTCATCAATCCATCCCCGCATATCGGCCATTACAATCACTTCTTTCGTTACGTACCGCTGCCTACCTCCGCTTATATAATCGCCACCTCCGCCCCCTTGTCACCAGGTCCACCAATCAAGAGCTCAAGCCCTAGCCCTTCTCGCATCCCTATGACAGGCGGAGGTCGGAGGAGGACCATAATGGTGCCTCCCTACTCCAGTGTTGACCCACGGTGCTCTGTCGTGTCACGACGCCTCTTGCTTCGTTGAGCTCCATGCAGTAGCTGCGCACGTCCGAGTGACGACCCGAGGTTCGCTTAGAACCTCAACCCATTCCTCCTTCTCCATCTGGTACTCCCCTCCGGTCAGGTACTTCTCCTCTATATTTTCTTTGACTTTTCTCCACATTATTCGGATGCACACATATCACCCCGCCTTCACCCTACCATCCCTCGAGCTCTGCAACTCCACCATCACCTTCATCGACCCCTCCGTTTGCCCTATTCCTTTCTCGAGGATCTCATCCACCACACCCTCCTTCATCTCTGCTTTGTTGGAGAAGAGGACCCCTAGTCCCTCGTTCCGACCATCTCCATAGGACCCCACCACACTTACCTCACTCGCACACACTTCACGCATGCCTTGTCTAGCTTTCTAACCCTTGTAGGTACTCAATGGCCGGAATGATCGCCTTGTCTCCGATCTTGAGTTTCTCCTTCAACAGTGCGTTGTTGGATGCCATCTGCAGCTATCCTGGGAGCTTCTCCGACCGCCAACCATCCTCTTCAGGTGGTCACAAAGGTCCGGACCTTCTACGAACGCAGAGGAGCTCGGTGGAGCTCTAGCGGCCTCGTCGGAGCTTCAAATACGTCGCCGCTCCTCCGGTGGAGGACTAAGCGTATGCGTCATTGGATGGCGCCTCTCGACGACCATGAAACAAACCAGATCGAGCCACGTCGCACCCTCCGAACCTGCAGGCTTGGAGAACCAAGCCATTCGTCGAAGCTCTCTGCATGTGCAACCCGAGCCTGGTCCGCCTCCCGAGCTTAGCCCTCTCGCGTGCCTTGCACCTTAGGGGCTGGGTAATTTGCAGAACAGACCCCATCACTTTCACAAATTGCAATCAAATCCTCCAGGCGCGTGCCTCACGTGCGCATCTAGGGTAAATTTCAGGGATGGCCCGTCGTCTTTACACAATTGCAGAAAAGCTGTCGTGCATAAGGGAAATTACATTTGGGCCCCTTCGGCTTCTGCTAATTACAAACAGATCCCTTCAAGGGTCTATTTGTGATATTTGTCCTTTTATTTTTTATGCATTTTTATTACATTTAGGCTCCTTGCATTGTTTTTAGCATATCTTTTGCATTTTAAATCCAAATTGAATGATTTCAGTTTCATTGTATTGCATATTTTATCCTCTACTAATAGCATATATTATTCACTGATTTGACACTTAATTTAAAGTGATAACTTTTTATGATATATAGTGTCTCCTTCTCACTACTTAAATGTCATTAATAACCATATTGCCTAATTTGTCTGTGAATTTAATGCTTATTTGAGTGCTCCTTGATTTGATAATTTTTGGGTATATTTGTACTTGTGAGTGATTGTCTGCACCACATAGCATTTGTTGCATATTATTCACCACACATCTCATCTTTTAATTGCATTTAAAATTAAACAAAAAAGACATGCATGATACTATTTTATCTTTACATCATTTTGTCTCTGCATCATGTACCCGCATATTATTTATGTATCACATCTGCATGTGCATACAAAGACTTAAACCTATGAAAACAATCATTCAAGAATTAATTAATAATTTTTGATAAATAAACAAAAAGGCTCATGTTTCTGTGTTCGACCTTGGTATACTTGCCAAGTAAAATAACTTCCACATATTCGAAAATTGTGGATTTTGATCGACCGATTTTTATCTTCTATGCTACAATTCCTTATTAAAAAAGAAACAATTTTCCCAATTCATCACAGCTGTCTTTACGTTGAATATATAGCGGCGTCTACCGTGTGGAGTCAGCATTAACATTTTTACATATTACAGGAACTTGTAGGTTGAACTAAATTTGAGAATTATAATGGAATAAAATATTGTAAAAAACCTACTATAGATATGATACAATTCCCATGGAGCCGATCAACAATGGGGAGAGAGACGATCAGCCTGGATGCCATTGCCGAAGACAATCAACGGGGAACTTATCAGTCTAGATGTTCAGATCGGAAATCCATATTGAAGGGGCACCTGATTGTTGTTTTAAGGTCGTTGTTCGGATACCATGAGAAAATATGTGACTAGTTTTTTTCATAAGATCTTAGATAAACTCCTATCAAATCTACACAAGCATGCTTCCCACCGACCAATCCAAAAATCATAATATCAACAGGTCTAAGTGTGGATCTTCCCTCCTACTGATAAGTTAAAAAGTTCATAGCAGGGCATGCTATCCTTAAGGCTGCCTCGACAAAAGTGATGAAGCATGAGAAAGGGTGTATTGAGAATCAATATGCATTCATCTCTTTTGGTTTTGATACTTTTGAATTCTTAGCACCAGAAGCTGTTAAGCTTTTGAATATGATCTAAAAAGTCATGAGCAATAATGTGATGATTCTTAGGTTTATGGATGTAGTGTTTAGAAGGATTGATTTTGCAATTCAAAAAGAACTAATGACACAACTTGTTACTCGCTTGTCTCCTATTTCGATGTAATGATTAATTTTGGTGAGTGTTTAATGATCATTTTACATTCACTCTTGGAATCATCACTATGTCAATCCATAGTTGATTATGATTTTGTGGATACTATTGACCAGAGAATGTACCTACCGTAATGGTGTTTCAAGTTGATAGGTCAGGAGTCATATATAGATTTGAACATGATCCGCATTTGCACTCTTTTCCTAGAAATAGGAGAAGGAAGGGTTTCCCTTCGAAACTCCAACCACACACTCTCTCTCCCCTCGCTGGAGCATCACTATCTCGATTGAGATCTTCGCTTGAAAGCCGCCGTTGTCATCGAAAATGTTCATTGGATTGAAGATCCAAAAGCACCATCATGTAGACGGTCTCAGGATTATATATGTGGACACATTCTTGCTACGATCTGGGTGACAAAAATACAATTTTCATGTGAAAGGAGGTCCCAAAGGAACATCTTCGGAGGTATTGATATCCCTTTCCTTTCTCGTTGTTGCTTTTCACATGATTATTGGTCATATGTATTGAACATCCTCAAAGCCTTTGAAAATAATTATGCCATTATGCAATAAATGTTATTGCAATCACTCCTTAATCTGAAATAAAGAGTACATAATTTGCATAATAGGTCCCATAGTACAATTAGGGTTATGTACCATGGCCATCTTAATGATCATACAACTGTTGATTCAATTATTGAATCATAGAGGCTGGTGCTTGGATGAATATCTAATGAGTTAGATTGAGGACTCATCAAGCACCGTCAAATGATTATTAAGAGATGATCTCCAGCCTGAGTAGGAGATGGCAATCCTATCTCAGTTAGGCTGATATCTGACCGACCTCTTGATGCAGGTCCTCTGCATAGGAATAGAGATTCGGATGTGTCAGATGAGTTAGGTCAAAAGAGTTGACTTAATGAGATCGAGATAATCAAAGTCCTATATCGTATGCTATCATGATATAGGCATGTATCCTCTGACCGGAGACAGATGTGTTACTATATGTCTGAGTATGTACATTTGGCAGACCAATAGGTTGATAACCTAACCAAGGTCTATACACCGGCGCGCTGGTGTGCATATAAGGGCATATGAGTAATACGATCTCTCAAAGGGATCATACATGTTCATTACTGAACCAGAAGACATGAGCTCACTCATGAGATGCTGGGAAGATCAAATTCCGTGCATGGTCGTCTCGCTTTCAAAGCATGACTGAATTTGTAGGTTTGATATATACTTTTGGAAAGTATATGATCAAGACCTAGGTATGATATATGCTTTTGGAAAGTATATGATCGATACCAACCCCCAATGATGAAAATGAGAAACTTACTGATAAAACCATGAAGTAGACAGTATAAAGTTGATCTAATACTTCGGGTTTATTCTGAGTCTTCCAGTATACAGGATGTACATGTATTGGGAATACCTGAGGGTGATGTGATCATAAACGATTGTATAACCATGACGCTTCCATTCTTAGGGAGTGATGAAACGGGTCTGGATTTTAGTGACTCCTCTCAGTAGAGAAGTAATATGATCTTGATCTAAATATTGGACATTGATCTGAATGTGATTCAGATACAATGAGAATATTAGATTTGCGGTCTTGATTTAATCAAGCATCTATGGGAGGCCCGAGATCTGGATTTGAGATGTAATCTCAATATCCAAGTCACTATACGTGGAACAATACAATCACCCTGTCCTTATCTCCAAGTATTCGTGGAGAAAGCGCATTATCCTTGAAAGAGTTCATGGATAATTCTATTGTTGATATATGTATCCGAGCATTGAGAAAATGGATAATTAAATGTGATTTAATTATCATGAACAATATGAATTTGATTCATATTATAAGGAGAGTTATCTTAGATAATTAAATATGATTTAATTATCAAAGATGTAAATAATGTGAATGTGATTCATATTATTTGAGCACATGAGAATAAGTTATCCAATATAATTAAATGAGATTTAATTATTATGGATAAGAATAATGTGGATAATAGTATCCAATTACTCATAATATATTATAAATGTGATTTATAATGTATTAGAGAGAGCTAATTATAATTTATATTTGTTGATTAATTATTATGTGTATTGGATACACATTGTGTAATTAATTAACAATGTAAATTATATGTTGTTTTGGGTTGTGAATATGATTCACAATTTTTCAATGTCAAGATTGCAATATTCTCAAATATATTTATGAATTATTTTTGATGAATAAAATCCCAACAAAAAGTTGTTGGAAATAAATAGAGGAGAAATTCAAGGAGGCATGCAATCTCATGGAAATCCATGAGATTGCCTCCATAAGGAAAGAGGTGGGCGGCACCCAATTCCTATATAGAATGGGTGGCCGTCCCCCCTTGATGTACATGGAGATGTAATCTCCATGTATATTCTCTCCTTACTTATTTATGTAATTTGGGATTGATTTATATTTGATTTTGTCAAATATATTTTAATTTAAATTAAATCACAAGTTGTTGGCTTTTACCAACAACAATCTTGACCATTGGATTGACATAAATCAATCTCATCCATTGATTTTATATGTCCCATGGGTTGAGATCCATGGATCCAAAAACCCTATAAATAGAGAGGCATACCCATGCTCTCTCTTTACACACAATGCTTGAGAAGCATCTCTTTCTCATTCTCTCTACACGTCTACTCTCTCTTCCTCTCATGGCCGTCCACCATGGATGACCTAGAGAGATTCTCCATCGCCGCAGCGTCGTCGTTATGCTGCCCGATCGTCTGCTCGTGGATCTCCGTCTCCTTCGGTGCGCCTCGCTCGTGAAGAAGACGTCGGATCTCGTGTGTCGAGATCAGTAGATCTACCGCTTGGATCATCATCATGGATTGCGAGAAGCACGCGGTTCATCCCCGCGCTCGCAAGCGTCTCCTCCGTCGGATCGGACTTGAGATAGGAGGTCTCTTCGTTTAGAGACTTGATCGCAACCACGCTTCAAGAGGTAATCCTATTACTTGTTTGTGGTTTAGACGAGACGATCCGAGAAGTGTTCTTGGATCGTGTGGTTTCGTCGTATAAAATTTTTAAATTCCGCTGCATCGAGCAACTAGTGCGACTAGTCGCTCCTCGTTGTATTCGATACGACGCTCATGCTTCCGTGATGCGCTTGAGGATCTAACCATATCGTTCTAGTGGTATCAGAGCCTTAGGTCGACGGTTTTGGATACGATCCATAAAACCGAAGGCGAATTGGGTTCGTTAGGGTTGCGAAAGTTTTTATCGCATTTCATTTTCGCATCTCTGTTTAATGTAAATTTTCGCCCTGTTTAAATGCCATGATCAGTATAGGTGTTCTTGGATTCCTGGTTTGGGCTCATCATATGTTTACTGTGGGCTTAGACGTTGATACGCGTGCCTACTTCACCGCTGCTACCATGATCATTGCTGTCCCCACTGGAATCAAAATCTTTAGTTGGATCGCTACCATGTGGGGAGGTTCAATACAATACAAAACACCCATGTTATTTGCAGTAGGATTCATCTTTTTGTTCACCATAGGGGGGGTCGCCGATCCCTAAGTGGGGGAGGAGCGGGAAACAGACTAGCTAGGATGGTGTCAGAAGTACAAAAATTACTATATATTGACCCTACCGCGCCTCTACCTCCCGCCACACAAAAGAAAATGGGAATGACCCGCATATCGGCACCGCCAGGATAGCGCACAGAACAGAAGAACTTGTCTTTATAGCCCCCCGCTGGATCAGTCCCCTTTCAGTACATATGGAGCAGAGCACACTGACCACTCGACGAAGGGGAGACTCAGAGGGGAGTCGTCGGGACCAGAAAGAAAGTCAGGAAGCCCCTCGAGACCCACGGGAGGTTGGTTCGTCGACGTGCCATAATATTAAATAATCTAGGGCATTTTAATGGCGAGTCGAGGCTATTTGCCAGTACGTCCTAGTGGATGGAAGAGTCTTTCACCTCTCGATCAGGAGGTCCGGAAGAGCGCCCTGGCTTATCAGACCTACTTCCCTCATTGCGAATGAGCCCCTAATATATAATCCAAGCAGGCGAAAGAGGAGGTGCAGATCTCGTGGGGTACGTCCAGACAAGCACGAGTCACGGGAGAGCAGAAGTGCCCCATCCACTTTTCCTGTCTTGTTCTCATGCTGCACAGTCTAACCAGCGCTAGTTAGCCTTCAGCCTGCGAAAGAAATTCTTGGGGGGTCAGAGTCAGGGGCCGAGGCAAATAAGAAGGAATAGGGATCCTCCGCTTGTTCATCATCATACCCTTCCTCCTAGTCCTCATCCCCGTCTGCATAGGCAGAAGCGGCCCGTATATAGAGCTGCTCTTTCTTTGGAGTCAGGCTAATATTCATATCTAGTGGAAATCATCCGCGGGGGAAGACCCTTCTTTTCCATTTTCTATTGGTTATATAAATAGCTCGCGACTGAGATTATAGAACCGTCAAGATCAAGCTATCCTCAGAATCAAGAGGTCTTCCCCGCAGCTTTCGCTTTTGTCTCACCCCGCGGCTGAGGCCCATATATCTAGTGAAGAAAAACAGTGAGATTAGCAAGCGATGGAAGGGCAAACTCTCTATCTGGACCCTGGCCTTATTGTGAGTGTGAGCCCATGCCATAGGTTTTCATGAAAGAGGGCCAGACGTGCGAGTCGTACGAGACGATAGAACCAGCTGAGTCAGGAAAGGCCCAAAGCCAATCCCAGGGAAAGCAATCGAGGCCTTTCTTAATATATTGCAACGTCCCCAATAGCATGCCCATACTTCTTCTTCCATGGGAAAGAGGCAACTCACTCGCCCGTTATTTTATATAGTCTTTCTTTGACGGGATGAACATGCGACGATTTCGCTGCCCTTATCTCGCCTACGCATTTCAAAGCCTCAGACCTCAATATATGGTTGTCAAGCTTTGCCGACTGCTCGAGAAGGATGATTTTTCATGCCAGTACTGTTTAAATACGAAAATAACACTTGGATTTTGTTCCCCATAAAATAAGAAAACTATAGGATCTGAGTTTACGTAATTTGGATTTCGTTTGCTCTAGATATGGTCGTTTTAATGAACATGTATTCACTGTTAAGGGAACTGCGAATCTTAACGTAATTAAGGAGTTAATTACTGTTTAGAGATGCCTCTAAATACATGAAAATCACATAGGTTCTGTTGTAAATAAAGTTAGCAAACTATGGAAACTTACTTTGCTTAATTTGGATTTAAATTGATTGAGATATGCTAATTTTAGTAAGTAGGGGTCACTGCTGAAATTACTTTCCTAATCAAGAACCATGTGATTGTCAATTAGTGAAATTAATTGTTAAGTTCATGAAATAATTATGGAAACTATATGAAAAATATTTGATGATGAATATTTCCTTAATTGACTTGGCCTCAACCAATAATTGATTAGATTTGATCTAGAACAAAATTGGAAACTTAATCAACAAACTCATTGCTTGAATAGGATTGGGAATTTGTCTAGCAAATTTCCTTATAATCAAAGTTATTTTGATTATTAATATATGGTATAATTTCGGTTGAAGAACTGATGATCATCTCAAGTACAAAGTGATTGACTCGGCATTATTTTTTCCCGAGGCGGATATGGTGTCTAGTCGGGGATCGCTAGGGTAGCGGGTTGCAACGTATGCGGTCCGTCCCACTCCCGCCGGTACTGGCCATGACAGTGGGTAGGGAACGAATGATGCCTGAGAGATCATGATGTAATTTTCTAATTATTAAAATTCGAATTAATACGTATTTTGAGATAATACCATATATTCAAGTAAAATCAAGTTTGTTGATTGAATTGGATTGATAATTAATTTAATATAATTAAGTTAATTATATCCAATTAAAAACACTCTATTATATTAGATGTGTTATTTCCCTTGGAATGCGTTATTTCCCTTGGAAGAATTAATTATGTGAATATGATTCATGATAATTAATTAGAATTTGAATATGATATGGAGGATCACATAAGTGACATCCATGGTCTCCCGTCAAGGCGAAGGGTTCCGTCGCCAGGGATTGTATGTAGGAGACGCCTGTCCGAAGTTACAGCTCCTATATGCAAGCGCATCTGGATCGGGCTCTTTGCTTCTCGAAAGAGTAAGGCCGTATGTGTAGTGACCCCAATATCAGATCCTCATATTATTGGGGCGATATTGGATTGCGCATAGCGAGTTCTATTCCTATTGACGGTTGGTTCAATTAATGACGGGTGAACATCACCTTAGGGGAGGTGGGCCCGGGTATTAAAGATCGAATTGGGAGATGCAAGTTGGACTTGCAAGGTAGAATGTGTTTCCGCTTCTTTTTATCGGAGTTGCAGATTCTCATATTATTAGGATGTAACAAAGATAAGGAAGGAGATCCCAGATCTTGCTGAGATATAATGGTAAGTATATCTCTTACATTGAAAGTGATTAAGGGAATGAACTTTCAGTGTTGACAAGGCAAGACAACTTTGATATAAAAATTCCTAAATCAAAGTAAATTATATATTTATATATGTTTATGCAAATTTCTTATTTCAGATAATCTTTCTTTAATCCCACTCAATGTTATACTCAATAATAACCAGTTGAATATCATGGATTGGACCTATGATCCAGATATTATACTTGCAATTGGACACATAATGTATGTGGTTGCAATGTGCAAGTTTCCTCATAATAATGAGGAATGAAACTAAATAGACAATAGGACGAAAACCCTAAGGTTTGTATGTCTCTATAGTCTTGATCTCTCATCGAATGTACTTTGGAAGTGACGTGTCGATGATGATCGTAATTGTCAAATAATTATTATAAAATTCTAAGAAGATGTTCTGGCATACATGTGTGCTCTCGACATTTAATCATGAATGATGTGGTTCTCCGCATCGTGCAGAATGGTGGCTCTATTAGAGATGATGTATTCAAATTGTTTGAGTACCTACCTGAACCAATATTTTAAGAGTTTAGATGGATGTAGGTACAATGAATGTCATCATTCTACTGTCTATACTCTGATCATTCATGATACTTCATACTATTCATATTGTATGAAGTGAATGAAGCTTGTATAAATGTTGAAATACTCTTATATTGAAATTTTTGATTTTAACATAAGAGATCCCTGGTCTTGAGCAATGGTTGCTTATAGATAAAGGGAGTGCAGTGGAAGCATGGGTTGGACAAGAAAGAAATATAGTCAAAGAGTTGACTGTAGTTCTGTGACTTCCATATGACATCCAAAGAGTTGGATGAATGCCAATACTGCAATAAGTTGATGTGTTGATAATATGACTATCAAATCTATCTAGAATCCTTAGAGAAGGAATCACATAGTACATCGGATTAATCTACATATAATCATTGAAATTGACTTACTTATTTGATAAGATAAAGTCTAATAATTGTATCTCAATTTTCTAATGATACTTGCAATTGGTTGCATCTGTATTAGAATAATTTGATCTTAAAGTTTAATGGTCATCCATGTTGGAAGTGATGCAATTGTTGCAACAATTTCCATTAGATCAATAGACTTCATATTTTCAGTGGGAGAGCCCTTAGTCTTAGAGAATATCTCTATGACCTAGATATTAGAATGCACTCATTGTTTATTTCTAAATGTTGGGAATAAACATGAAATCTGGAATAAATCTATCATAAAGAGTTATGATGGAGATATTTCAGATAGTAATCTAACATCTAGTGGACTCCACTAAATTAGAAAATTAATGAATGGTTCATTAAGATTTCTAATACTGAAAATTAAACCTTTAAAGATCAATAGGAGGATAAAGATCATTTGACAATGATCTGACATCATGTTTTGAACATATGTCTATTGATGAGATCAATGGACAAGTAAGAGATGAAGCTTTAGAATGTCTAAAATTTCAAAACTTGCATACTTATGAATATTGTATTCAAAGTAAAATGTCCAATACACCCTTCTTTGGGAAAGATGCAAGATGTCAAGCTATTCAGGATCTCATACATATTGATGTATGTGAATCATCTATATCATAGTAAACATTATGGATATGTGATATCTATTGATGATTATGTATGATATGAAATTTCTTCTCTTCACCTAAGAAACCTTTGAAATGTTCAAAGATTTCATAATTTGATTTAGAACCAAAGTTTGAAGGAAGATGAAATGAATTTGATCTAACCAAGGTAGCTTGTACCTATTAGATGAATTCAAGGAATACCTTATGGAGATGTGAATATCATTCTTATCTCAATCCTTCTAATGAACCTTAACTCAATAGAGTTGTAGGGAGATACAATTAATCATGTGTGACATGATTTAATCAATGATTAATCTTAGCATAAGTATCTCTTAGTTTCCAGGTATATATATATATATGTAGTAGAAACTACATTGTATATCTTAATAAGGTTCCATGCAAATAATCTGGAATCTGGCACTGGAGAGTGCTACTTCATTAGGAAAATAAAGGATGGTATTGGATACCTACTTTATGACCTTGAGATTCTTAAAAGATCTCATCTTTGAGAATATGATTCTTATAGGATGACTCTCTTGAGAATCAAGATGAAAATGAAGTAAAGGAACTCATTTAATCTTGAGAAGATAATGAGGCTCCTGAAATCGAAAACTAAAAGAATAATTAAAGATAAAACACTAATACTTCTTTAAATAAGTTTGAGGATGTATTCCATGTGTCAGTTAAGTCTGAAAATGATCGGACTTCATGTGATGAAGCTCATGAGGATCATGACATGGAAAGATGGATGTTAGCAATAAAAGTCTAATGTAGACTTCATATACAAGTGTTATATATGGACCCTCGAGGATCCACCTATATGGGTAAGACCCATTAAGGTGTAAATGGATCTTCAAGAGAAAGAGGGAACCTGATGAGAAGGTAGAGACCTTTAAAGCACGGTTCGTAGCCATAAGATACACACCGAAGAGAAGACATCGCTTGCGATGAGACTTGGTTACCAATGACCTTGCTTTAACCCATCAGAATATTGCTAACTGTAGCTGCACAACTTGACTATGACATCTTCATGATGTGAGTCAAGATTGCATTCCTCTATGAATACCTCTCTGAGGATATTCATATGAAGCAGCCCCAGGGCTTTATGGTTGAGGAAAGCAAGGTGTGCAAGCTAAAGAACTCCATCTTTGGACTCAAATAAGCTTCCTGTAGTTGGAACATAAGATTTGATGAAATTATAAATGTTATGATTTCAGATAAAATCTTGATGAACCATGTGAAGCTTAGTGGGAGTGCCATTGTGTTCATCGTGATAAACGTAGATATTATTCTAATAATTTAGAATGATATAAGAATAATAATAAGTGTTTTATAATCTGGTTGTTCCATACCTCGATCTTAGTTCTGAAGTTGTTCAGAAGCAAAGAGAAGAGGGTATTGGGACTGTCGCATTAGTAGTACACCTTGGACTTATTCCAATCAAGAAAAGCTTCCTTCCCTTAAGATGTGGTAGTGACCTGTCCAAAGGGATAGCACCTCAAAGAGTTGAGGAAGTGAATGCTAGAACTACTTGCACTTGTGCATCACTTACAAGAAGCTGAAGTGTATGCTAGATGTGTACAAAAATCATATGTCTGCCATGCAGTGGGAGTAGTAAACTGTTACTAATCCTACTCTGGAATAAAAACACTTGGTTGCAGTAATAACAATATCTTCAAAGATGATGAAACTTAGAGATAGTGATCTCAAAGTCTTATCTTCAAAAGTTTAAGACCTAGTAGATAGTGATTTATAAGGGTCTTAACTGTAGATACCTTAGGAGATAGAGATCTCCAGGAATGAAGGTATTCTAATAAGGATTATGGGAATAATGGTTATGATAATTAATAAGATGTAGTATCAAGGACACTATAACCAACAAAATTGAGTATTGGTTGCATAAGATGCAACATTCGCAGTGGATGCGAGCACTGTTACTAGGAGATATGCAAGTGCTGTAAAAGGACTTGGCGTAGTCTCTTGGGAACAGAGTGACTGATCAACTTACCTAGCTATTTTCTAAATAGCGTATGATTGTCACATGAGTGTGGGATTAAATGATTAGCCCATTAATGGCTCTTTGGACTAGTGGGAGATTGTTGGACATGCGAGCCCATGACGAGCCATTATGCAATGAATTTTATTGCAATTCACTCCTTAATCTAAAATAAAGAGTACATAATTTGCATAATAGGTCCCGTAGTACAATTAGGGTTATGTACCATGGCCATCTTAATGATCATACAACTGTTTATTCAATTATTGAATCATAGAGGCTGGTGCTTGGATGAATATCTAATGAGTTAGATTGAGGACTCATCAAGCACCGTCAAATGATTATTAAGATATGATCTCCAGCCTGAGTAGGAGATGGCAATCCTATCTCAGTTAGGCTAATAACTGACCGACCTCTTGATGCAGGTCCTCTGCATAGGAATAAAGATTCAGAGGCGTCAGATGAGTTAGGTCAAAAGAATTGGCTTAACGAGATCGAGATAACCAAAGTCCTATATCGTATGCTGTCATGATATAGGCACGCATCCTCTGACCGGAGACAAATGTGTTACTGTATGTCTGAGTATGTACATTTGGCAGATCAATAGGTTGATGACCTAACCAAGGTCTATACACCGGCGCGCTGGTGTGCATATAAGGGCATATGAGTAATACGATATCTCAAAGGGATCATACAGGTTCATTACTGAACCGGAAGACATGAGCTCACTATGAGATGTTGGGAAGATCAAATTCCGTGCACGGTCGTCTAGCTTTCAAAGTTTGATTGAATTTGTAGGTTTGATATATACTTTTGGAAAGTATATAATCAAGACCTAGGTATGATATATGCTTTTGGAAAGTATATGATCGATACCAACTCCCAATGATTAAAATGAGAAACTTACTGATAAAACCCTGAAGTAGACAGTATAAAGTTGATCTAATACTTCGGGTTTATTCTGAGTCTTCTAGTATACAGGATGTACAGGTATTGGGAATTGAGGGTGATGTGATCATAAACGATTGTATAACCATGACGCTTTCATTCCTAGGGAGTGATGAAACAGGTCTGGATTTTAGTGACTCCTCTCAGTAGAGAAGTAATCTGATCTTGATCCAAATGTTGGACATTGATCTGAATGTGATTCAGATATAATGAGAAGATTAGATTTGTGGTCTTGATTTAATCAAGCATCTATGGGAGGCCCGAGATCTGGATTTGAGATGTAATCTCAATATCCAAGTCACTATACATGGAATACAATCGCCCTGTCCTTATCTCCAAGTATTCGCGGAGAAAGCGCATTATCCTTGAAAAAGTTCATGGATAATTCTATTGTTGATATATGTATCCGAGCATTGAGAAAATGGATAATTAAATGTGATTTAATTATCATGAACAATATGAATTTGATTCATATTATAAGGAGAGTTATCTTAGATAATTAAATGTGATTTCATTATCAAAGATGTAAATAATGTGAATGTGATTCATATTATTTGAGCACATGAGAATGAGTTATCCAATATAATTAAATGAGATTTAATTATTATGAATAAGAATAATGTGGATAATAGTATCCAATTATTCATAATATATTATAAATGTGATTTGTAATGTATTAGAAAGTGCTAATTATAATTTATATTTGTTGATTAATTATTATGTGTATTGGATACACATTGTGTAATTAATTGACAATGTAAATTATATGTTGTTTTGGGTTGTGAATATGATTCACAATTTTCCAATGTAAAGATTGCAATATTCTCAAATATATTTATGAATTATTTTTGATGAATAAAATCCCAACAAAAAGTTGTTGGAAATAAATAGAGGAGAAATTCAAGGAGGCATGCAATCTCATGGAAATCCATGAGATTGCCTCCATAAGGAAAGAGGTGGGCGGCACCCAATTCCTATATAGAATGGGTGGCTGTCCCCCCTTGATGTACATGGAGATGTAATCTCCATGTATATTCTCTCCTTATTTATTTATGTGATTTGGGATTGATTTATATTTGATTTTGTCAAATATATTTTAATCTAAATTAAATCACAAGTTGTTGGCTTTTACCAACAACAATCTTGACCATTGGATTGACATAAATCAATCTCATCCATTGATTTTATATGTCTCATGGGTTGAGATCCATGGATCCCAAAATCCTATAAATAGAGAGGCATACCCATGCTCTCTCTTTACACACAATGCTTGAGAAGCATCTCTCTCTCTCATTCTCTCTACACGTCTACTCTCTCTTCCTCTCATGGTCGTCCACAATGGATGACCTAGAGAGATTCTCCATCGCCGCAGCGTCGTCGTTATGCTGCCCGATCGTCTGCTCGTGGATCTCCGTCTCCTTCGGTGCGCCTCGCACGTGAAGAAGACGTCGGATCTCGTGTGTCGAGATCAGTAGATCTACCGCTTGGATCATCAACATGGATTGCGCTTGAGGATCTAACCATATTCTTCAAATACTTTCTTAAGATAATTACAACAACAACAAAACCTTTTCATAAAATTAAGTAGGATTGGCTATATAGATTTTTCGCCTCCATTCAGATCTACTTTGGATCATTTTTGAGCTTAAATCTGAATAACTAAGATCCCTTCAGATAGTGTCATTCTAATATTTCTTTGACCTGCCTCGCCCATACATCCGATAGTCTCAGTCTATTTAGGGATGAAAACGGTCAGATACGAATACAAATATAGGTATAATCATATCCTAGTCCATTTGTAAATACGAATACGAATGCGGATACAAATATTTTCGGATGTGAAAAATGTATTACCATATCCTTAAAAACGAATACGAATGTAAAACGAATACGAATCGAATACGAATAATAACATGAATTTTTAATAGATTAACCAAAATATACATGTTTAGGATGGTTTACACATAAAATAGATATATCATATATAATAATTTTGTAACAATTATCAACAATGGTGAATGCAATCATAAAATATTGTTACGCACGGTTTTAAATAAATCTATTACCACACTTATGCCGGAAAATGAATATACGAATGCGGATGTCAATATTAACGAATGTCGAAGTGATATCCACATCCGAATACGAATATATTCACATTAGTCTTCATCCCTAATTCCATTACTTCTTGGGAATGCTGCACTCTTTATTGAAGTTCACAACTTGACTACGTCCCTCACTTGGGTGGATGGAAAAATCCCTTGTAAAAAGGATGAAATTTGACTATACGTCTACAGTCAACCACTGATAAACTTTTATTAATATTTCTAAGAATAAAAAATTTCCCCAGCATTCTATGATATTTGTCTACTTCTCACTCTTTAAAGCTTCCATAAATCAAGTAGACCCTTCAAAATGGAAAGCCATTGTTTCTAAAATTCCATCGTTCAAGGAACTTGTGCATGGGATTTGGTAGGAATCTAAATGTTCGATAACCCCTTCCCCTCATGATGAATGAAGCAGGGTTTTAAAAACTGGATGGGATGTTGAATCGGTAAGTCTTTGGTTTGGTTCAGTCGGGTCAGACCGTCGATCCAAATTTGTTGGACCGGTTGTGATGTCAAGATGATGTCATCATTCCTATCGACTTGGAAAAAATCAGACCGAGCTTAATTTTCTGATCCGACAAATCGAACATGTTTTTTAACCAATAAAATCGGATAAATAAATAAATATATATATATAAGTATGTATTTATATATCAATGAAATAATACTTTAAAATATCAAATATTTCAATAAAATAACATGATTGTCAATTTCGAGTAAAAATCTACAAAGGTTAGTCACATTTTCTAGTATTATATATAAATACAATATTGTATTCATTTATTTATAGTTGCTTCTAGAAAATTACTCTAAGAAAGTGGTGGTACAACTTATATTTAAAAAAAGAGAGGGTCATAACTAATATTAAAGAAGCTAAGAAGGGTACAAGTGATAAAAACCTTATATTTCATTATTTAAACTTTTATTTTTGTGAATGTATTAAATCATCAAAACTGGGTGAATCCGTGTCATGTGGCTGGACCTGTTATTTTATTTTTATTTTTTTGAAACCCATTATTTTATTTATTTTTTTGAAATTAATTACATGAAACTGGCCGAATCGACTGGGTCAGAGCCGATTCCGAATCCAACCATTCCGACCGGCGGTCCGGTCTGATTTTTTAAACCCTTGAAGGAAGTTTCCAATGTCTTGGATCTCACATTAAGCCCTAGAAGAATGCTAATGCACCACACTTAAGAATTTATATAAGTAGCTCAAAAGTGTAAGAGCAAGATTATTTTAGTTATGAAACAAACAAGCTAAAACGAGGTAGCTAAAAGAGGGAGTCGGGGTAGAATTACTAAGTTCCTCAAGGCTGACCCATGTTTGTCGAGACAAGAAACGAATCATCTCCCGTTAGGGACGGCTAGGGAAATATAATGTTGGATGAAGGGAGAAATAGCATGGATCATCATTGACTTCTACATGAAACATGAAGACATACCTATAGCCATATCCTCAACATACGAGAGGACATTGGGGTGGATAAATATTGTGGATGTGATTCATAATATCACAGAGAGATGTTAATATGAATTGGATTCACATTATACATATAAATATGAATTTGATTCATATTGTATAATTAACTATAAATATCATTTACATTTGATATTAGATGGATGGATATGATTCATAAATTATCAATGGCATGACTGAAATTGCAACACAAAAATTTGGAATTATTTTGATGAAAATTCAAGTAATAAAATTATTTCACATCTAGAATATTTGGTGGAGATTGAGATCTCACCAATTACGAATAGAGTGGAGAGCACTCCGCTCCTAATAGGAACATGGCTCTCTTCTTTCCTATTTCTTATACATGGAGATTGATTTTAATTGAATTAATTTGTTGAAAAATATCTTCACATTATTTGAAGAATATATTCCATTTATTTTTTTAAAATTAATTATATTATTGCATATTGTTGCAACAAAATCTTATCCATTGATTTCAATTAGGAGTTCATCTCCAGCATCCAATTTTATATGACAGATTGCAACAAAATCTTGTTCATTGATTTCAATTAGGAGTTCATCTCCATCATCCAATTTTGTATGATAGAAGGAATAATCCTAACATTTTCTCAATATAATTAAGTTGAAGCAAAAGTTACAACAAGTTTCTATCTCTCTCAACTTTTTGTGACCGCCCATCATAGAGTTTGAATGATCTTCACCGTCGTCGCGCTGCCGGTGTGCTGTCAGATCGAATGCTCGTGGATCTCTGTCTTCTTTGGTGCCCCATGCTTGTGAACCACTGATTTCATGAGACGAAATCAGGAGTTTCCATGCTCGGATCATCAACTCAGATTGCGACAAGCACACATCTCATCCACACGCCCGCAATGGCTCTCTTCGTCAGGTCAGACTTGAGACAAGCGATCTCTTCGTTTTGAGACCCGTGGATCCACACATGCTCCAAGAGGTAACCTAATACTTGTTTGTGATCTAGATGAAATGATATGGAACCGTTTCCATGTCATGTGGTTTCATCAAAAAAATTTAATTTATATTGCCCCTTACATCTAGTATGACTAGTCGACCTAGCTAGAACTCGACCTAGATCGCATACTATGCAATCTTCACGATTCCGTGATGTGCAAGGCACAAACCCTCACCTTCAAGTGTAAGCTCTGAATGGATTTAAGCCTTTTGGGCAGGATGTTAGCAATACATCTTTGGAGAACGCCACCTATGTAAGTATTACTATGGATCATAAAGGAAGATGTTTTTTCCTGAACACACTCATGAATTATGATAAGGGTACATGACCCTTTAAGAGCACCAACCTGAAGATTGTACAGAGAATAACACTTTGTTTTTTCTACCGAATACTTTTAAAGTAAAGTTTGAAGTTCAAGACGTAGTTCACTTCATTTTTTGTTAAGGTGAAAGTAGTAAACTCAGGTAGATGTTCAAACTAGAAGGTACCTTTACCCAAAGCAAAATGTGGCAGCAAAAATGTGTCTTTTGTCTCTTTTTAAATCTCTTTTTCAAATTGATGACTTCATGGGGGATGGTAGTATCTAAAACTAATGTAATTAGATTTCTACTTGGTAAATCTAGGAAGTTAAATTGAATTAACAAATTGATTTCAATTGGAAAATCAAATGGTGTTGGAGAGAAATTGATAATTCTCAAATTTGAAATAAGGAGAGTTTGGGTGGAGTTTTAGTACCACATCTAGTCGTTCTAAAATTTTGATGGACTTATATACGAGTTCATACCTCAAGCTATTGAAGTAATAGTAGAGAGAAGGAATGGAGGAATACACATGTGCACGTGCTCTGCTCGATTTTGGGAGTGTCAATTCAGATATCAGATCTCCATACTTTTGCTGCAGGTTCTAGTGTCGATTAAATTAATTGTACATATTAATTTTTATTAGGCTGTTGTGGGAATTCGACTTGACCCAATGCCTCAGACATATATGTCATTTCATAATCCAGAAATATATCCAATTGAGGGGCATTCTCGAAAACTAAAAGGTCGTGCGCTAGGTCTTCTTAAAATCATCCCCACACCGCGCAAGAAAACTTTCTCCCTCTCTCGCGACTTCTGTTCTTTCACTGCGAGGCAACCTTCTTCTATTCTCTCGATTGTAGTTCTCTGAGGTACTTTCGAGGACGATCTCGTCGGTTGTGCGCATATGATGATCGTGTACCGCCATATCCTATGAGCGGATCACACGTACCCTACGTACCGTTAATGTGGAGGCATATCTTCTCTGAGGACAGTCCATTACATGAACGTTTAGGTGATTTCTAATCTAATTTACTTACTTTTTTATTTGTCACATTTATTATTATTATTATTATTATTATTATTTTACCTTTCATGGATCTCGTCCTAGTCTATTGTTATGCATATTAAATTGGTTCCTACTTTTATTCTATGATTAGATCTTGAATCAGAAACACGTGATTATCTGTTTATTCATCTGTAATGCTTTTATGTTGATTCGTATGGATACGGATAATTACTGTCCGCTACATGTCATGTTGAGTTTGTTAACAGCAGTTCCACTTAAAATTGTGTAATTTTATTGATTGAGGCTAAACACATAAGTTTAGTTCATCGCGACAACTTGATGTCTATCTGGAATCATCTTGGACCATAATTTTAGGAACACGTATAGAGGATGTGAAGAAGACATTATAAAAAGACGATGGATTTGATATAGACATTAAAGAAAAAAAGTATGCAAAAGCTAAAAATGAAGATAATGCACAAAAACAAAACATATAAACATGAGAAAGTTGCCAAATTATTTTTTAAAGTAATGATTTGATTTTTAGTTTTATATAAAGCAAAAAATCATTTATAAATGAAGATAATTCAAATAATTTAAGTGGGAATATAGAAAGGGATCCTAGATGAATAGTGTTTTGTTATTAAAGATTGAAATGATGGACTTATTAAGTATTTAAAGCATGGTTAAGTATTGAGTTTGTAGTGGAATTAAAGGAAGACGTCAACATTGCATGTTGTATGCAAGACGATTGTCACTTGAGGTTAAACTTAAGGAATAGCAAAGATCATGATAAATAGAAAGGATGCAACTATCATACAAATAATAGTAATGTGGCTATATATATGTCATGGTATGGATAACTATACAATTGATTAAGGTTTTTGCAACCGAATCGGAGACTGAATCGGAAACCTTGCTGGAAAGGTCAAATCGGATTGAACCACGAATCAAATCGATTTAACTGAATGATCATGTTTCTTAAAAATCAGATGGAACCGAATCGACGGGAAAGAAGTGGTTGAGTTGAACCGGAATATATTAAAACATATATAAAATATACACTCAAATATAATTGAAGTTAATGTATGTATTTTAAGTATACATAAAATGTATTTTTGATATGTAACATTAAAATATTATACATACATGTGCATATATATATATATATATATATATATATATATATAATTACACAATAAAGGACAATAGTTTAAGTCAAAATTAAATTCCATTTAATATAAGAACTTATGATAGAGTAGTTAGTTAGAGGTTTGATATGGGTTGATGAAGGCCTTGAGTTTAACTCCCAACAATGTCATTTATTTTGAAAAAAATCAAAATTAATTGAGATCCAATTTTGTTTGAACAAGGTTAAGCTGGGTTCGAAAAGTCAATTAAATTAGAGATTAGATCGAAAACCAGACTTTGAAACTGAACTAGTACAAACCAATTAACCAAACTGGTCCAAGCCCGGTTCATCTGTCCAACCGATTGAACCAACCGGTCCAATCTCGTTTTTAAAACACTGCAATCAATGCATACGGAAGCAAATCCTCTGCTGTACATGATTCTACAACAAGGCCTGCTATAGTGTTTTTTTTTTGCAAAAACCCTGTGACAGATTCAACCATATAAATTTAATCTATGGTAATTGTTCTACATATTTAGCAAATTTCATTTCAATCCGATGTTCCTAACTATTTTATCGTAAATGTCAAAAGAAAATCCAAATTTAAAATGTTTTTTAAGTACGACCCATGTTGACTTTTCTTTTGACCTTTACATTCGATAGGTAAGGAGAATAATTAACATACACTAAATCTATAGGGTTGGATTTTTCTACAAAGTTTTTGCAAAAAAAAACCCACTATAGGAGGCCCTGCTGTAGAATCCTCTACAACAAAGGAGCTGCTTCTAATCCATACCTAGACTTCCAGGTATTCGATTAAGGTGGAGGTTTGTCTCGATCAAATCTCCACTGATGCAGATGTTGTTCAACCTCCGAAAGCGGATGAAGATGATGATACCAACCTTCAGAAGATCGGTCATGATTGAGGTGCTCGATAGCATTTTTCGATCCGCAAGAGATGCAACTCTGCAGAGACCAGTTCTTGCTCGATCTTTTGAAGACTGGTTTTCTCAAAGGACATAAAGAATAACGACACTTCGAGTTTGATTACAAATGATCAATAGGTCAGATTTGATTTATCAAATAATATCCGCAACAAACACATCTCATTGAATCCTCGTGTCAAATATGGAACACTTGAGAATGATTGAAGGAAAAATAAATGAAACATGTGAGAATGGTTGAAGGAAAAGTAAATGGAACAAAAACATGAGAAGGAGAATAATAAAGGGAAAAAGACTTATCTATCCTAATTATTTAATCTAGTTACCCTTGGATCTCAAGAGTTAATATCCATTTGAGACATAAATGGATGACAACTAACTCGAGAGGTACAACTGATAAAACTGCAAAAAGTCAGAGCTACACTTGATATTCGAAAAAAGAGCATGTATTGAATACCTAAGAGGGCACGATTGATAAAATTCCTTTAATTTAATTGAGTCACTTTTAATAATATAGTTAAGTCTGTATTATACAATGCTTTCACAATTCAAATTCGACACATGGAATGACCACTTTCTTAGGGTTTGTTTGGTTGCAGGGTTGGGCAGGATTGGGTTGGGTTGAGGTACTCCTGTGAATAGTAAGCTGTGAGGAGGATTGGAAGGAGGGGTACCCCGGGTTGGGCCAACCCAACCCTGCAACCAAACGAACCCTTATTGTTGCGTTCGTAAGCTCTATTCTGAGTCTATGTTCTAACATTCTATCGAGCTTCACTCTTAGGGCATGTTTGGTTCCTGGTGTGGACCGGGTTGGGTTGGGTTGGGGTACCCTTGTGAATAGTAAACTGTACCTCTGTGAATAGTAAACTGTGAGGATGATTGAGAGGGTTGGAAGGAGAGGTACACCGATGTACCCTAACCCAACCCAGTCCAATCCAGCAACCAAACAAGAGCCTTCTTCTCAAATACGTTTAGTTTGTGTTTCAATTCCTACTATGAGTTTTAAAGGTATTTGTAGATTTCACATTAATTTTATTTTGGCTACCTTACTCCCTACACAGAAGATAAACGCATTGGCAAGGTTACGTACCTTGAGACATTCTCGATGAAATCCATTCCTTTTTAATAGGAGATAAATAGCACTAAGTTGTGTGCATCTACTACAATTTGAACTGCATCTAAAGCGGTTCTTATAGTGGAGTGTTGGTAGGTTCATGTCAAAATTAGGGCACAACAAATATCCCCAGCTTTTCAGTGTGAATATGTAAAAAACTGCGTGCATTATGATTACACTCTAACCTTCTTAAAATAATATCTAATCTGCAAAATAGTATTTACCACAATCTAACTATAATACCCAATAATCATTTCTTGATCTTATACAATCCACTGTTATTCCTATGAAGTTAGGCACATATCATTTTCCCCTAACATCATTTTGCTTCTAGATAATATTCATAACACAGATCATCTGCTAATATGTTTGTCTAACAACGTTTTGTCTAGGTGATCAAAAAATATTTCATAAAAGACCAGGCGAATGGTTCATCGTGCAACATATCAGTGAATCATTTGTCATGCCACCATCTATACTCAGTGAAACATTTGCAAGGAATGCTCAACACCAATTAAACTAAATGATTTATCAATCCAACAAACCATATGTTGATACATCAACCTACCGAGGAAGTTCCCCTTTTTCGAAGGGACGATTCTCAATGCTTGTTACAAAGTTGAGTTTATTCTCCTTTTTGTAGCCAAAAGAAAACTGCCATTGCTGTAGAGTTCTTCGTGCGCAACAACTTGGCAAAAATGCCAGTAAGTAGACCAAAGTTAAACCGAACACCATCTAGTTGAAACCATACTTAGCAAGTATCAAATGAATAAACATGCACAGGTCTCAACATGGAAAAAAAATAAGATCTCCAACATCAAGGCCTGAACATAGATATCCAATGGCTGCCGTGTTCAAGAAACAATCAATAATCAACTTCGAATTTAAGATAATTATGATCATAAATTTTACAAGTTGATGACCATATCTGACATGTTGGGTCACCAAAAAACTACTTAACTAGCATGTGAGCTGCCATAGTTACATCAGTATTTAGAAGAAAAAGAAGCATTCACTTGATGAATGCATGCATCTCAACCACAAAACACAGTTTTCAATTCCATTCCAAGTGCGAGCAAGTAATGTCATAAGATTCTGGCGGCTATTACATCGCATGCTTTGGCGGCCCACAACAATCATATTCAATAAGGCTGTAGCAAGGCTGAATACCAGAAGAGCAGTTACAGGTTCTTACAAAGTTCGACTGTGTGTCTAAGGAATGTCCACACAGTAAAAAGTGTCCCATTTAGCTAGGTGAGTAGTTATATCAATTCAAGTCTAAGAAGCATACACGGCTAGATTTATATACATCAATGATAATAAGAGTACAGTATTGCTGCAATAGTGCACTATTTAAAATAACCCTTACAATACCGATCTCTTTATTTATTGGCAGGGAGCACACAGTGCCATATCAAAATTGACGTGTTTTGGTCGACTGATATCTGTGGATACTAGGACGAGGTTCAACAACTCATACATAAACGCATCCACCATAGAGATCAGTCAATGCCCAAGCTCGAATGATAGGGTTCATAACCACCCTGGCAGCCAGTAAAAAAACATACAATGGGAAGCTGCTCGTAGTGGTTCACATCAAACAAAATAATCTGTGCAAATATAAGTTAAACATCTACTGGCTAATGCTAGCAAAAATGATCCCACCAATCGAATCAGGGAGCTGAGGAAGATTATGTATTAAACTAGAGAAAAATATTGCAATGATCCCGAGTCCACATGGAGGACAAGGAAGATTGACGAACAGAAAAAAATACAAAAAAATGATCAGTAGTTGGATCACTGAAAGATGCTACTCACAGAGCAATCATCATGCACACGCCAAATAGTTTCTCCCAGGAGATTTGCCACTGACAAGACTGTCAACTGAGGGAAATAATTTTGCTCCAGGACAGGAATGGTGTTCGTGATAATAACTTCCTGAAATAGCCCACTTGAAAGCCGCTCAATCGCTGGTGGACTGCCAAGTCAAAGTTTCCGTTAATAACATATGATGGGCATTGCTATTGAATTTCTGAGAAAACAAAAACAGGAAAAAGTAAACAAAAAATGACGGGCTAAAGATATTTTAAACAGATGATATCAAGATTTTTTTCTGTTCACCGATATTTTTGTCGTCACTAAAAGGATTTCCCAGACAAAGTTGTTCATGTCCATCTATTGTATGTCTTCTCACTAAGAGAGATATCATTCTCAATGCATAGAGCATGCCTGCCCAGACCTTTCACAGGTGCGGAACATTCCTAAACTCAGGAAACTTTGGAATATCATCAATGATAGTAAAGTTCACTAACGGACTAACCACATCTTTTCTAATCAAATTTATCCTTGTTGCTGTCATGTGGTAGACATAAGATATACTAGATAACTAACAACTAAATGAAGTACCTCAGGGAATTCAAGTGTAATATATGCTGACTTTGACCCTTGGCTTAGTTGCAGCTATTACATATGCAAGAGTAACCAAAACTCATATAACAAATTTACCTGAACACGGCATGTGTGCTGCATGCATACACTTCTCTAGCACCCTCCTGGTGCAGCAAGGCAGCACCTTTTGCAATAGTTCCTGAATCAACCACAGAAACTAATTCAACATTCTTAAGTAAAATGGGTGAAATATGATAAGAACTTAGCTGCGAAAAATAGGGCGGCTCAACCTCAAAAATTAAATCATGCAAAAAATCTGGTAGAACATACAAGCATGACATGACAGACGAGAAATGCTGGGAATTCCTTTAATAGAGAGAACTTACCAGCTGTGTCAATCATATCATCCACCATTACAGCTACTTTACCTTTCACATCGCCTATCAGATTCATAACCTGCAATTTTTCACATAATCAATTAGTAGCATCCTCAATGGACCTCGATTTGAAGGTGAAAAAACATGAGAATACCGGTCTTTTAAAGTAGAAGACCATATAGCATTTTTGTACCATGGCGATAAACCTATTCTCCCCAATGAATATTTATTTACTATGATAACCCAGAATATCTTATTCATTGCTGGCAAGCCAAAAAAGTTTAAAACCATGGATTACCTCAGCAACATTATGCCCCTGGCGCCGTTTATCTACAATGGCCAAAGGAGCATCAGACAACTTTTTAGCAAAGGCACGTGCCCTTGCAACACCACCAACATCTGGTGAGACTACAACCAGGTCATTTGAACATATGGTCTTACTTGCCAAGTAATCGAGTATCACAGGCTGCATGCACAAAAAAAAGGAAATCATACCGCATTCCAATTAGTTACTGAGCAGAAGGCCAGGAATATATGGATTACCTGGCCATAGACATGATCAACAGGAATATCGAAATATCCCATGGACTGCCCAGAATGAAGATCACATGCAAGCACACGATTTGCTCCAGCTTCAGTAATCAAATTAGCAACCAATTTTGCAGCGATAGATTCACGCCCTTGGGTCTGCAGGACAGAAACAGAAATCACCAAGAATGTACGAAGTTGAAACAAAATGAATTGTAACAAATTCTACAATGAATCAATAGATAAATACCTTCCTGTCAGCCCTAGCATAGCCAAAATATGGTATTACAGCAGTTATATTCTTTGCAGATGCCCTACGGCATGCATCTATCATTATCAAAAGCTCCATAAGATTCTCATTTGCAGGCGGGCACGTTGGTTGAACTAAGAACACATCACAGCCCCTCACACTCTCCTGCAACTGAACATAAATCTCCCCATCTGCAAATCTTTTTATATTGATCTTTCCAAGGTTCAAGCCCAAGTAGCATGCGATTTCCTTTAAAAGTAAAAGGAAAACACACTGCATCCATTAAAAAGGAAACCGGACAACAATATTTGCACATGATTCACTATTTGTATTATTCAATAATATATCAGTTTAAAGCACATAAAGTTGTATTAACATTAGCAATGATGTCAGAGTCAAACTTCAAATTATTAAAGATTGACAAGTACAATGGATATCAGAAACCAAAAAATGAGGATGCAAGATTGATGTTTGGATGTACAAGAAATGATAACACAACAAGAGCATTCTAGATCCCCGATGCCTCTGGTAAAAATGCAGAAGGTACAAAACCATTAGGTGCCCTAAGTTGGAAAATGAATCTTCCCGAGAATAAAAGAGAATGTCGAATGAAGTGTCGGAAAATAAACAGTTAAGCAAGGCCCTAGAAGATGTTATCCTAAAGCATGGATGATGGGTGGGTCTTGATTTTGAGGGGGAGATGGATAATATCAGGAGAGGTAGTGAGGGACATCGATTGAGGAGAACAATGGACATTTTTACAGAGGCCCAAGGACATATGGCAAGAATGGGAGAGCGGGGAGCCTGAGGACCAGGTTCATTTGTCATTCTGTGGGGGGATTGCCTGGATGGAAGTGGCTGTTTGGGGGTTACAGGAGGGCTGCTATGCTGGAAGTCATGCACGACCTTTCTGAGAGCCTGTTTGGTTGAGGAACAGTAGGGTGCCTTCTTTAGAGGAGCCCAGCTCAGACTGTCTGCTTTTGGTGACTCTTAGCATGTACATTGCGCAGATTTCTTTGTGTTTTCGATTATTCTGAAAGCAGAGTCCGAACGAGTAGGTGGTGGGTGGTGGTTCTGCTGGTCCGCGAGAGGATGCACGACATAAGTAGAGATGACCGTGCGATATGGCCATCAAGGTCAGTCGCTGTGTGACTATGGACATTGACCTGTTCGGTGTCCCATTAGAGCTGCACTTCCATAGGCAGTGAAACCATAGAGGACAGACCTTAGGGCTCGTTTGGTAACTGGGTTGGGTTGGAGTAACCTCATGTGAATAATAGCTGTTTGGATGGTTGAGAGGGTTAAAGAGGGTTGGAATGAGAATACCATTGGTTATGTGATGGTATTCAAACCCATGAATGCAGGGGGTAAACTGTGTTATCCTAGGGCAACCTGGTAACCAAACGAGCCATAGGGTCGTGCACGAGGTGGTATTCTCAGAGTTTTCAGTGATGACATTTTAGTCGGTTGGTTGATGGTAGAGTTGGAGGTAGGGAACGAGATCCGGAGGGAGATGCAACTGATTTAAAGATGGATCTCTATTCTCAATGGTGGTTTAGATGATAGAGGGGTGCACTCAATTGGAAGGGTTGGGTATCCAACCTCAATAGGGGGGCAGACTTGCGTGAAAAAGGTGGATGGAGGAGGCAAGGTGATGGAGGAAAGTTGTGACCACAGACCAGGTGTGATATTGGTGATAGTGCAGGAGGGAATGCCACAGTTGGAGGCCAATCAGGGTTTGTATCAGATAATTGCCATGGTCGGAAGTTGAGGGATTTCTAAATAGTGGTGCTAATTGACTAAATTGAGGGATTCTCGAGATGATCTGGGGGTCGAATATCGGGCAAAGGGAGGGTTGTCAGGGGAGGAGATCGGTGGTAAGGGGTGGTTGTGTGACTTGTGTCCCCCCTTTTGGAGCTAGATTTATACATGAGGCGGTTGTTCAAAAGACGAGCCTTGATAGTCATGCCTTGGTTAGTGGTTGCTCGCATCTCAAAAGCCACAAAAATATATTAATCTTCACGAGATCATCAAGATCCAGAAAAATTTGCTAAGGACGTTCCTTACATCTTATGGGAAAGATCCTTACGTCTTATGGGAAGATCTGAGGGCAAGACGGAAGGCCAGAAGGACACAAATCCAAGTAGAGGTCACCATGCTGGATGGGTTAGACGAAAGAGGATTGGAACGGGATTAATTCGAGAAGAGAAAGGGGCTACTACAAGAATTGATGCAGGAAGACAGAAAGTAAGAGGTTGAGTGGCGCCAAAGATCCAAACAGAAGTGGCTAAAGAAGGAGATGCCAACACGAAATTCTTCCATTCCGTGGCCTTCGGACGAAGGCGGAAAAACTACATCCATGAGTTAGAGATCGGGTCCGGTGGTCGGGAGATTCGACGATGGGAGGGGCACTAAGGGCCCACTTTGTGCGGGTAACGTGAAAAAGAAGAGGAGCCCACTGGGGTTGGATGGGTAGAGGTGCCGCGCAATTGTCGTCCGGGCAAGCAGAGGGGCCGATGCTTCCTTTCTCTGTAGACGAGGTCAAGAGAGCGGTTTGTGACCTGAATTCTAACGGTGCACCAAGTCCTGATGGCTTTCCGGTTTTATTCTATCGTGAATTTTGGGAGCTTTTGAAGGAAGAGGTTACAGAGGTATTGAATGAATTCAGGGAGGGGAACGGAGGATTCGAGAAGATCAACAGGGCGTTGCTATTCCTGCTCCCAAAGAAGGATATTCCCGTGAAGGTCGAGGACTTTAGACCCATTGCGCTGTCCAATGCGATCTATCTGGTGGTGGCTAAGGTGCTAGCGAACACGCTTAAAGGGATCTTGGACTCCGTGGTTCTACAAGGGCAATCGGCCTTCATTCCCGGAAGATAGATGGCAGACGGATTAGTGATAGCCTCAAAGATTTGCCTGGATTGGAAGCGGACAAAAATGAAAGGGACGATGTGGAAGGTAGATTTTGCAAAGGCCTATGACTGCGTCGACTGGAGATTTATTTGGGTTTCTTTAAGACAGAGAGGATTCCTCGAGGCATGGGTGAGTTGGATGAAGAGGTGCGTTACCACCGCTTCCTATTCCATTTTGGTGAATGGTAAGCCCGAGGGGGGGTTTTTTCCAGCCGTAGCGAGGGGTGAGACAGGGGTGCCCCTTAGCACCTATGTTGTTTGTACTAGTGGCCAATGCACTGGGTGTTCTCCTCAGACATGCAATTGATGTTGGCTGGTGTGAGGGATTCAGAAGGGAGGACATCTCCATCCCTCTCTTGCAGTATGCTGATGACATGATTCTTCTGTTGGGAGGTTCGATCGATCGGATTATGAACGCGGTGCAGTTGCTCGGGATTTTTGGAGCTCTCTCAGACCTTCAAATAAACAAGCTTAAGTCGATGATGATAGCTTTCGGGTTGAATGAAGAGGAGCACACGGTTCTGGCGAGGTAGACGGATTGTCCATTAGGGGACCTTCCCATTTCGTACCTGGGCATGCCATTGGTGGCAGGGAAGCTAAGGAAGGCTGATTGGGATGGTATGGTTCGGAAGATAGGACACAGATTAGTAGGTTGGAAGGCAATCACTCTATCCAGGGGAGGAAAATTGATCCTGTTAAAGCATGTGCTTTCGACGGTACCGATCTTCTTCTGCTCTGCGCAACTGACACCGGTCGGGGTGCGAAATAGGATTGAGCTTTTGATGAGGAGATTCTCCTGGTCCAATGGAAGGCAGTAAGGGGCAGGGATGCACCTGGCCAGTTGGGATGATGTTATGAAAGGGCGCAATGAGGGCGGCCTTGGAGTGCGAGACGTTGAGACAATGAATATGGCGTTGATCGCGAAGTGGGTGCTGCATGTTTGGGGACCCTCTACATCGCTGGTGCTAAAGCTAATAAGGAAGATATATGGCGTGCGAGGGATGCTAGAAGCCTTGAGGTGCTGCTTTGAATCACCCTTATGGGCTAGGATCCGCAAGGTGTTGCCGCAGGTGACACATAGGTTTCGGTCTAAGGTTGGGAATGGACATCTTTTCAAATTCTGGCGAGACAATTGGATGGGGGACGGAGTGCTGTAGGGAAGATTCCCTTGCCTTTTCTCTCTTGCGGCATCAAAGGAGGCTACGCTATTCCAGGTCGTCGAATCTCAGATGTGGTCGCCGAGGTTCTTCGGGAAACTATCGGACCAACGTGCGGACGAATTTCTCAGGCTGCTGTCAGAGTTACCAGAACAAAGGGCCTTTTCGCAGGACAGTGATCACTTTTGCTGGGAGGGCGCAAGCTTCTCCATCAAAGGGGTTTATGAGAAGGCCGATAGATGAGAACGATGCTGAGCTTTGCCATGACGTGAAAACAATTTGGGCAGCAGAAGTTCCTGGCAAGGTCAAGATATTCCTGTGGTTATTGAGGAAGGGACGCCTCTGGGACAAGGCATGACAGGGGCGTTTGTTGGGTCTCGATGATACGAGCTGCGACAGGTGCGACGAGATGATCGAATACTCGGACCACCTGTTCTTCAGGTGTCCCGAGTCAGCGCGGGTCTGGATGGCGGTGGACTTGCATGGGGTAAGTCGCGACGGTGCGGGGGGCGTTCTGGAGTTCATTCCGGGGGGGGGGGGGGGGGGTGGGGCATTAGCTCTGCGGAGGTTACCTCCAGGTTCTTTGCTACCCTATGGACCATTTGGTTGGCAAGGAATGACCTCATTTTCAAGGGTCAGAGGTTTTATTTTGAGAATGTACTGTTACATTGTAACACCCTCTATGCTCTCTGGTCCTCGCGGTAATGTACTTTAAATTTTACTTTTAATAATGAAATTCTTTGGTGGTGACCCCCTTGAGGGGGAGTCAGCCGATTTTTCTTCAAAAGAAAGATCGAGACAAATTTTCAATCCCACTCCAAAATACAGGTCAAAAAATCGAAGGAGGTATCAATGCATGGTAGGCATGCTTCACCCTGCAAGTTTCCTTCCCTCCACATCCATTGGTCTCAACCCCTAGATCTACAACTGGCCCGAGCTCTTCTATTGGACGTAAGAATACCAAAAGACACTGATAAGAGATATCAGAACGGAATGTTGGGAATCAAGCATCATCATTCCATACCTCTATATAGACATCTCACAAGCAATTGCTTGTGCAAACAAATGTGGAAAATCGATTCGTCAAAGGACCCCTAAGGTCCAATTGCCACTCCAAAAGGAGAAAAACATCCATCACCAACCACCATGCACATATGAACCTGAAGCTCATGCATGAGCAAGCAAATATCTTTTCAGTATACAGAGCATATGTGATGCGGTTGCAGCGAGAAGAAGAATTGGGCATGACTACCATATAAATCACATACCAATCTATGAATTAGATCACCTCATCATGTTTTCCTCTAAGTTTTGCAATCCACTTCATTAGAAGCGCCCTATTCATTGTCTCGGAGCGTTAATGCCTCGACACACCCTTCAACCATAAGAAAAGTGATCGTATTCCATTCAACCAGATGGAACTCAGAGGAGGCCCATTACACCCCACCAGAAAAATGAGTCTCAATGGCCTTAAGTTGCTGCCAGATATCGACCAAATCCGAAAGTAATCACATATAAATGAAGAGATGTGAATTATCGAAAGGAACACCTTCAGCAACACAAGGCGGTCACCATGTGAAAGATAGGAGGCCTTCTTTAAACACTGCACCTAAAAAAATCACCGAAAAAATTCATGGAGTCAACCGCACTTAATGTGGGAGGGACTTGGTAGTTGGTATGGTCTTGGTTGGAATTAGCGATATGAAATACACAAAAGAACAACGTGGGAGGGCAACTGAGGTGGTGCAACTAGACAACAACATAAACATGCAGGAAGAGATGGCCAGGTGATGAATCAGGAAATATGTGAAGTTGGAAGAATTCTTGAAAAGGAGGCAGATGATTATCCATGAGCAAAAACTTGCTTACGTAGAACTAAGTACCGGTCAGGATGAAGAATAAGTTCCACCTTTGCTTAACTGGGAACATACTGGATTTTTTTTAAACTAAGACGATAAATGATAATAAAACCAAAAAAAATGCACGCTTAATTGGTATGCTTGCACAAGTACACGCTGTCTTTAAAAAGTAGGCGAATATAGAAAGCGTCACCTGGGCGAGCAGCGGATTGGCGGTGCCAGAAAAAATGCGGAGCCTGGTCTCGCCCGCGTCATCATCTGCCATACGTCGAAGTTGCTTTGACGGGAGGAAGCTCGGGAACGTCGAATGATCGGGGCTGAAAATCGGCAGCCGCGGCACAGCTCCATTCCCATACTTGAGAGGCTCCACTAATTGGCTCCTCTATAAAAAAAAAAACATACAATTCCAGAAATTCAAATTTGAATTCGAAAACAGCTCAAAATCAAAACTCGACTCCAAATAAAAAACACTGATTCCAAAAATTCAAAATCAGAACAGGTAAACAACTCAAGATCAGAACTTTCCACCAACCCAAAATCCGAAAAGGCACATGTACGATAGAGAGAAATATATTACTGTGGGAAGATGGCGATGGGTGAAGGAGCAACGTCGAGAAGGGGCCTCGGGTGGTTGCAGGAACAGCCGGCGAGACAAAGATGCAGAAGACGAGAGAGCCAACGAAGAGGAGGCCATGAATGGATCCAAAGCTCTCCTCTCTCTATCTCTCTCCCACTCTCTGCTCACTTCTCTTCCACAGATTGGAGATGGAAATGGATTGGATAGGAGCGAAGGGGTGGAGAGGAAGAATCTCTAGGGTTTCATTTCTGTATATATCTGCTCAAGAAATAATTTTTCATCGCATGGATGGACGCAAACAAACCCATCAAATGGACCCACAATTTCAGACTGACCACACTTTCACGAGTATCATCATAATTTAGTATTATTGTATGGAATATGAATGGTTCCTACAAAAATATACAAAGGTATGGGATTTTGTACTTTATTATTGTATGAAAGATGAATGGTTCCTAGAAAAATATACAAAGGTATGGGATTTTGTACTTTGTAGTACGTGACACTTTAAGTATTGCACAATGCAATTTTGCATCTATGGGTATCCAAGTTTCCATTTTCACACATACATTCATAGAATGGAATAATTCACAAATCCTAAGCACGATACCATTTTCTAGCTTAAGGTACAAATCTCATGAGTATTAAGCAAGAGGAAAATTTGCTAAAGCTTACATAAGCGCTAAACATGAGCATAATCACGTGATCAAGCAAAGATTGATTTGAGAAGGATGATGTGTTAAGCTACAATTTCGATGCAAGGAATACCGACCACTTTATATATTCGATGTTAGAGAGGACATATTCCAAACAATATCTAGGTTGTCGTCCCTATGTATTTCTACTCGCGCATGGATTTAGTATTCCGCTTCATAATTTATTCTAATTTAGTGCGATTAAGATGCAATAAAGATATATTATTCATAACCCTTGTTTCCTGTCATTCTTGAAAAAGTTGAATAAGTTGTAATTATTATAGAATAGACAATATTATGGGAGATATTTTTATAATCATTATAATAAAAGGAGAGCGATAAGATGGAGTGAAATAACCATAGAGTAGATAAAGAGAATAACTATATCGAAACACGTACATGTGAGATTGAGAAAATCACAAGATTTCTTATCTCCTCATTTTTTAGCATACATCTCCATTTCCCAAAATAAGGGAATTTTATTGTAGGATAACTGTCCCAAAATAAATGATTACATCATGCGATATGTCTCTAACGGCAATATTTAACCCTTCCTTATTTATTAAACCAACAGAACAAAAATAAAAGATAAATATCACTTATCCCATCTTACTTCTAATCTTCATCAGAAAGAGAATGCTTAACGAATATAATATCATTGAAGGGCCGTGCATAAACAATATATCCTTTATAGGCTGCCCCATCATTGAGGAATAATTACTTTTCTTTTTTCTGAATATAAAAATAAAGGAATATAAGTTGCAACTTGGCGAGCATCCCAATTGGTATGGGCTATGGGCCCATGTTTTGATCTAATCTCAAAACTTCTTTTTTAAATTACCATCTTTTTTAAATTGGTTTCATGTAGCTCTGAATAGAAAGGTTAATAAAAAAAGAGAATGATTTCGTACCAACGTACTATCTAAATACAACTAGCGAAAAATATTGTCCATACAATTATTTATATACGTTTAGGATGTCCCCAGAACATCTAAATCTTCAAAAGAAAATAAATAGATGGACTTTTTGCTTTTGCTCGAGGATAGACGGATAAAGCATATTGTTTTATTTTTTTCCATACTCCTTGTAATTACTTAAAAGGCAAGAAAGTCATTCTCACCTTCTTTCATAACCTAAGAAAAAGGTGCAATTTTAGTACAAGCGATGCAGTTACAACAGATACCAATCAAGATATATTCTTATTATATAATTACAACAATTTCATATATTCCAACTTTTTGAGCAAAGATAATCCGTAGCCCAACAACCAAACAGACCCGTATTGGTATCCAAACTAGAGTTTAAAACAGGGGATTTTTACCCCACCAATCCTACAAACTTTGTAAATTACATTCTCGACCTATGAAACAACATAAATTCCCCCTCAACCCTGTAAACTCGCTAACACTTACCCCATGAACCAAACCGTTAATCTGTTTGAAGCTAGTGGGGGTTCTTGAGGTAATTTACATGTCGATGGGGTGATTACATTGTGCAAAAGGTCATAGAGGCAATTGGACAAGTTTCTAAGGTTTGCGAGGTAAAAATCCCTTAAACCAAATGCGCAATAACGAAAAGACTTCTTCTTCATAAATAATACACATGACTTGAGCAATACACACGTTCATACGTCTACTAAAATGTATTTTTCTCATATATTGGGTAATTTGCTGCATTCTTCTGTTAGGGGTACAGAATAAGATCACAGTCAAGTCCTGATGAGAGGAAGGTGTTACGTGCAAGGCTGTGAGTGATGTCAATATGAAGCACCACACCGCAGTCTGGTCGGCGAGGATGAAAGACAGATCCACAATACACGTTATGGGGTTCTCCCTTATCACTTCAAGGATTCTCTGCTTTTTGGTTCACATCCGATCTCAACTTGAGTTCTTTGGCTCCAATAAGTAATTTCCCTCACGATTCAAAGCATGAAAGCAACTTCGAAAATGACTAAAAAGGTCGTTTTCCACATCTAAGAAAGCTGGTTATCTCTCTATCATAAAAAAGTGGCGAAAAAGAGAGTTGAAATGAGGGTGATTGCGTTGCGAAGATTAAGCCCTGCCACACGGATCAACCTTTCTGATAGAGATAATTTCTTCAGAGATATCACAGTCCGCCGACAGTAAGAAATAAACTACAGCGAGAACGTGCTTGAACTGATACATATGGGCTAAGCACGTAAGTTTAAACCGACTTTCCTAATCATTTACCTCAGGTAGAAACATACCTAACACTGATTTCAAATGATCTTCTAGACCTTACCATCCAACAGAGAAGGTGCTGGGAAAACCACAGGCACGATCACCGCGCATATGTTATAGATATGATATATCAGGTTACATTTCTCAAGGACTTCAGAATCCTCCGAGCCATCTGTTCATCAGCTAATGACCAGCTACAGCAGAAAAACACGGACTGCGTTTTGAACGAATTAACTTCCTCTTTCTTTCGAAAAGGACAATCTTCATTCCCACAGAAACGGACTTGCAGTGAACCAAAACTGAGATATCCAGGACCCTCCTGGATGATCTGTCCACCAAGTGCGATTTCAAGCTTGGGACGCAATTGACTCAGCCATTTGGAATCGAATCCACTTGTCGATTGTCCCTCTTCCAGGCTTTTCAAATCTACTGGACAACAATAACAGAATTTTAGCTCGTGTTTTCCTTTATTGAGCATCTGCAGCAGTTCATCCTCAAGGACGAGTCTTGCTCTTTTAGTTTTGTCCATAATCAAAATACCTTCAGCTATTTTTTCATCTCTGCAAACCAGCGAACGCACTAGTTCCATATCATCACAGCTACTCTCCGCCATGATCTTTGTAACACTGGTTCCATCGGAATGATGAGCGAAAAAGTGCCTCAAGAATGCTCTACTGGCATCAATTTTCACAGTTTGGGATGTTTGGACTGTTACATTCTCATTATTTGCGGGAACGTAGCACTGAATTTCCAACTCAGACTGGATTTTATATTTCAGTTTTTCCATGTTGGGTTTCTCACCATGCACAAGTACAACGTTCTTCGGTGAGAGGAATCTCACAAGATCCATAATTCCTTTGGCATCGGTATGAGGACTGAATGAGAGCTGATGAATCTGGAAAAAAGATTAAAGAAAATACAGTCACTCACAAAATGAAATCTCCAAGCAGGTTCTAATCAGTAAAGAAAGGACTGGAAACCAACATCAAAAGTATTCTTTATGCAAAATAAAATAATTCATACGTGCATGTAAATGGGAAAAAAGTATTAAAAAGTCATGCACAGCAATTTTCTTACATCAGAACCGCTACTTTGACTTCAAAACATATTGGGCATAGTGCAATACTAGCTGGAACGTTGTGGGAACAGATCTTATGGAATTGAGGTTTACCAAACTGTGATGACTAGTAAGGAGCCCCCACCCCTAGCAATCCAGTCAGAAATCGAGTTTAGAAGGTGGTGGGAATGGCATAACCTTGCACGAAGTTCTCTGCTTCAGGTTCCATGGCTGGGGTCCATGGCTGGGGTCAATCTCGGATGAAATTATCGAGGTTAGGCATATGAACACAAGAGACAAATGAAAGTTGATGAAAGGGCGGATCTGGAGGTGGAGTGAGGTTTGAGTATAGCTTGTGCACCTTATAAAACTTCATTAGAATGATTGAAATGTTGAATGAGAAAATGAAAAGTTGCATTACTCAAAACCCTAGAGCTCTCTTATATAGGAGAAAAGCTCTACAGGAAAATTACATAAGATAGACTGGAGAAATAATAAATAGAAATAAAGAATTGGAAATACAAGAATCTCAACACTCCCCTTCAAGCTGGAGCATATATGTCTATCATGCTCAGCTTGGAACAACGGTGAAAAGGACCCCTCGCAAGAGCTTTGGTAAACATGTCTGCAATCTGATCACCTGAAGCAACATGAGAAGTGGAAATCAGCCCCTTACGGATCAAATCACGAGTATAGTGGCAATTGACTTCAATGTGTTTTGTTCTCTTACGAAAGGCTGGATTGTTAGCTATGAATAGTGCCGCCTGATTATCACATTTGAAGTGCATAGGAAGTGGCACCTCAATAGTTAAGTCAGTCAGAACAGACTTGACCCACCTCATCTCAGTAATCCCTTGTGCCATAGCTCTATGTTCGGATTCAGCACTGGACCGAGCAACAACTATTTATTTCTTACTTTTCCATGAAACCAGTGAGCTACCAACATATACAATGAAGTCTGAGGTGGACTTCATGTCCATAGGACACCCAACATAATCCAAATATGCACATCCAGAAACTGAAAGAGACGTATATCTACTGAAAAGTAGACTTGCACCTGGAGAAGACTTCAGATATCTCAAAATCATACGCCATGCATCCATGTGAACCTGTCTGGACTGCTCCATAAACTAGCTGACTCTGCTCACAACAAATGATATATGTTAGAGTTATTAGATTTACATTTATGTTTGTAACCCTTCGGGTTCCGTAACCTCCCGTGACCCTTCGGGTTCCGTAGCACTCTTTAACCCTTCGAGTTCCGTAACCCCCCGTGACCTCTCGGGTTCCGTAACCCTTGTCTTCTCTAGGGTTTTCTCTCTATATAAGAGACCCTAGCTCTATGGAATAAACATCTCATTTGTTCCTCTTCTCAACATGGTATCAGAGCAACGGTCCTAGACCAAAGCCTAATACCCTAAATCCACCGCCACCACCAGCCCTCTCTCCTCATTTGTTCCTCTTCTCAACATGGTATCAGAGCAACGGTCCTAGACCAAAGCCTAATACCCTAAATCCGCTGCCACCACCAGCCCTCTCTCCGCTGACAAGGAGAGAGGGCTGGACCTCCTACATCGCCCGTGGATTCCATGGTCTTACGCAAGGCAGTCTAAGTCCCCAACAACACTAGCTGTCACCTCCAGCGGTACCTAAAGTGCCGCTCAAGGCTCCATCAGTTCCATCCGCACCTCCTGCGTCGCCGACATCTCCTGGAGCGCCCCCCTTCCAACAGCCCTTGCTTCACCACGACTTATTTCTCCCAATACTACTACTCAGATCATCTGTCTTCCCCGAGCATTGACTTCTTCATCAGGGCGTATACTTCTTCTTTTACGACCTGACTACTACTCCGCACTGGACTTCTTCTACAGCGATTATTCTCCACGCACGACAAAGATATGTTCCGGTGACCTGCAGGCACGACAGAGATACGTTCCGGTGACCTAATATTGCAGCGACTCTACATACATGACAGAGATACATTCCGGTGACCTGAAAGCCACAAGCCCGTCCTCGAACGAGGTCTTCTACCAGCAACAGACATATGTTCTTATGATGCTTCGTGTGAAGATGTGGTGTATACTTTTTCTTTTTGTTACAAGCTACAACTTTCTCAGCTCCAGCTTGAGGGGGAGTGTTAGAGTTATTAGATTTACATTTATGTTTGTAACCCTTCGGCAACTGTAACCTACCGTGAGTCTGTGACCCTTCGGGTTCCATAACCCTCTTTGACCCTTCGAGTTCCGTAAGCCCCCGTAACCTCTCAGGTTCCGTAACCCTTGTCCTCTCTAAGGTTTTCTCTCTATATAAGAGACCCTAGCTCTATGGAATAAATATCTCATTTGTTCCTCTTCTCAACAATATATCAGGCATGGTAACAATAACATATAAATGTAGAAGTTTTAGTTTATGTTTCTGTATCTTTTATTGATTGTTCTTTTCGTTTCTCTACCATATGTAATTTGCCCATAGAGCTCTCCCTATATAAGAGAGTATAGGACTCAAGGAATAAACAACAACGCTTATTTTTTCCCAACATGGTATCACAGTGGCGGTCCTAGATCGGAGCTCTCGTACCGAACCACAAACCTAGCCCTCCACCTTCAAGCCTCTACGCGCCGCCTCTCTTCGCATGCACTCGACGTGCTGCCTCAATCGCGTGCTATCTCCACACGCGCAGCCCATTCGCGCATTACCCCACCGCGCGTCGCCTCCACGCGTGCGCCGACTATCCTTAGGGTTTCACTGCCCCTAGGGTTCGGTTGTCATTTTCATAAGGGGTTCTCCGCTCGCCTCCTGGTTAATGGGTTTGGTTGCATAGAGGTCTACACGTGCAACTAAACCTAATCATGTCAGTGTAGACCAATAATTATCTTGTCTACAACCCTATTTTTCTCCAGCCAGAATGTCAGAAAGTAAGATCGAGATCCCCACTACAAGCGCCTTCAAAGGTCCTGCGCCTATTGTGAAGATGGATGGATCCAACTATGAGTTATGAGCCATGCAGTTCATGAGCCTAATGAAGTCGATGGGTATACTGAGGATGAGCCAGAGGAGAAAACAGGGTTGTATGCCTCATGGGAGGCTGATGACGCATATGCTCAGGTCTGGTTGTCTGGTACCATGATTCCAGACATTGCTAATGATGTATTGCATCAACCCACTGCCAAAGCCATGTGGGAAATTCTTGCCGTCACATATTCCCAAGTCAAGAATGAGATGAAAATACTGCAGCTCCAACATGACATCTTCACAATAAAGCAGAATGGTCGACCCATGCATGCTCACTACACTGCATTGACCAGAATGTTTGAGAGACTTCACAGTTTCATGCCTCTCGCGGCTACTCCAGAGCAATTGAATCGGAATGCGACGATGGTGGGAGTCTTTCTAGCCTCTCTTGATTCACAGTATGAGGCGGCTTCTTCTCAGATTCTGGCAGATGCTACCATTCCTCCAATGGAGGAGGCCTTTCGACGATTAAGCCGAATAATTATCTCAAGTCCTACTACTGTGCCAAATTCTTCTGTTATGGTAGCCTCTAGAGGAAGAAGCAATTCATCTCATTTTCGTGGACGAGGACCACGTGGTAGGGTTGGCCTGGTCGTGGATTACAATGCACTTATTGTCGTCGGATTGGTCATAGAAAAGACACATGCTACTCTAAGCATGGTTTCCCAGCATCTGCCCATACAACAGAACATATACAACATCATTGTGTTACGCCAGCGTCAGATCCACGATATGAAGACCTAGTGTCTCGTCTACGTGATATCATGCCACCAGCCAGTACTCCTCCACTAGTTTCAGAGAGCAACTTGGATGTTGCTGCTACTGCAGAAGCTAGTTCCTCAGGTAGTGCTCATACTTCTGCTTTCTACGAGGGTTCACGGACCTCAGAATGGATTGTAGATTCAGGTACCACACATCATTTGTGTGGAGATAGACACCAACTCACATCCTACAGGGAAGTTTCCCCAGGAAGGACCGCCGTCATAGCAGATGGGACTCATTCTCCCATCACAAGACAAGGACAGATCGCCTTAACACCTTCCATGCAGTTGCAGAATGTGCTCCATGCTCCTAATTTCTCAATGAATTTACTGTCAATTAGTCAGATTACTAAGGATCTACATTGTCGAGCGATATTTGACCCATCATCTCTTGTGTTTCAGGACATTCTCATGGGCAACGTGATTGGACATGGCTGTGAGCAAGGCGGGCTGTATCGACTGGTCCATACACCATACGCTGGAGCATCATCCCATTCCACTGGACCTGTCTCTCCTTATTTATGGCATCTGCGCTTTGGTTATCTTCCGTTTCAGAAACTGCGTCAAGTCCTTCTTCAGATCTCACCCCGCTCGTCGTTCGATTGTGAAGCTTGTCAATTAGGGAAGCATCATCGGTCTGTCTTCCCTAGTCGTCAGAGTCGGAGCAGTAGCTCTCCATTTGAGTTTTTTCATATTGATATTTGGGGTCCAAGTCGTGTTCCTGATCATCAGGGACACATGTTCTATTTAGTTATTGTGGATGATTTTAGTCATTTGTCTTGGGTCTTTCTGTTAAAGAATAAATCCGAAGCGGGCATCGCTATTATGAATTTTATTAAAGAAGTGCAGAATGTGTTTTCTGTTTCTATCAAGATTGTGAGAACTGATAATGCCCTTAAATTCTGTACTCGAACATTATCTCAGTTTCTTTCATCTCATGGAATTCTTCATCAAACATCTTGTGCCTACACGTCCCAACAGAATGGTGTCGCGGAAAGAAAACACCGCCATCTTCTTGATGACACTCGTACGCTTCTTATCCAGAGTTGTGCTCCGCACTCGTTCTGGGGCGATGCGGTTCTTACTGCATGTTATCTCATTAACCGCATGCCCTCGTATGTGTTAGGGGAAAAGGTACCTTTCTCCCTCATTTTTCCTAACAAAGAGTTGTTTTCTCTAACTCCACGCGTCTTTGGGTCCATGGCATTCGTTCACCAGTTATCTCCAGGGGTTGACAAGCTCTCTCCTAGGGCTGTCAAATGTGTTTTTGTCGGGTATTCCAGGACTCAAAAGGGGTATCATTGCTATGATCCGTTACGTCGAAGATATTATGTCAGTGCAGACGCTACGTTTTTTGAGTCCGTCATGTTTTTCTCTCCTACAGGCGACAAGTTGGTGCCATCAGATATGAATAATAAAGTCTATATTCCTCCTCCAACCTTATACGCCCCACAGCAAGCTCCTACATCTCCACCACCGTCATCCCCATCACCACCAGCATCTCCACCACCGCAACCACCTTTACCACCTCCCATATCTTTGGTTCCTCCTCTACCACGCCACTACAGTCGATGGCCAGCCCCTGCTCATGATCATGGTCAATCATCAAACATGCCCCATGTTTGTTCTGATAACAATCTTTCTAATGATGGGACTGCCGACATTTCTCAGCAGGAACAGGTAGGGGAGGACACAGATGTTCGTACAACTGATGCAGATCTTGATTTGCCGATTGCACTAAGAAAGCAGAAAAGGTCATGTGCTTCATATCCGATTGCTTCTCATGTTACCTTTGAGCGTCTGGCAGGAGATTTCAGGAGATTTGTAGGTGCTTTATCGGCTGTGAATATTCCAAGGACTCACTAGGAAACATTAGCTGATAGTAGATGGCGTCTGGCTATGGAGGAAGAGATGGCCGCTCTTCAGTCACGAGGTACTTGGAGTCTGGTTCCAGCTCCTACTGGGGCATCTATTGTGAGTTGCAAGTGGGTGTTTACGGTGAAGCATAATGCTGATGGCGGTGTTGATAGGTATAAGGCTCGACTGGTTGCCCGGGGTTTTACTCAGATGTATGGGGTAGATTATCTTGACACGTTTTCTCCTGTTGCTTGTCACTCTACCTTACGGATTCTTTTATCTGTTGCTGTGATTCGAGATTGGCCCCTGTTCCAATTAGATATCAAAAATGCATTTTTATATGATGATCTTCAAGAAGAAGTTTACATGCAGCAACCACTTGGGTTTACTGCTGAGGGGGAGTGTGTACAGGTATGCAGACTTCATAAGGCGATCTATGGCCTAAAGCAGAGCCCAAGAGCTTGGTTCCAGGAGCTCTCAGATTTGTTTGAGAAGCAAGGGTTCAAAAGCTCAAATGCATACCATTCTCTCTTTATACATAGGACATCGAGAGGTATGACTGTCATTATGGTGTATGTTGACGATATACTCATTACAGGAGATGATATGCAGGGAATAAAAATAGCAAAAGAATTCTTGGGCCGTGAATTCGTTACCAAGGATCTAGGAGTACTGAGATATTTCCTTGGATTGCAGTTTGCTAGAAATGAAGAAGGACTCGTGATGACTCAGAGGAAATATGTCACTGACTTATTAAGTGACACAGGTATGCTTGGGTGTCGACCTGCTTCTACACCAATGGATCCCAGCATGAAGATGCATGATGATGATACTGAGGAGGTTGACAAAAGAAGGTACAAAGAACTGGTAGGGAGGCTTCTTTATGTTACTATTACTAGACCAAATATTACATTTGCAGTAAATAAAGTGAGCCAGTTTATGGAGCAACCTCGCCAGGTATACATAGACGCCATATATATGATACTAAGGTACCTTAAGTTATCTCCAGGTGCAGGGTTGATGTTTAGAAAGAACTATTACTATCTCAGCATGTGCAGATGCCGACTATGCAGGGTGCCCGAAGGATAGAAAGTCTGCATCAGGCTTTGCTATATTCGTTGGGGAGTCACTTGTCTCATGGAAAAGCAAGAAGCAAACAATAGTTGCGAGATCTAGTGCTGAATCAGAGTATAGAGCTATGGCCCAAGCATGTGCAGAAGTGATGTGGGTTCGCGTAGTTTTGACAGATCTACATATAGATGTTCCTCTTCCCATATCACTAGAATGTGACAATCAGACTGCATTGTTCATTGCAAACAACCCAGCATTTCATGAGAGGACAAAGCACATTGAGGTGGATTGCCATTATATCCGTGATATGATTCAGAAAGGTTTCATTTCTACAACCCATGTCAGCTCATGAGATCAAACGACAGACATTCTTACCAAAGCTTTACTTCGGGTTTCCTTCCAGAAGTGCCTATCCAAGATGAGCATGATAGATATCTATGCTCCATCTTGAGGGGGAGTGTAGAAGTTTTAGTTTATGTTTCTGTATCTTTTATTGATTGTTCTTTTCGTTTGTCTACCATATGTAATTTGCCCATAGACCTCTCCCTATATAAGAGGGTCTAGGGCTCAAGGAATAAACAACACTCATTTTTTCCCAACAATAACAATTTCCCTACCAGCTCTCTGTATCTTCTTTTATCCACCTCTTCAGAGTCATCATCATAAATCCTAGCATTAGGGTCCATCAGTGTACTGGCAGGTCTGCATCCTGTCATGCCTGTCTCAGATAGCAGATCAATAACATACTTCCTTTGTGTCATAACCATGCCCTTCTGATTTCATGCAAACTCTAAACCAAGGAACTAACGTAGTGCCCAAAGATCCTTGGTTACAAACAGTTGTCCAAGGAAATCTTTAGCCACCTGAATGCTATATCGCGGCCAGTAACAATGATATCATCAACATAAACTAGAATAACAATGGTACCTTTCTCAGTTCTCTTATAAAAAGAGAATGATCTGCAATAGATATGACAAAGCCCTTCTGCTCAATCAATTCTGTGAGCTTCTGAAACCAAGCCCTCAGACTCTTCTTCAGGCCATATATAGCCTTGTGAAGTCGGCAAACCATACTAGACTCCCCCTTAGCAGCAAACCCCGGTGGCTGCAGCATCTAAACTTCTTCCTGCAGATCGCCATACAAGAATGCATTCTTCACATCTAATCGAAACAACGACCAGTCACGTACCACATCAACAACGAGAAGAATCCGCAGTGTAGAGTGACGTGCAACTGGAGAGAAGGTGTCATGGTAATCCACCCCATACGTTTGGGTGGATCCACGAGCAACTAACCTGGCCTTATATCTATCCACAGAACCATCAGCACGGTGCTTTACAGTAAAGACCCACTTGCTGCTAACAACAGATGCACCTGGTGGAGCCTGTACAACACTCCATGTGTCATGAGACTGTAAACCTGCCATTTCCTCCTCCATGGCTAAACGCCACTGGCTACTCTACAACGCGTCCTGATAGGTCCAGGGTATTTCCATCGAGGACAAGCCCACAACATATCTCTGAAAATCCTTGGAAAGACGCTCTAAGGAAACATGTGAAGCTAGGGGATGCATAGTGCATGCCATCTTCTACCTTTGAAGAGCAATAGGTATATCCATATCGTCAGGACGCACAAAAAGCGTATCATCTAAGCCCTCCTGTACCACAGTCTGTTCATGCAAATCACTAGTGCCATTAGAAAAACTCAAATGTTCAGACATACCTTGGGCGTGCTGGAGGATGGAGAAGGCACATGAGCGTGGGTTTGCTGTTGGTAAACTTGCGGATAGAAAATGGGTGTAGGAGGTGGTGGAGGAGGAGTAGGTGCCAATATAGGAGACAAAGGTAGAGGCATATAGACCTCTTCTCCATCCTTATGAAGGAATGAACTTATCACATGTGGGAGAAAAATACACAATGGACTCAAAGAAGGTGACATCCGCACGGACATAGTACCTTTGTCGAACCGAGTCAGATATCCCTTTTGGGTCTTGGAATACCCGACGAACACACATTTGACAACTCTGGGAGAGAGCTTGTCAAGACCAGGAGACATCTGATGAACAAAGGCAACCAAACCAAAAACACAAGGCGTAAATGAGAAAAAATCCGTCTCGGGAAACACAATCAAGAACAAGAACGGGATCTCCCCCAATACTGAAGAAGGCATACAATTTACCGGGTAGCAAGAGGTTAGAACCGCATCTCCCCAGTATGAAGGAGGAGCACGACTCTGAATCAAAAGAGTCCTGCTAACATCCAAAAGATGGCGGTGTTTTCTTTCAGCCACCCCATTCTTTTGAGAAGTATAAGCACAGGATGTCTGATGAACTATACCATGAGATCTAAAGAATTGAGAAAGCTGAGTACTGCAAAACTCTAATGCATTATCGGAACGTATAAACTTGATTTTTGCTGAAAAAATATTCCTTATTTCATTAATGAAAGACTGAACCATCATTGAACTTGTTCTTAAGAAGAAAAATCCAAGACAACCTTGAAAATTCATCAACTGCAACAAGATAAAACTTATGTCCCTGAAGATCTGGGACATCAGTGTTCAGAAAAACGCCCGAGTAAGCTGCATACTCAGCCGCATACTCGTACTTAGTAGCCTTGCCGCTCCGAGTATGATGAAACGGTCATGTATACGGGTTAACCCGCATACTCAGCCGAGTATACCCCCTATGCGGCCGCATACTCGGACGCTATTCTGATAGAACTTTTTTTATTTAATCTAAAGCCAAAAAGCCCCACCCGCATAACCGCATACTCCCCGTATAAAACCGCATACTCTCCCGCATAAAACCGCATACTCCCCATATACTCTCCCGATTGAGGATATTACCATAATATTAAATTTTTTTTTATAATTTTAATAACAAAAAAAACCAAACTGCATAAAACCGCATACTCCCCGCATACTCTCCCGCATACTGCATACTCTATGCAGTGACCCCTCCGACTGAATACCGCATAGCGCCTTCTTGAACATTGTGGGACACGATTGGGACCCCAAATATCAAAGTGAAATAACTCAAACAAACTATGACTACTCCGACCCTGACGACTCTGAAAGGTAGAGCGATGATGCTTCCCAAGCTGGCAGACCTCGCACTGAAAAGTGGAGCAAGAAGAAATCTGTGGAAGAACGTGACACAACTTTTGCAGAGGAAGATGACCAAATCGAAGATGCCACATATAGGGAGAAACATATCCAGTGCAAAGAGAGGAGGCACACGCATAAGAAGATTGCACTAGTCTGTAGAGATCCCCTTGCTCACGACCAGTTCCAATCACCCTACCCGTTAGTATATCATGAAACACAAGAGTAGATGGATCAAATATGGCACGACAATGTAAATCCCTGGTGATTTGACTAATTGAAAGTAGATTCATAGAAATCTCAGGAGCGTAAAGAACATTCTGAAGTCTCATTCCGGGGGTTAATTGCACTTCCCCCTGACCGGTAATGGGAGAGTGTGTCCCATCTGCTATCACAACAGATCGTCCAGGCTGAATAGGAAGAAAAGCACTAAACTGGCCTCTGTCACCCCAGAGATGATGGGATGCCTTTGAATCCATGATCCATTCTGATAGGTCTGCCCTGTAACAAGTAACGTTGTAAAAGTCACTCGACTGACCCGACTAGTAGGTCCGACTAGTCTAGTCAATGGGGTAGCTGACCGAGTACCGACTAATTCCGACTAGGCACATTAGTCGACGGATTTTTGCTTGGAGATATCACATTTTTTTATGTTTTGTTTTTTTATAAGCAAACTTATTATAATATGCTTAATGTTTTATTTAAATTCAATTACTTCTTTTATTTTATTATGATAGTAATATAAAAATGTACAAAATCTATATAAATATATGTATAAAAATGAGTTATATATTTAAAATAATTATATAATTCAAAGCCGATTAAAGTCCGATAAAATCCGATTAGTCGTCCGACTGCCGATTAATCCTTAGTCAGTGACCCTGCCGACCGAGTACCGACTACCGACTTCTGCAACCTTGGTAACAAGTGGTAAAGGCATAAGCTATACCTGATGTCAACGTTGAGGCAACCACCACTGAGGATCCTGAAGGAGAGCTTGTCGACCCATTAGTAGGTATAATCTCTCTGAGACGAGCTACAAGTTCATCAAATCTCTGATCAGAAACAGGTGAAGGACTCCCAACATGTTGTGCCTGCTTTGCAACCTGAGCTGAAGCAGGAAACCCATGCTTAGAATAGCAGGTTTCCTCAGAGTGGCCAGATCTGTGGCAGTAGGTACAAGGTTGACGGGGTCAACCACACACTCCTCTGCCACGACTAAAACTTCCCCTAGCACGATATGGTGTAGGGCTTCCCCTACCACGAGATGCAGCCATAACTGAAGATGTCTGGGACTGCAGGGTACCATCGAAGGATATAGATAGCCTACTCAATCTGCGATATACCTCCTCCATTGGAGGTATGGTAGCATCAGTGAGAATCTGGGCTCGAGCGACATCGTACTCAGGATCAAGAGCTGCTAGAAAAACTCCAGTCATCACAAAGTCTCTGTATGCCTTGAGCTGCTCTGGCGTAACAGTCAAGGGAATGTAGCCATGTAACTTATCAAATATACCCCTCAAAGAAGTGTAGAGGGTATGAAGTGGGCAAATGTTCTGCTTCGATGTGAAGATATCGTGCTGGAGTTGCAATATCTTCGACTCATTCTTCGTTGGAGAGTATGTAGCGGCTAGAATGTCCCCACATAGCCTTTGCTGTGGGCTGACTCAGAATGTCATTGGCTATCTCCATGGATACCGTGCTAGATAGCCAAACACGTGCATAGGCATCATCTGCCTCCCATGAGGCATTAACCCCATTCTTATCAACATGTTCCTCCTGAGTGAGGATACGTTTCTTACCGTTACATTGCATCAGGCTCATGAACTGCATGGCCCACAGTTTCGTTCCATCCGTTTTCACAATGGGTACTGGACCTTTGAAGGCACCCAGAGATGGTATATATGCTCTATTGTCTGACATGATGACAACAATCTCTGAAGACTGGGGTTGCGACTAGATGAATAACGTCTACACAGACATATAAGAAGATGATTGTGGGTGTAGACTCATACCACAACCACTTCCATTCTTTAAGGGTTCCTTGTAGGCCGCAAAGGTACGAGCGTTACACATGAATGCGTGGGGAGGTGCGACTGTGTGTGGGACTGCGCGAGATGCAGGCTGTGCACGAGACTGCGCGAGCGCAAGATGCGCGGCTCACGCGCGTGACTGCGCAAGAAGAGCGCCAGAGCGCAAGAGGTGCAGGACTGCGTGCAAGAGGTGCTGCACGCATGATGCGCTAGCGCAGAGCAGCGCACGACCGGGGGTGCACATTGCGCGCGTGTGGCGAGAGGGCGATGATCGGCTGAAGGCATCGAGTAGCTGGAGGTGATGCGCGGCACGCGCGTGAGGGTTTTTGGTGGGGTACAGTTCTAGGGCACATGCTCCGGTCTAGGACCGTCGCTCTGATACCATGTTGAATGAGAAAATGAAAAGTTGCATTACTCAAAACCCTAGAGCTCTCTTATATAGGAGAAAAGCCTACGGGAAAATTACATAAGATATACTAGAGAAATAATAAATAGAAATAAAGAACTGGAAATACAAGAATCTCAACATGAAATGTATCAATGATGAATATATGATGAAGTCAAGGCTAAGCGAAAGACCATATTTGCTATACTTACCTCTAGAAGAAGAAAAAAACTTTTAAAAATAATTACTCAGTATATAATTAGATGTGTTGGAGTACCCCCACTGATGTTTAGTCCCACATCTTCTAATTATGGGCTTTCCGTCTGTCTGTGTGGCTATATAAAAAAACCCGATACCCCCTATACTCATTAAAAGATTCTAATAAAAGATATGGTCCTTTGAGACATTCTCCCATAGTTTCATCCCGCTTTTTAGGGAGTAGGGATCCACGTAAAATTTAAGATGTCTATGTTTTATTTTTTATTATCAATTCCGCTTCCGCGTTCTTTATATCTCAACATAGTATCAGAGCATCGATTCTAAGGTTCAAATCAGATTTTATGTTTTAAAGATTTATTTTGTGTTCATATTCAATTATCCGTTCAAGTTCGATTATCGATTCACAACGACTTTCTACCGCGAAGCTTTTGATGAAGCCCTAGTTCAAGCTGCTGCGCGAGATTTGCGTGAAAAAATTCAATGGCAAAGCTTCGTAGTAGAAAGTTGTGGTCAACAATGGTGGTGTTGATCTGTAGAAATTGGAAATAGGGCCCTACCTTGAAACCCATCAGCAGAAGCAATATGCATCATTGAAGACCTCCCATCTCCAACTGTGATCGGCAATGATGTTCAGTAAGGTCACTTGCAACCCCTTCTCCCATATCCAGGCCTCAAAGAAAAAAAAAGGAGAGGAGCGATCATCTTCACGCCTCCTCGACTCCAATGCACACAACGGCTGCACCCTCATGTCGCCCCATTATCTCGTCGAAGAAGAAAGGGAGCGAGCTTGGCTGGTGTGCCATTGTGAGGAGAACGATCATATCATCAACTATAGTGGAGTAGTTTTGGGTCTAGATGTCCCCATGATTTGTATCTCTGACATTTGAGGGTTTTCCACATCAAAATCATTGTGTGCCTTGTAATTGCTTGTAGTTGTGATTGGTTTTCTCATTTTCTCGTTGTTGGAGTATATGCATCATATGTAAGATGGGTAAATGGATCTTTCCAAGGTCCATTTACCACATCCATGAGTTTAGTCCCACATCTACCAGTAATGGGACTTGGAGGATCTGTGGAGGTTATATAAGAAGCCGCGGACCTCCTGTATCAGATGAGAAAAGAAGCAGACCCCGCCGATGCTTTCATGTGGCCATTTTGTCTCAAATGTACATCCAAGATTAAAAAACTGCTACATTTTAACAAAGCATGAAAATTTTCAATGAGGCGTGGAGTGGTGGTTTTGTGTGTGTGTGGGGGGTGGCACATCTCATGATGAGTAGATTATTGTGTGATGAAAGGTCATGGCGAATTGTTGAAAGCTACACTTGCCTAATACCATTTCGGGAAGTGATCTCCAAACTGATTCAGAAACAAAGGTCATATACTTTAGGTGAGGATAACCTCCCATCATTAAACGGGCAGTACCCCGACTGCACTACACTGGTTGTAATTTATATAATGGCAACTGATACATGCTTCTCTCTAAACAGCAGGACAATAAATTGTAAAATGAAATTGAGTCGCGGTGAGAAGGATTGCTGCACAAGGTCAGCATCACTGATGTCAAAAAAGGAGAAAGACAAGCTTCCCACTAAGACCCCAATCCTTTATTGAGAATAAGAAAACACTTTAGTATGATCGTATCCCAGACTTTTGCCAGGAACATTCCAATGCTGTGGAACACATTTCAAACACGCCATAGCAGATATCAGTTATATATTCATTAAAGAAAATTGACTCAAAAAATATTCATTAAAGAAAATAGTAGCAGTGGGCTGTTGCCTCAAAGGTCATATGATATTCGAGGGAAAGACAAAAATAACCTGGCATCGAACATCAATTTGATTGCCTTCATTTAAATCAACTTTGGTGGCTTTACCTGACATCAACTTATGCCCTAAGGTACCAGCAAGACAGAAGCTGCATTATTAACAAAAGAAAACTAAAAATTTAAAAAGAGTCACAATTGCTGCAAGCATAATTGCAAAAATCAATATATTCCCAATTGAGGTCCATAATAGCACACATGAACTAACAAATGAAATTCTTGCCGACAAGTTAGTCAATGCATTTTATTTATTTATATCATGACAATATGTTCGTATCGATTAACTATTGAAGCTATTCCAGGTCGCTCAACTATTGGACAGATCTACTTGTTTACGAGAACACTGTAGATTTATGGAGCTAAAAAGAACCTCCATATGATTTTTATTGATTTGGAGAAGGCTTATGAATCAGTCCCAAGAAAGATATTGTGGAGAGTTTGGATAAGAGACAAGTACCTGTCCTATACCTTAACCTTAAAAAGAAGATATATGATGAGGCTTCATTTTGTGTAAGGATCCAGTCTGGGAAGATTAACTATTTTAACATCAGCATCAGTCTGCTTCAAGGTTTAACTTTGAGTCCATGCCTTTTTACTTTAATTATGGACAAGTTGGCTAGTCACATTCAGATGAGATACCTTGGTGTATGTTGTTCGCCGATAATATTGTGTTGATTGATGAGATAAGAGATGGAGTAAATAAGAAGCTAGAGGTTTGGCGACATGCCTTCTAAAGGACTTTGTCTAAGACTGAATATATGGAGTAAGGCTACGGTTGGATATATGGAGAGCACTTTTGATGGAAGCAATGACGAAAGACTCGAAGTAAAGATTGGAGACGATAACATTCACAAGAAAGATTCTTCTACATAATTGGGATCTATTAAGCAACACTATGGGAAAATTGATGGAGATGTTACTCATAAAATAAATGCAGGTTGGCTAAATTGGAGAGGAGCCTCTCCTGTTCTTTGGCTTGTATACCATTGTGAGGAGAATGAACATATTATCAACTATAGTGGAGTGGTTTTGGATCTAGAAGGCATGCAGTTTTCCCCCCTTACATTTTGAGGGTCTCCACGTTAAAATCATTGTGTGCCTTGTGGTTGCTTGTTGTTTTGCGGTTGTGATTGGTTTGCTCCATTGCTTGTGATAGCTATTTGTGCTTGTTGCTCATCTTGGTTAGGGACCTAAGCTTCCGCTCCACACGCTTCCGCAAGCAGAGGTTGCTTGAGTTTAATCCCAGTAAATGGAGTAAGAGCAGCCACCCTATGTTCTCCAACACACCCTAAGGACAACCCCTGCACAGCATTTGAATGTTTGGATTTTTCTGTTAAGTTCACAGTATCATGCCTACAAAAGTAGTCCATCCAACCAAAAGTACTCCTTCATCACTTGCTACTAGTCCTACGGGAAAATAGGAAGAAAAGAAGCAGACCCCGCCGATGCTTTCATGTGGCCGTTATGTCTCACATGTACATCCAAGATTCAAAAACTGCTACATTTTAACAAAGCATGACAATTTTCAAAAAAACGTGGAGTGGTGGTTGTGTGTGTGTGTGTGGGGGGGGGGGGGGGGGAGCTCATGATGCGTAGATTATTGTGTGATGAAAGGTCATGGCGAATTGCTGAAAGCACACTTGCCCAATACCTTTTCGGGAAGTGATCTCCAAACTGATTCAGAAACAAAGGTCGTATACTTTAGGTGAGGATAACCTCCCATCATTAAACGGGCAGTACCCCGACTGCACTACACTGGTTGTAATTTGTATAATGGCAACTGACACATGCTTCTCTCTAAGCAGCAGAACAATAAATTGTAAAATGAAATTGAGTCGCGGTGAGAAGGATTGCTGCACAAGGTCAGCATCACTGATGTCAAAAAAGGAGAAAGACAAGCTTCCTACTAAGACCCCAATCCTTTATTGAAAATAAGAAAACACTTTAGTATGATCGTATCCCACACTTTTGCTAGGAACATTCCAATGCTGTGAAACACATTTCAAACACACCGTAGCAGATATCAGTTACAATGGGCTGTTGCCTCAAAGGTCATCTGATATTCGAGGGAAAGACAACAATAACCTGGCATCGAACATCAATTTGATTGCCTTCATTTAAATCAACTTTGGTGGCCTTACCTGACATCAACTTATGCCCTAAGGTAACCTGTAGAGATATTTCTATATTCTATGTACCTTTTTCAGTTATTTTTATTAACTTGTTTGAACCTTATGTAATTTACCCATAGGCCTTCTCTATAAGAGAGCCTAGGGTTCTTTGGAATAACAACGAATCATTTTCTTCCAACATGGTATCAGAGCCAAAACCCTAGCCCACCACCTCTCTTGCCACCGTCCCCCCCTCCCGCCCTCCCTCCCCGTCATCACCCTCCTCCTGCCATCGCCCTCTCCCAGCCAGCCCCTTCCCGCCGCCGCACTCTCCCAGCCGTCGCCGGCCCCTCCCCGCCGCCGACCCACTCCCAGCCGCAGGCTACCTCCCGCCGCCGACCCTCTTCCCTCCCGCCACTAGCCCCTCACGCCTCCTATGGGTTTGAGTGCATAGGTCTACATATGCACTCAAATCCTCTGATGTTTATGTAGACAATTGTTCTTTGGTCTACAAACTCTAGTTCCATATCTCCAGCACAATGTCAGAAAACAAGGTCGATATGCCCTCCATATGCACTTTCGAAGGTCCAACGCCCATTGTCAAGATGGATGGGACGAACTATGAGCTCTGGCAATGCAGTTCATGAGTCTCATGAAGTCGTATGGTATGAAGCACATTCTTACCGAAGATGAGCCGGTAGAGAAGACTGGGGTTTATGCCTCCTGGGAGGTTGATGATTCGTATGCCAAAGTCTGGCTTTCAGGTACTGCAGGTTCCTCAGATGTCGCAGTTGCTGCTAGAGCCTCTTCGATCTCCTTAGGTATAGCATATGCTTTTACCATTGTAGCAGGGTAGGTAGATATGACAGAGTGGATCATGGACTCTGGTGCTTCTCAACATCAATGTGGAGAAAGAGCACAATTCCGTCTTACAGATCTATACCCCCTGGTAGATGGATCATCATTGTGAACATGGCTTAATTACCCATCACAGGACATGGCGAGGTGCATTTGACGCCATCCATGTGCCTACAAAATGTTTTATATACTCCCGACTTTCATATGAACTTGCTTTCTATTAGTCAGATTACGAAGGATCTGCATTGTCCTACCATTTTGACCCCTCTTCTCTTGTGTTTCATGACATACTCAGAAAGAGGGTGATTAACATGTGGCCGTGAGCAGTGGGGGCTCTACAAACTGGTCCAACCTACTCACATTGGTGCCTCTACTAGTCCCACTGGACTAGTCTCACCATACTAGTTGCATTTTCATTTTGACCACCTTTCTTTGTAGAAGCTATGTCATGTCCTCCCAAAGATTACCACGCGATCTTCCTTCAAGCGTAAGGCTTGTCGGGTTGGGAAGCATCACTGCTCTTCTTTTCCTGGTCGTCAGAGTCATAGCGGTACTAAGTCATTTAAGCTTATTCACTTAGATATTTGGTGTCCCAATCATGTACCAAATTACTAGGAACACCGTTTTTATCTTGTTGTCGTGGATGACTACTCTAGACCTTCTTGCGTCGTTCTGTAACAGAACAAGTCTGAAGATAAGCCTGTCAATAAATCTTCTATTAATGAAATAAAGGCATTTTCTCTACTAGTGTCAAGTTTTTATGCTCTGACAATGCCTAAGAGTTCTACACATTACAACCATCCGAGTTCTTCAGGTCTCTTGGCATCGTACACCAGACCTCGTATGCAAACACTGTCGTTTACTTGATGCAACATGAACCCTTTTGATCCAAAGTCGTGCTCAACACTCTTTCTCAGGTGATGCGGTCCTCACAACTTGCTACTTGGTGAACCACATGCCATCTTCTATTTTAGAAGAAAAGGTTCCTTTCTCGGTTGCATTTTAGAGGACATGTTCTCCGTTACACCTCGAGTATTTGGATGTGTTGCCTTTATTCACAATCTGAAACATGATCATGACAAGCTCTCCCCTAGAGCTGACAAGTGTGTCAATGTAGGCTACTCTTGCACCAATAAGGGGTACCATTGTTTTGATATGCGTTGCCTGATAGACTATGTTAGTGCTGATGTCACATTTTTCAAGTCAGTTATGTATTTCTCTCCTACAAGTGATACGGGATCTCTACAGACTGGCCCAGTCTCCTTGTGCTAATGTCTCTTGCATTCCCATTGGGTTCGTCTCTCCGTACATGTGGCACCTTCGATTCGATCACATTCCTCTGCAAAAGTTGTGTATCGTCCTCCTGCGTATCTCATCTCAGACTGCATTTCAGTGTAAGGCTTGTCAACTTGGACAGCATCATCTTTCTAGTTATCCTGTTCATCAGAGTCAACATAGTAGTTCTTTACTTGAGCTTATTCATTTTGATATCTAAGGTCCCGATCGTGTTCCCGACTACAAGGGGCACATGTTCTATCTTGTCACCGTCAATGGTTACTCTAGACTTTCTTGGCCTTTTCTTCTAAAAAATAAATCTGACATCCAAACTTTCATTAATGAGGCAAAGAATATTTTTCCTGCACCTGTTAAATATGTTCACTCTGACAATGCCTTGGACTTTTGTACCATTCAACTTTCTCAGTTCTTTAAGTCCCTTGGCATTATACACCAAACCTCGTGTGCGTACACTTTTCATCAGAACGATGTTGCAAAATGCAAACAACATTATCTTCTTGACGTTAACATTATCTTCTTGACGTTACCAGGACTCTTCTTATCCATATTCGCGCTCATCACTCTTTTAGGGGAGATGCAATACTTACTGCATGCCACCTTCTCAATTGCATGCCATCTTCCGTCTTAGGTTAAAAGGTTTCTTTTTGGATTGTGTTTCCCGATAAAGACTTTTCTTTTTACCACTCTGTGTCTTTGGTCTAACTCCTGGTGATGACAAGCTCTCTCCAAGAGATATTAAGTGTGTTTTTGTAAGATACTCCCGTACCCAGAATGTGAACCCCTCAGGATCCGGGTACCCGTTTACGACAAAATTCGCAATATTTCATTCACATTGATCGCAGAGTTGTAGAAAAACAGGGAAAATTTTTCGCGCGGCTAATTATCCACATGACATTCACATTCACAACACATTACCACAAAGTAAAAGAGACAATGGCACCAAAATTTTCTTTTCATTAATATTCATATCAAGTTACAACATGTACAAGGATCTTTCATTACAACATATATCCCAAGGTTTGATACAAAAGAGATAACATTTACATCATTATCTGAACAAAACTAAGACAAAGTAATTCATACCGTCGGGTATAAACTCTATCTCCTGGAACCATGTATAGCTACTGAGCGGCTACTGAACTGCAGGTTGTTTGCCTGCCACACACACAATAGGAAAGAAGAGGCGTCAGCCATTGCTGGTACCTCCTAAAAACTTATAAAAATAACTGGACATTTAATATGTACAAAAGCAAGCAAGTAGAAAGGTAGTATAAGTAAAATCTACATCTACTTGCGTAAGTAAAAAGGGTTTGTTTGTGATGCGTTTCAAATGATTTCCCCCAGAACCCGGCATTTCCCATATGTAACATATTTATAAAGCAGTTGCGTAATCATAAGTGTATGAGTGTGAATGCATATATGTCAATTTCTTCAGAGATCATGTTGGTGAGTGAAAAATGGAAAAGTTGAGTTTTTAGATATCTATTAACTTATTTAAATTCTTGGGTAGAGAGAATGGTCTTTTGATCATAACTTCTCCAATTCTTAACTTTAACGTTTCAGATATAGCTCCAGATGTTGTAGATGTAGATACGGATGATCTAGATATGGAATCGCCAAGTCTGTTTGGCGAAGTAACTCAAGCGGTGAAGAAGCCTGCAAATGGCTCTTCCGTCTCGCCCTCTAATTGGAAGCGCGGTCCAATAGAGGGATAGGTCTACTCCCCAACTACGCCACTGAGACGGGTGAGAGAGACTCCCTAGAAAAGCCACTCTAAAAACCTGCCTGATTAGTACAGGCGAACGAGCTCGTACGTAAAACTGAAAACCAAGGATCCCCCGCCTGGGTATCCTAAAACAGGGTCAGCGGAATGGTCTAAAGTCGGGATCCCAACGAGGTGTAAAAACACTGCGAGCTCGCGTAAAAACCGTGTAAAAGACTGGAATCCTAGACCCGCGCACTTAGCGGCCGCTGCCCTAACTGGGCTTCCTTTCTTCCGCCCAGGTGAGGGTCACCGCCCCCTTGCACAGTCAGGTGTAAAGATCACTGTGACTGGCACTATTAATATTGTCCTCAATCCTCGACAAACCATATCTTCGTGTCCACATCCATTAACAGGTTAGAGGTGCCTACTAACTAGATGTTCTATCTTGAATCATCAACCAATCTTCTGATGAGAGATGAGAATTCCCTAAACTTGGTTCATGAGCTTTTTTTTTGTAAACGATATCTAAGATATGATCAGCAACCGCGTACTTCTCATGGCTTTTTAAAATACTAGTTTATTTGTTTATACTGGACTTATCCGAAACTTATGTGTCTCAACCTACAATTTATTGATCAAGATAGTAATTGATTTGCTCATGAGATTTGTGTCTAAATTTTATAAACTAACCCTCTAAAACTTTAAGTGCCTGCTCATGGGCTAGATTGTAATAGCCTGATTATTGGCATTCCAACAGATTAAGTCCTTATATAGGAGCATATCTAATCTTAACGCCACCCATTTATTTCTCTAACTATTCAACTAATTAAATTAAATGCGTCCAATATAATCAACTACTCATGCTTAATCCATTCCTGTGAACAAACTTTCCTAAGATGAGTTTAGCAAAAGATCCATCATTGATAGATTCTTACTCAATTGGTTAACCACGTCATTTTATGATTACCTATGTTTTTTTTTACACAAGTTAGACTTCTAATTATTTAAAGAGAAAAAAAACTTCCTAACAGGAAAATATTTTTGTTTTAAAAAAAATTTAAAAGTCTGGGATACCTTCAAATGTTCCTAAATTTGTTGATACAAAATGCCTATGTTCTGCTATGATCTGATCACAGAAAAATTCTTGGCTATATATATAGTGGTTGTATCGGAAGCATAAACCAACCTTTGGGCCATGTCTATGATGAACACTTGCAACTTCTTTGCATTTCAACCATCATGCGTTGGTAAAACATATATATCTCCGTAGTATATTCAATTACTTTGAAAGATAAATGCCCCTGGATTTTAAAACATTATTCCTTGAATTTTTATTAATTCTGCAATCCCATACCATACTAATAATCATAACCGAAAAACCTTATAACTATCTGAAAAAAAAATATTGGCCCAAAGAGTAGAATACAAAACAGAAGTTGTATTATTAGCCAAGATTAAGAACAAAAGTCTTTGAATTTCACCTTCTTGTCATTCTTTGATTTTTTTTTATATATCACAGATGAAGGATTCGACTCTTATATGTAGAACATATAGATGGTACCATGAGAATGGTTGGTGATATTGTACACATGTGTATGCAGTATTTTAACCATGTTCCAGCAAAAATTCAACAACAAATCCCCCTCCAAAATTTCTACAACATAAACTCAAGAAAAGAGCATCTATGAGGGATAAAAGGTGTGAAAAACTTCATGCATGGCAGCAAATGGAGGATAATGGAGTGTACCTTTGATTAGATCTTCAAATTCTAAAGATCTAACATGCATGAAGTGGCTCTTTGGTCACTGGACAGCAGCTCCAGCAGCTGAAATAGTTGCTGGACAGCAACTTATTTGCATAAAAATGAGAGAAAAAGTTGGGAATTTGGAAGAAAAAGGGAGGAGAATGATTGGGGATGAGATCTTACTTGGAAAGAAAGTATAGAGGAGTATTTGCACCCTCAAAATCTCTCAGATTTGAAGATATAACATGCAGCTTTGGCTCTGCAACAGGAGGGCTGGAGCTGAGAGTTCTCACGGCTGGAATTTGCAAGGGAAAATGGGGATTTACCAAGGTTTGGGTGGTATATATATAAGGGTAGAGGGTCTTAGTTGTTGGCCAAGTGGAGAAAAGAAATTCCAAGTGGAAAGAAATGGAAAAGACAAGTGGAGTTGCTGGAATTTCCAACAGCAGTCTACTGTTTCTTAAATATTATTTATTTATTTATTTATTTTTTAAACCAAAACTCTCATTATTTGAGGTACTAAAAATTGACCGTAAACGCGCATCGGACCTCGGATTTCGACGCACAATATCTTGTTTTGACCGTCTCAAAATGACGGTCAATATGAGTATAATGTTGATATACTTTCGGTCGAGTTTCGAATACCCGAAATTTTCGGATACGGCTTTTGTCTAAGACTAAATTTTGTGATTTAAAATATCATATGACCTCCGATTGACGAACGGTCGATTCCGTTGGTCTCGTGTCGTCGAATCGGATCTAATGACGGTCTCGGTTCGTTTCGCGGTTTCCGAATTTGCGTCGCGGCTTTTCACGGCGCGCATTACGAAGTGATCGATTTTTTTTGGTCGATTTTGCCCGAACGACTTTTGATTCATTATTAATTGATCGTTTTAGGTTGTTTAGTATTGACCGACAACGTTTTTGGGTACATTAGACCCAAAATCGGACGACTTCGGGTTTGATTGGAAACCGGATGCTACAATTATAAAAACCTCAAAGGGAGTCTCGTCCTCGAGACTCGAGTTAAGGCTATTCGGTGACTTGTTTAAATTTCATATGTCCATAAAAATCTCAAAGGGTTTTGAACCCATAAAAACCTCAAAGAGAAAACAAGCCATATATTTATAATGTATTTAATTACAAAAGCTTGTTTTGATGATTACATCAGAAAAGCTGCGGGTATCGTGCCCGCATGTCGGCTTCAGTCTCCCATGTTGCTTCCTTGACTCCGTGACGGTGCCACAACACCTTTACCAATGGAATCTCCTTGCTGCGAAGCTTCTTCACAGCACTGTCAAGTATCTGGACAGGCTTCTCCTCATAAGTCAGATCTGGCTCTACGTCAAGATTTTCGTAACTGATGACGTGTCGAGGGTCGTGGACATACTTCCTCAGATTGGATATGTGGAAAACATCATGAATAGCTGAAAGATGTGAAGGAAGGGCTACTCGGTATGCCACTTTCCCCACACGAGCAAGAATATCGAACGGTCCAACATATCGCGGCGCTAACTTGCCACGAACACCAAATCTCTGTACTCCCTTCATGGGAGATACTTGCAAAAATACCCAATCTCCAACCTATAATTTATAGGAATGTCATTAGTATGAGTTTAAGTTGAACACCTATATATCATAATAGAGTGGATGAGGAGAAAATAATTAGATTACCTGAAACTCTAAATCTCTCCTCCGACGGTCTGCATAACTCTTCTGGCGACTTTGTGCCGTCAGAAGCCTCCGTCTCACAAGATCAACAGCTCTCGCAGTCTCCTCCAGGAGATCTACGGAATAGAGAGCATGATCACCTACCTCACGCCAACTGAGAGGTGTGAGGCATCTCCGCCCGTATAGGGCTTCGAATGGTGTCATGCCAATATTGGAGTGATAGCTGTTGTTGTACGTGAACTCCACTAATGGCAAATGGTCCTTCCAGGACCCTTTCCACTCCAAAGTGCATGCGCGAAGTAGATCCTCAAGCGTCTGAATGGTGCGCTCACTCTGCCCGTCTGTCTGCGGATGATAAGCAGAACTCATCTTCAGCTCTGTCTGTAGTGCTGACATGAACTGATGCCAATAATGAGATGTAAATCTCGAATCCCTGTCAGACACCACCTCTCGTGGTATACCATGCAGCCTGATAATGTTTTGCACATAGAGCTTGGCCAATCTGGATGGAGTGTAAGTCGTGTTGACAGGTATAAAATGGGCTGACTTGGTCAACCTATCAACAACGACCCAAATGGAATCATGGCCACCCGGTGTCTTCGGCAATCCCGTGACAAAATCCATAGAAATGCTCTCCCACTTCCACTCGGGAATGGGGAGAGACTGCAGTAATCCTGATGGTCTCCTGTGCTCATCCTTGACCATCTGACAGGTCATGCATCTGCTAACATGTAGTGCCACATCGCGCTTCATTCCATCCCACCAAAAATGTCGACGCAGATCACGGTACATCTTCGTACTGCCTGGATGGATAGATAACCGTGAACTGTGTGCCTCATCGAGAATGTCTCTGCGAAGCTGCTCGTCATTGGGTACAACGACCCGTCCCGCCTTCCATAAAATGGACTCCATCACAACAAAGTCGTCAAATTCGTCCTTGACGGCGCGCATGTATCTATCATGAATCCAAGGATCGGTCTTCTGGCCTTCGACGATACGATCCCAAAGACTGTTGTATCGTGGAGGCACGGCGGTAGAAATGGATGCGCTCTCCTGAGGATGTCAATCGGTCAAAGCTGCAAGCGTATCCCACGTGTATAGCCAGTTCGTCGTACCATCAGCATGCGCTCTCCTGCTAAGTGCATCAGCCACCACGTTTCCCTTACCGGGATGGTAAGAGATCGTGCAATCATAATCCTTCAGCAGCTCGAGCCATCTGCGCTGTCTCATGTTCAACTCCTTCTGATCAAAGATGTACTTTAGGCTCTTGTGATCTGTGAAAATCTCGAAGTTCACCCCATATAGATAGTGGCGCCAGATCTTCAAGGCGAAGACAACTGCCGCCAACTCCAAGTCATGTGTGGGGTAGTTCCGCTCGTGCGGTCTCAACTGCCGTGATGCGTAAGCAATCACCTGTCCTCTCTGCATCAACACTGCTCCCAGACCTTCCCCAGATGCATCTGTGTAAACTGCATAGTCCTGAGTACCTGAAGGAAGAGCAAGAATAGGCGTTGTAGTCAACTTCTCCTTCAGTGTCTGGAAGGCCTGCTCACATGAATCGTCCCAAATAAATGGAACTCCCTTCTGCGTCAATTGTGTCAATGGACGGACGATGCGTGAAAATCCGCTGACGAAGCATCTGTAATAGCCCGCTAATCCGAGGAAACTCCGAATCTGTGTAACAGTCTTGGGCTGCTCCCAAGACATAACTGCATCTATCTTCGCAGGATCAACTGCAATGCCTGCTCCAGAAATGATATGCCCGAGAAATGAGACCTGGGATAACCAGAAATCACACTTGCTCAACTTAGCATATAGCTTGTGCTCCCTCAATGTATCCAAAACAATTCGTAGATCATTCGCATGGTCCCATTCATTCCGTGAATAGATGAGCACATCATCGATGAACACCACTACAAACTTGTCCAAGTATGGACGGAAGATACGGTTCATCATATCCATGAAAGCCGCAGGTGCATTGGTGAGCCCAAACGGCATCACCACAAACTCATAGTGTCCATAGCGAGTCCTGAAGGCTGTCTTCGAAATATCCGACTCGCGAATCCTCAACTGATGGTAACCTGAGCGAAGATCGATCTTCGAGAAAACCGAAGATCCCTGGAGCTGGTCAAACAAATCATCGATACGTGGCAAGGGATAACGGTTCTTCACCGTTCTCTTGTTCAGCTGCCGGAAATCGATGCATAGTCTCATGGATCCATCCTTCTTCTTGACAAATAGAACCGGAGCACCCCAAGGTGAAGTGCTCGGCCTCACGAATCCCAAGTCAAGCAACTCCTGCAACTGCACCTTCAGCTCCCTCAACTCGGCTGGTGCCATGCGATATGGTGCCATAGAGATCGGCTGTGTTTCTGGCAGTAGTGTGATTTCGAACTCGATCTCTCTCTCAGGAGGTAGCCCTGGTAGCTCATCAGGAAAGACATCTGGATATTCTGATACTACTCGGATGTCCTGTATCATCGGCTCCTGATCAGATACCTCCCGAACAAATGCAAGGTATGAATCACAACCCTGATCGACAAGTCGTTGGGCTCGCAACACTGAAATGTACTCCATGGTGGAGTCATGTATAGAACCCTCAAAGGTGAACTCGGGTATATCAGGAATCCTGAAGACAACCGTCTTCCTAAAGCAATCAACTAGTGCATGATGAGTAGATAGCCAATCCATGCCCAAAATCAAATCGAACTCATCAAGCTGCAGAAGTAGACAATCTGCGATCATCTCGTGACCGCCAATCAGTACGGGCAAGTGCCTGACTATCAGAGATATGACAAATAACTGGCCACCTGGCCCTCGGATGTGATATGGAGACGATAGCGTCTCTACAACTCTATCTAAAGAAACAAGCAACCTCGAAGCAAGGAAAGAGTGTGTCGCACCGGAATCGAATAAAACATGGAAAGGTCGGCCCAAGACTGAGACCATACCTTTCACCACTGTAGCCGTTGAACGTGCCTGCTCCTCAGTAACGGCATGTAACTGTCCCTGCATGGCTGATGCAGCACTAGAACCTGCCACACTCTGCGTCTGTCTCTGCTGCTGCGGTCGCCTAAAGTTGGAGCTCCTGCCACGGAAACTCCCTGAACGATGTGCCTGGGGCTGAGACTGTGAAGGCTGTGGCTGAGGCTCACCAGAAGCCTGTGGGCACTGTGCTCGGTAATGTCCCCACTCATGACATCGATAGCATCTGACTGGCCTGGTAGGTGGAGTAGCTGTGCCTGTGCTCCGAGCTGGTCCGGCTGGTGGTCTATCTGCTCGCTGCGACCCAGATGGTCGAGCGGACTCTGTGCCACGTCCGACAAGTGCTCCTCCTAGAGTAGTCGATGGAGAAGAGCGAACACTGCCTGTGAAGGACGAACCTGTGGGTCGGAATCGTCTGTCTGCCCTCTGCTGCTGAAACGGTCGACGTATCGGTCCAAAAGATCGCCGCGGTCTGGGCGGTGCTCCAGAAGAGCTCCCGAAACGTCTCCCCCTGATGTCCTCGAACTTCTCCGCAGCATCGGTAGCCTCGGAGATAGATGTGATATGCAGTCCAGCCAGCTTCTCCTGTACTTCCTCTCGCATGCCACCAATGAACTTTTCCAGATTCTCCTCTGGAAATGCGCCAGCTGCTCGGGTATGTCGTGATAGCTCTGTGTATCGGATGAAATAATCTCTGGCGGTCATCTGTCCCTGACGAAGCTCTGCAAACAGTCGGCGCTGGGACTCCTTCCACTTCGCAGAAAAGAAGTGGGCTCTGAACCTCGTCTCAAAATCGTTCCAAGTAGGCTCTCGGCCTAACTCGGACACTACGGCCTCCCACCATCGCTCGGCGAAATCTGTCAGTGAATACTCTATGAAAGATAGCCACGTGTTTCGTGGCGCATGAATCGCCCTGAGCACCTTCATCACTCTCTTCAGCCACTGCTCAGCATCATCTGGTGGACCTGTACCCTCAAACAAGGGTATGTTGGCCCGCTGATAAGAAGTGAAGACCGACTGGTGCCTGTGAATGGCTGAATACTCGTGTGCATCCTCGCCAGCAAAGTCAACAGGGTCCTGCTCCCTGTCCAAGTCTGCATCCTCCTCAGCTCCACGCTCTAAAATGTCCTCTAGTGGATCGTCAGGATGAGGCTGCTCCACCTCAAAGGACTGGTGCTGGTCCTGTCGTATCCCATCCTGGGATGGATGGTACGTGAAATCAGACAGGTCCTCAAATCTCATCTCTATGTCCGTCTGCCTGTCAGCAATCTCGGTCTGCTGGGCCAATATCTGCTCCTGCTGGCCTCTCATAGCAGCCTGCTGCTGCTGAAGATCAGTAAGTGCGCTCAGTATGCGTGCCAGCTGATCAGAAGTATTCTGACCTGGTCGAGATGCCATGGCTCTGCATGAGAACCATAATTAGTCATAAAAATGCCCTAGACAGATACTTATCATAAATGCTTTTCTCTTTTTGGGATATAATATGAAAATTAATAAACTTGGTGACATCTGTGGTTATTGAATATGAATGTCATATTTCCCTTCTCGAACTCACGACAAGTCGAAAGACTGTCGCTATTCGAGAATTTAATGCGATCGGAATTGAAATACTGCGAATGTGCATATCGGGGTACCACTGCTCTGATACCAAACTGTGAACCCCTCAGGATCCGGGTACCCGTTTACGACAAAATTCGCAATATTTCATTCACATTGATCGCAGAGTTGTAGAAAAACAGGGAAAATTTTTCGCGCGGCTAATTATCCACATGACATTCACATTCACAACACATTACCACAAAGTAAAAGAGATAATGGCACCAAAATTTTCTTTTCATTAATATTCATATCAAGTTACAACATGTACAAGGATCTTTCATTACAACATATATCCCAAGGTGTGATATAAAAGAGATAACATTTACATCATTATCTGAATAAAACTAAGACAAAGTAATTCATACCGTCGGGTATAAACTCTATCTCCTGGAACCATGTATAGCTACTGAGCGGCTACTGAACTGCGGGCTGTTTGCTTGCCACACACACAATAGGAAAGAAGAGGCGTCAGCCATTGCTGGTACCTCCTAAAAACTTATAAAAATAACTGGACATTTAATATGTACAAAAGCAAGCAAGTAGAAAGGTGGTATAAGTAAAATCTATATCTACTTGCGTAAGTAAAAAGGGTTTGTTTGTAATGCGTTTCAAATGATTTCCCCCAGAACCCGGCATTTCCCATATGTAACATATTTATAAAGCAGTTGCGTAATCATAAGTGTATGAGTGTGAATGCATATATGTTAATTTCTCCAGAGATCATGTTGGTGAGTGAAAAATGGAAAAGTTGAGTTTTTAGATATCTATTAACTTATTTAAATTCTTGGGTAGAGAGAATGGTCTTTTGATCATAACTTCTCCAATTCTTAACTTTAACGTTTCAGATATAGCTCCAGATGTTGTAGATGTAGATACGGATGATCTAGATATAGAATCGCCAAGTCTGTTTGGCGAAGTAACTCAAGCGGTGAAGAAGCCTGCAAATGGCTCTTCCGTCTCGCCCTCTAATTGGAAGCGCGGTCCAATAGAGGGATAGGTCTACTCCCCAACTACGCCACTGAGACGGGTGAGAGAGACTCCCTAGAAAAGTCAATCTAAAAACCTGCCTGACTATTACAGGCGAACGAGCTCGTACGTAAAACTGAAAACCAAGGATCCCCCGCCTGGGTATCCTAAAACAGGGTCAGCGGAATGATCTAAAGTCGGGATCCCAACGAGGCGTAAAAATACTGCGAGCTCGCGTAAAAACCGTGTAAAAGACTGGAATCCTAGACCCGCGCACTTAGCGGCCGCTGCCCTAACTGGGCTTCCTTTCTTCCGCCCAGGTGAGGGTCACCGCCCCCTCGCACAGTCAGGTGTAAAGATCACTGTGACTGGCACTATTAATATTGTCCTCAATCCTCGACAAACCATATCTTCGTGTCCACATCCATTAACAGGTTAGAGGTGCCTACTAACTAGATGTTCTATCTTGAATCATCAACCAATCTTCTGATGAGAGATGAGAATTCCCTAAACTTGGTTCATGAGCTTTTTTTTTTGTAAACGATATCTAAGATATGATCAGCAACCGCGTACTTCTCATGGCTTTTTAAAATACTAGTTTATTTGTTTATACTGGACTTATCCGAAACTTATGTGTCTCAACCTACAATTTATTGATCAAGATAGTAATTGATTTGCTCATGAGATTTGTGTCTAAATTTTATAAAACTAACCCTCTAAAACTTTAAGTGCCTGCTCATGGGCTAGATTGTAATAGCCTGATTATTGGCATTCCAACAGATTAAGTCCTTATATAGGAGCATATCTAATTTTAACGCCACCCATTTATTTCTCTAACTATTCAACTAATTAAATTAAATGCGTCCAATATAATCAACTACTCATGCTTAATCCATTCCTGTGAACAAACTTTCCTAAGATGAGTTTAGCAAAAGATCCATCATTGATAGATTCTTACTCAATTGGTTAACCACGTCATTTTATGATTACCTATGTTTTTTTTTTTACACAAGTTAGACTTCTAATTATTTAAAGAGAAAAAAAAACTTCCTAACAGGAAAATATTTTTGTTTTAAAAAAAAATTTAAAAGTCTGGGATACCTTCAAATGTTCCTAAATTTGTTGATACAAAATGCCTATGTTCTGCTATGATCTGATCACAGAAAAATTCTTGGCTATATATATAGTGGTTGTATCGGAAGCATAAACCAACCTTTGGGCCATGTCTATGATGAACACTTGCAACTTCTTTGCATTTCAACCATCATGCGTTGGTAAAACATATATATCTCCGTAGTATATTCAATTATTTTAAAGATAAATGCCCCTGGATTTTAAAACATTATTCCTTGAATTTTTATTAATTCTGCAATCCCATACCATACTAATAATCATAACCGAAAAACCTTATAACTATCTCAAAAAAAATATTGGCCGAAAGAGTAGAATACAAAACAGAAGTTGTATTATTAGCCAAGATTAAGAACAAAAGTCTTTGAATTTCACCTTCTTGTCATTCTTTGATTTTTTTTTATATATCACAGATGAAGGATTCGACTCTTATATGTAGAACATATAGATGGTACCATGAGAATGGTTGGTGATATTGTACACATGTGTATGCAGTATTTTAACCATGTTCCAGCAAAAATTCAACAACAAATCCCCCCTCCAAAATTTCTACAACATAAACTCAAGAAAAGAGCATCTATGAGGGATAAAAGGTGTGAAAAACTTCATGCATGGCAGCAAATGGAGGATAATGGAGTGTACCTTTGATTAGATCTTCAAATTCTAAAGATCTAACATGCATGAAGTGGCTCTTTGGTCACTGGACAGCAGCTCCAGCAGCTGAAATAGTTGCTGGACAGCAACTTATTTGCATAAAAATGAGAGAAAAAGTTGGGAATTTGGAAGAAAAAGGGAGAAGAATGATTGGGGATTAGATCTTACTTGGAAAGAAAGTATAGAGGAGTATTTGCACCCTCAAAATCTCTCAGATTTGAAGATATAACATGCAGCTTTGGCTCTGCAACAGGAGGGCTGGAGCTGAGAGTTCTCACGGCTGGAATTTGCAAGGGAAAATGGGGATTTACCAAGGTTTGGGTGGTATATATATAAGGGTAGAGGGTCTTAGTTGTTGGCCAAGTGGAGAAAAGAAATTCCAAGTGGAAAGAAATGGAAAAGACAAGTGGAGTTGCTGGAATTTCCAACAGCAGTCTACTGTTTCTTAAATATTATTTATTTATTTATTTATTTATTAAACCAAAACTCTCATTATTTGATATACTAAAAATTGACCGTAAACGCGCATCGGACCTCGGATTTCGACGCACAATATCTTGTTTTGACCGTCTCAAAATGACGGTCAATATGAGTATAATGTTGATATACTTTCGGTCGAGTTTCGAATACCCGAAATTTCCGGATACGGCTTTTGTCTAAGACTAAATTTTGTGATTTAAAATATCATATGACCTCCGATTGACGAACGGTCGATTCCGTTGGTCTCGTGTCGTCGAATCGGATCTAATGACGGTCTCGGTTCGTTTCGCGGTTTCCGAATTTGCGTCGCAGCTTTTCACGGCGCGCATTACGAAGTGACCGATTTTTTTTGGTCGATTTTACCCGAACGACTTTTGATTCATTATTAATTGATCGTTTTAGGTTGTTTAGTATTGACCGACAACGTTTTTGGGTTCATTAGACCCAAAATCGGACGACTTCGGGTTTGATTGGAAACCGGATGCTACACAGAAGAGGTGCCAATGTTTTGATAAAATTAGACGGAAGTACTACGTTAGTGCTGATGTCGCATTCTTCGAGTAGGTCAGGTATTTTTCTCCTACATATGATACGATGACTCTGTCCGCTTCTTGAGAGGTATACATGCTTCCTCCTACACCACCACCACATCCAAATATGGTTCCTCCTATGCTAGCACCACCTCCAATACCCCCACCTCTTACTGTGGTTACTCCTACGCTCATAGCTCCTCGTACTTTGGCTTCAGTTTTTTGTCACATTTTTACATTCACATGCCACCTTCTGTATCCCATGCTTATTGGGCCTCCTCCATCATCCAACATGCTCCAAGTATATCTTAAGCGCTTTGTTTCTACTGATAACGTTGATGACTAGTCTATATAGTAGGCTACATTACAAGATGAGCAGATGCCTTCTCAGGAGGCTACTTTGCATGCCATATATGGTATATAGGACCTTGATATATTCAACGTTACTCAAAAGTAAAGGCATACTTAGAATTGTCTTGCTGCTCACGTTTCTTTGGGGCACCTTTCAACAGATTTCAGGAGGTTTATATAGCAACTCATATGTTATTGTGCCCATTTTCTTATTTGCACGATATAGCTTAGCCTTTTGTTTATATAGCATTCGATACAATATATATTATATGATGCTTAGGTACTAAATATACATCACTTATGTTATAAGTTGTAATGTACAGATTTCCCTATGTCCTTTTAAATATCTATCAGCAGTCAACTATCATCATTGACAAGATTAAAATGTGTGGTATAATGGGCATTGATGTGTTAAATATACCTCATTCATACAAGTGTGTATTTTTATGTTATTCATTATTTTAAGAATCGGGGTGATCTTGATTTTTGAGGAAAGCGCTTTTCTGAGCAACTTCTGAGACTTCTACCGATATCGTCAATATATCCCTTTTCAGACTGAACCGATAAAATATCAGTATCTATATATCGAACATTGTTTGTTAGGAAATAGGAAGCAGAAGCGAAAAACATGGATAAAAGATAAAGAACGATATGAACGACGGGATTTTACGGGAAACCCTAGCGGGATGAAACCACGGGAGAAGGCCTCAAAGGGTCGTGTTTGTCTATTTACTTTCTCATCTGATACAGGAGGCCTAGGGCTCCTTATATAGCCACCACAGAGCCTCCAAGTCACAATGCTGGACAATGTGAGACTAAACACTTGGATGGGGTAAATGGATCCTGGAGAGATCCATTTACCCATCTCCCTTACATGTGATGCATACATCAAATACTCCAACACTCCCCTTCAAGCTAGAGCATGCAATGCTCAGCTTGGACAAACAGAAAGAAACTCAACTCAACGCTACAGGACACTACGGACAATATCAACCCAACACGCACATTGCTGGAGTCGAGGACGTTGCTTCGCATGCCGTGCAGGTGAGGAGGACGAATGTGCTGGAGTGTGAGTCTTCTGAATCTCCTCGTCGGAGAGCATGTGCTCTGAACTGCGCCTGTCAAAGTCACTGCAACTAGAAATAAGTCTCCTCGTCGGAGTACTCTCGCCGGCCACGATATGTGGACAACTGCTCCATCTCTGAAAAGGGCCAAACTGAATAAGGGTTGCGGCTGTGCAATCCTCGTCGAAGTCCACAGTCGCTGGAGAATGGAGTTTGAATAAGTCTCCTCTTCGGAGAACTGGGTCTCTCCCATCTGGCTCAGAGAATGGTGCACTACTCTGGTGTACCTATGATACTACATGAAAACCATTGCCAACATGGCATAGGGAATGGTCCTCTATTCTGGAGTCCCTATGGCTCACATGAAAACTCTGGCCGAAAACAATAAGAAAAGACGGGGACCACGAAAGAAGATGGCAAACATGTGCACATCTAAAAAGACTGCATACTCGTGCGTGTCAGAAAATGAGTCTCTCTCTGGAGAACTCGAAAATGGGTCACTCAATCATGGAGTGCCTCGATCGTGGACTCTGACCAATCTGTCGAGTCTGAACAACTGCACATCACACCTGTGGACTCGAAATCTGAACGTCAAGTCTGAATCTTGCGCATGAAGAATCTTCATCTGAAAATTTGTAGAGTCTGAATCTGTCATCTGAATCTGAACAAGACATGTGACTCTATACTAATACTCCCCCTTTCTCCTATACTTGTCGGAAAACATGGACGTCGACAAAGTTGGGAGAAGACAAAACAAATGGGGACAAAACATCACTTAAAAACTTCTTGCAGCTTTTCTTTTTCTTCTTTTTTAAGCCTTCATTTTCATTATTATTTTTTTTGAAAACATTTAGCCGTTTCAACATTTTGTTTTCGGCTTTTCATTTTTTTAAATACTTGCGTACGGCTTTTGTATTGTACGCGCCTTTTTTTTCTTTTTTTTATGCGTACGATTTTTTTATAATGAATTTGGCCAAATTGGGCTCTACAGTAACAGACCCTATTGGGCTCCATAAAAAAATATTTTTTTTAAACATACCCCCCCTTTTTCTTCCTTCTTCTTCTTTCTCTCTCTCTCTTTTTAACACAGCCCACGTCTGGGCTCTCAAGCAAATAACCAATATATTTTTTTATAACGTTGGGCCCCGATCAGGGTTCCCCGTAATGGGAACCCCTTGTGCCGCCGCCAGCATTTGCTGGAGAGGGTAGGACCCACGAGGGTCGCCTGCTGGATCGAGCCCTCCGCCGCTTCGAGAGGAGGCCGCCTGCGCTGGTGTCAAGGTGCAACGTCGTTGTTGGAGGGCGCACCGCCACCAAGTGTTGCTTGGGTTTCACGCGAGCGAGGAGAAGGGCGCCATTGGTGTCGTGTTCTCGCTGTATCTATAGCGGTTGGGGGATCGCATGCGATGTATGCGCAGGCAGCGGCGCCTGCGTCTGTTGGAGGTCGAAGGAGGGGGTCCCTATGACTGGAGGCGCACGGGGTGCTCTGGGGGTTGGACACCCTTTTTTTCTGTCTTCTTGCATCGCCTGGGGGTCCATGACTGGAGGCGTGCGGGGTGCTGGAGGGGCGCGTGGAGGAGGTCGCCTGCTGGAGAAGGTGGTGGCTCGCCACCACTGGGAATCGCGTCGCCCCGATCGGGGTTGCCGCTTGGTGTGCGACGATGTGGTGAGGATTGCACCGCCAGAAGCAAGGGCTGCGAGGCTGAATCTACGCCACCGCGAAACCTAAAGCTCTGAAAGGAGGTGTGCGCCGCCTGCGCACACGCTGGAGTAGATCTGGAGCCAGGAACCACTTGCGCGCATGGGCTTGTTTGCACGAAGGATGGAGCGCCGCCTCCCACCGCCGCTGATCTTCGTGTATTGAACAGAGAGCCTCGCACAGGGAGAAGAGGCTCCTCGCCTGGGGCTGATGTGCACGTCGCTGCCAGCGCGCTGAGATCTGGAAGATCGGTGTTGCGTCTGCATGCGCCGCGGCCTCTTTGAACAGAAAACCTTAGAACAGATCAGGCAATATCATGGAAAGAACTCCACCCGGGAATATCTTCCGATCTCTTGAAACAAGAGTCCATCACAGCAAGAAGGGATGCCGATCTCTGAAAACTTGGAGAACAATATGCACCGCTACGAACTTTAGGGTTTCAAACAAGAAGCCCTAGAATCTTGAACTATAAAAAAACTCCAAGAATATAAAATCGAATCTTGAACAACAATGCAAATGACTCCGCGAGAATCGAACCCGCTCTGATACCATGTTAGAAAATAGGAAGCGGAAGCGAAAAACATGGATAAGAGATAAAGAACAATATGAACAGCGGGATTTTACGTGGAACCCTACTCCGTGAGGAGCGGGATGAAACCACCGGAGAAGGCCTCAAAGGGTCGTGTTTGTCTATTGACTTTCTCATCTGATACAGGAGGCCTGGGGATCCTTGTATAGCCACCACAGAGCCTCCAAGTCCCACCGCTGGACAATGTGGGACTAAACACTTGGATGGGGTAAATGGATCCTGGAGAGATCCATTTACCCATCTCCCTTACATGTGACACATACATCAAATACTCCAACATTGTTCAACACCAAAATGTACTTTTGTGCAAGATCAGGCAAGTTCATTTTGTGCTTGTGTGGTAGTGTTCCGGTTTACGCTTTGGGGCTTTGTGAGTGTCTCGTTTGAACAATTTTTCTTAAGTCAAAACTAGGAATCATCACCAAATATTTCCATCTACAATTCAAGAAAATACACCAAACCTGAAATCGCAAGGAAAAAGCCATGGATTCGATACAATCTAGCACCACAAGATGAACTCTCAATCTCCTTTATTAAAGTGCAGCAGCATCCATATATAGCATGACTTCAACTAGACTATCCTAAACCATTAACCTTTATTTATGAATTGTGCATTTAGCAAATAATCAAATCAGATAGGGGGAAAGAAAAAAAATACCCAGGGAGTGTGACCAGATTTCCCTCAGATGGAGCCCAGTGTTTAAAGACCTCAACAGAAAATCCACCAGTAAGCATTCCAGGCGTAGCAAAAAGAACACAAGGTCCAGGAGCATCAATCATTGATCGGTCGAAAGGCAATACTGAAGATAAGAAAATGCACGATGGTTACTCTGCCAAGTTTAACCCTTCGAAATCTAGACGACAATAATAAGACGCATTGAACTTTAAGAAAGACATTAAAGTCAAAATAACAACAGACAAAACCAACAAGTTATAGAAAAATGTGAAACTTTTAAAAAATATAATTTCAGATGGTTGAATGGTTCATCCAACTTCCATAGGTTGCAAATGAAATGCAACGAAACGAAAGGAGGGATATGGCTTATAATTTCTATCCGTAGTTTCGAGGCAATTATGATTGATGCCGGTATGGATAGTGACTGAGATGCCACTAAATCTCAAGCAGTTTTTTCAAAGAATCCATATGTATACCCCTATAAAATAACTAATTATACAATATGTATATTTTGTATATACATCATGACCCCTGTGTGGTTATCAACTCTTGCACCATGATCCCACTGGGTCAACTTCCATCCAAACGACGGTTAAGTTTAACAAAATCTGGAAAAATCACATACTAATATTTTGAAAGTGATTCAAATTTACATGCAATAACTCTTTTCCCTTTTCCTATTTCCCATCAATAACTCACTATCACAACCACTCTTCACCGCAAGTTGCACCTCCTCTCATCCCTCCCTTGTGAGCCAGTCCTTTAACCACCTTTGGCATATGACAAACCTTGACGAAGCTCTATGCAACCCCGATCATGATCTATCTTCCCATGTGCATATTCCATAGCATTTTTCAACCTTCCCAACAACCCCCTCATATTCCATATATCTTTATCTTGTTGCAATAGATGATTATACCCATTTATCATGAGTTTTATTATTGAAATCAAAACCACAGTTGGTACCGTTCTCAATAATTTTCTGGTTGAAATGAAAACAGGTTTTGGTTGTTATGTGAAGTTTGTTCATTGGGGGGGTGAAAATGGAGAGATACATATAATATACGGAATTACATATATAGATGTTACCATTTCTTTTCCATTTTCAAATATCATTACAGACGTGGATATGGATATTGACGGATATTAAAACTACGTTACCATATCCTTAAAAAACGGATACATATGTACATGGATAGGGATGGCATACGAGTAATACTAGAAATAACCTATAGATTAGCTTAAATATACATGTATTAGATGGATGACATGTGATATGAATATACTGAATGTGCTTATATCATAATAATTATACCAAATACGGTGAAAAGTATAAAATTATGTTAAATATGGTCAAAATGAATCTACAATAATATTTATATATGAAAACAAATATACGGATATAGATGTTTGTCGATATCAAAGTGATATCCATATCCGTATCAATTTTAACGGTTACGAATACTGATGTCAAATTGTGGATATAACAGATACGGTGGTGGATCGGATATGGATATATCCTGTAGAGGTTTATATTATGTTATGATGTATTGTTCCGCTTTTCCTATTTATATAATGTACGTCTATGTAATTTACCCAAGGGTTTTCTCTCTATATAAGAGACCCGAGGGCTCTATGGAATAACACAGAAGAGTATCCTTTTACTCTAACATGGTATCAGAGCCAAAACCCTAGCCTAGAGTTTTCTCCACCCGCCCCCCCCACCGCCCGCCGCCGCCTCTCTCCAGCCGGGCCTCCACCTCTCGCCGCCAGGCCCTCCCGCGCCCCTCTCCAGTCACCGGGCGACCCCTCCCGCCGCCCCTCTCCCGCCGCAGGGCCCCCCCTCCCGCCTCCCGTTGCCGCCGGGACCCCCCCTTGCCGCCGTCGGGTCCCCGCCCACCTCCCCTTGCCGTCGGGAGCCCCCCCCTTGCCGCCGGTGCTCATCCCCTGCCCCTCATTCGCCGCCGGGCTCCGTCCACCGCTGATGGGTTCAAGTGCATAAGTCTACATATGCACTTGAATCCTAATGTGTTTGTGTAGACACTAGTTCTATTGTCTCTCATCCCTTGGTCTTCCTCTCCGGCAATATGTCAGACCAAAAGATTGATAAGCCCGCCATACGTGCCTTCAAAGGCTCGGCATCAATAGTCAAGATGGACGAGACGAACTACGAACTCTGGGCTATGCAGTTCCTGAGTCTTATGAAGTCGTGTGGTAAGAAACATATTCTTATCGAAGAGGAGCCGGCAGAGAAGACGGGGATTTATGCCTCATGGGAGGCAGACGATGCGTATGCCAAAGTTTGGCTGTCAGGGACGCTCACGATGGAGATAGCCAACGACGTCCTTCATCAACCCACCGCCAAGGCGATGTGGGATATTCTGGCCACTACATACTCTCAAGTGCGGAACGAGACGAAGATGCTGCAGTTGCAGCATGATATTTTTACCACGAAGCAAAATGGGAGGCCTCTTCATTCTCTGTACACGTCTCTTCGTGGAATGTTCGAGAAGTTATATAGCACCATCCTGCTCACAGCAACACCAGTACAGCAGAAGACGTTCCGCAACGCCACTATGGTTGGCGTATTACTTGCTGCCTTGGACCCAGAGTACGAGGCAGCACGCTCCCAGATCCTTGCCGATGCCACTATTCCACCAATGGAAGAAGTCTACAGGAGGCTCAGTCGTGTACCAGTTCCATCAAATACAGCGACTCCACCTCCCTCGGCAATGGCAGTCTCTAGAGGACGTGGTAGTTCATCTTCATTTCGTGGCAGAGGAAGTGGTGGACGTCGCCGAGGAGGTCGTGTCCGTTCTACGTGCTCATTATGTCGTCGTACTGGTCATTCGGAGGATACATTCTATTCCAAGCATGGCTTCCCTCCTTCTGCACGTGTCGCTGATCATGTTCAGGGTCTACCAGCATCTACTCCAGATCACAGGTTCGAGGAGCTAGTGGCATGGCTTCGTGATATTATGCCACAGTCATCTTCAGAGGGTGCTGACACTTCCGACGTTGCGGCTTCGGCGTCAGCTAGTACATCTGCTACTGCCAGTACCTCTGGTAGTACTTCAGTCTCCTGTCATAACCATGATCTCACAGGTTGGATTGTTGATTCTGGAGCCACCCATCATCTCTGTCGTAATAGAGATATCCTGCAGTCCTATAGAGCTGTTCAGCCTGGTCGCTCCGTACTCATAGTTGATGGCACTCATTCCCCTATTGTCGGTCAGGGGGAGACGGCTTTGCTGCCCTCTATGCACTTACAGGATGTTCTACATGCACCAGAGTTCTCTATGAATTTATTATCAATTAGTCAGATTACAAGAGATTTGCACTATCGTGCTATATTTGATCCATCTTCTGTCATTTTTCAGGACATACTAACGGGCAGGGTGATTGGCTGTGGTTCTGAGCACAATGGCCTCTATCGTCTCGTACGGAACTCCTATGCTGGCGTCTCACTGCATTCTCAGGGTTCCGTATCTCCATATACCTGGCATCTTCGATTTGGTCACCTGCCGCTACAGAAAATGCGTCACCTCATGCCTCAGATCTCTCCGAATTCGTCATTTCGTTGTGAAGCGTGTCAGTTAGGGAAGCACCATCGGTCCAGCTTCCCCAGTCGTCAGGGTCGGAGCAGTTGCTCCCCATTTGAGTTATTTCATACAGATATTTGGTATCCCAGTCGTGTCCCAGATCATCAGGGGCACAGGTTCTATCTAGTTGTAGTTGATGATTTCTCTCGAGTGTCTTGGACTTTTCTTCTTAAAAATAAATCCGAAGCAGGAAGTGTTATTCAAAATCTTATCAATGAAGTTCAAAATGTTTTTTCATCTACTGTTAAGTATGTGCGTACTGACAATGCATTGGAATTCTGCACTCGTTCCCTTGCTCGCTTTCTTTCCTCTAAGGGCATTATCCACCAAACCACATGTGCATACACATCTCAACAAAATGGTGTTGCAGAACGGAAGCATCGACACTTTCTTGATATTGCTTGCACATTACTTATTCAGAGTTGTGCCCCATTAGCCTTTTGGGGGGATGTTATACTTATAGCATGCTATCTGGTCAACCGCATGTCTGCTACTGTTAGTGGGGAAAAATCTCCTATCTCTGTTCTCTTTCCTGACAAGGATTTGTTTTCACTTACACCTCGGGTCTTTGACACAGTTGCGTTTGTTCACCGGTTATCTCTAGGACTTGATAAGCTCTCTCCTAGAGCTATCAAGTGTGTTTTTGTGGGCTACTCGAGGACACAGAAAGGATATCGTTGATATGACCCCATTCATGACAAGTACTATGTGAGTGCTGATGTTACATTTTTCGAACCAGTCATGTACTTCTCCCCTGCAGGTGACAGATTGGTCTCCTCCACACCCACGGATAGTAATGTATATGTGCCTCCGCCTCCAAGCATGGGTCAATCCGACTCCACTACACCACCACCACCACTACCACCACCACCTCCGATTGTACCATTTCCTAAGTTCTATACAAGGCGGTCCGGCCCTGCTCAAGCTACATGCCAACCATCCAGCACACCTCAGGTATGTTCTGATGTTATCACTAATGATGGGTTAGATAATGCACCAGTGCAGGAGCCTTTACTACAGGAGGAGGATCTGCCAGTCACCCCAGTGATAGATGATCTTGATCGGCCTATTGCTCAAAGGAAGCAGAGAAGACAATGTGCATCATATCCTCTTGCGTCTCAAGTATCATTTCATCGTCTCAATGGGGATTTCCAGAGATTTGTAGCAGCTGTCTCGTCGGTTGAGATTCCACGGACCTATCAAGAAGCCATGAAGATTGATTGCTGGCGTCTAGCTATGGAAGAGGAGATGCGTGCCTTACAGTCTCGAGGGACTTGGTCTCTAGTCCCCATTCCTCCAGGTGCCTCTGTGGTGAGCTGCAAGTGGGTGTTTAGGTGAAATATCATGCAGATGGGCGTCTCGACAGATACAAGGCCAGACTTGTTGCACGTGGATTTACCCAAACTTATGGGGTAGATTATTTGGATACTTTTTCACCAGTGGCTCGACACTCCACTCTTCGCATCCTCCTATCTGTTGCAGTGGTACGTGACTGGACCATTTTTTAGCTTGATGTCAAGAATGCTTTCTTGTATGGTGATCTACAGGAGGAAGTCTACATGCAGCAGCCACCAGGGTTTGCTGCTGAGGGGGAGACTCAGATGGTGTGTAGACTTCATAAGGCTATCTATGGCCTCAAACAGAGTCCCCGGGCATGGTTCCAGAAGCTTTCCCAGCTGATTGAACGACAGGGGTTCAAGAGATCAAATGCGGACCATTCACTGTTCATCCAGAAGACCCCTAGAGGTACAGTTGTTGTCATGATATATGTTGATGACATTTTGGTTACAGGAGATGATGCTCAGGGAATTGAGATAACCAAATCCCTGTAGGGAAGTCAATTTATTACGAAGGATCTAGGCACGATACGATATTTTCTGGGGATAGAATTTGCAAGAAATGCACAAGGAATGCTAATGACTCAAAGAAAATATGTTACAGACTTGCTAGTTGAAACAGGAATGACTGGATGCAGACCGTCGAGCACGCCTATGGACCCAAGCATGAAGCTGTACGACAATGATACCGAAGAGGTGGATAAAAGAAGATACAGAGAGATGGTGGGTAAGCTCTTATACATTACTTGAACTCGACCGGATATTGCCTTTGCAGTAAACCGGGTGAGTCAATTTATGGAGCAGCCTAGGCAAGTTCATATGGATGCCTTGTATATGATATTGAGATATCTGAAGTCTTCCCCAGGCACAGGGTTGCTATTCAGAAAAGATACAGATCTGTATATTTCCGCTTGTGCAGATGCAGACTATGCAGGATGTCCAAAGGATCGTAAATCTACTTCTGGATTTGCTATTTTCATAGGAAGCTCTTTGGTTTCTTGGAAAAGCAAGAAACAGATTGTTGTGGCGAGATCCAGTGCTGAATCCGAGTACAGAGCCATGGCACAAGCAAGCGCAGAGATGATGTGGGTTAGAGCAGTCTTAGAAGATTTGAATGTAGATGTCTCCTTGCCTATGAATCTTCAATGTGACAATCAGGCATCATTGTTTATTGCCAATAATCCAGTGTTTCATGAGAGAACAAAGCACATCGAGGTGGATTGTCATTATACTAGAGACATGATCCAGAAGGGCTTCATTTCCACTTCTCATGTCAGTTCAGAGGACCAGACTGCTGATATATTTACCAAGCCATTGCTCAGAGGACCTTTCCAGAGATGTTCTTCCAAGCTGAGCATGATTGATATCTATGCTCCATCTTGAGGGGGAGTGTAGAGGTTTATATTATGTTATGATGTACTGTTCCGCTTTTCCTATTTATATAATGTACGTCTATGTAATTTACCCAAGGGTTTTCTCTCGATATAAGAGACCCGAGGGCTCTATGGAATAACACAGAAGAGTATCCTTTTACTCTAACATATCCAAATCGGTCCGCATCTCTATTGTTCATGCTGACAATGCTTTTGATTTTTGTAATCAATGCCATGCTCCGTCTTTTGTGATAACCATCATTGATCATCTAACTTCTTGGCCCTAGCCTCCCAATAGAATAAGGATTAAAAGATAGAGGAAACATCATTACATTTTAGACATTTCCTAGACTTGTCTAAAGTAGTACCTCATTGTCATTTTGGAGAGATGTTCTTATCGCCCTCTACCTTATAATGGCATGTCACTATATTAAGAGAGGGAGTTCCCTACCATCTGCTCTCTCCTCCAGAATAATCCTTTTCATGTAAAGTTCATGTTTTTGAGTGTACTTCCTTTGCTCATATTCTAAACACTGAAAGAGACAAGCTCGTACCTCATACTACCAATTGTGTGTTTTATAGGGTTATCTGAATCCAAAAGGGTGCATGTGAATTGATCTCGTTCACATATGTTTTTATGTGAGTGTGGATGTTACCTTTTTCAAATCCGTCCCTTATTACTCTATGTCTGCAACTGGTTTGGTTATCCTGAACGCATGGAGGTTACCTATCTCACTATGCATACTCTTCATAATGGGTTTGATCGAAAAGAGACGTTAATGCTTGTCTATTCTCACTATCTCATGGTGATGATTCAACTCCCTTTAGAAACATCCTCACTCGTTCCCAATGAATGGGAGGAAACTAGTTACAACAATGCTTCTCTTTGTGAGATACTAATATATAAAAAAACCTATAGATTCCTATTGCTCTTTGGAAAGGGAAGCATACATATATTGTGAGTTAAATTCCTAAGTAGTACCTGGGATTTACTCAAATATCCAGGTTCTACAAAATGTTTTTTTACTTACAAACTATAAAGGTGTCGCATGTTCAACATGCAACACATGAAAAGTTTTTTTTACTTAGAAATTACAGGAGTGTCGCATCTTCAATATGCGATATGTGTAGCGCATATCTAATATGTGTTATCTGGGCTAAATAAAAGTCGCGCACGACATTCGGCCTCCCCACGCAAAGTCCGAACTCCCCTCTCAAGCAGCTGCCGCCCGCGACCCCCCCCCCCATGTGGCGCACGTCGTCATCGGCCTCCCCCACTCCGAGAAACCTCATTTTTTATCACTCCTAGGTGCGCGACGAACTCCTTTTCCGTATCTTCTTAGGTCGGTACCGTCCTAACCTCCATTGCCTCCCACTAGGGCTTAGCCGATCTTTCATACATTGGACTTGGTAAAAAAATTTTCTTGAGATTGTTGATTGTATAATATGTATATGATTCTTCATTTCATGAATGTATTTTTTTACTTGTATATCGTGTCACGTATTAGGTAGGAACGGAGGCATTGTATTGTATGTTTCATTTGAAGGGTGCACTTATTGGCGGTTCGACGACCAACGTACGGGGGTTTGGATTAATACCTAATACGACGTTCGATGAGATTTTGCATGCAATGAAGGCTGCTATTCCTGGAACTGAAATTGATATTGAATACAACAACCATCTTGATCCTCGGAAATCGCATTGCCGTAGGTTTGAACGATGCTTTTGGGCATTTGGGCCTTCAATTGAGGCATTCAAATATTGTCGCCCTTTGATTAGTATTGATTAGACCCATTTGTACGGGGAGTACAAACAGAAATTGCTCATTGCTTGCGGGATTGATGGGGATAAACCTATTGTTCTCCTTGCATTCGGAATTGTTGACAAGGAATCCGGTCCTTCATGGAAGTGGTTTCTATCGTTGGTACGTATCAGGGTAATCGGCATGCGAGCTGGTCCAATATGTATCATTTCTGACCAGCATTCTGGAATAAAATCCGCTATGAAAGATGCTGACGTGGACTTATTAGAACCCTTTGCATATTGGTGGTTTTGTACAAGGCACGTCGCGAGCAACTTCAATAGCGTTTTCAAAAACGGCTCCATAAAAGCCCTGGTTCAAGCAGCAACATTACAAACGACTACTAGAAAGTTCGCGTACTTCATGAGGAAATTACAAGAGTGGAATAATCAAGTAGGTCGATGGTTTTCGACTCATGATTATCGTCGTGAGCAATGGACCTTGGCTTTCGACGGAGGTTATAGGTTTGGTCAGATGACCACAAATTTGAACGAAAGCTACAATGCAATTCTCAAAGATGCTCGTTGCTTGCCAATCTCTGCGTTGATCGAGAAGACTTTATAATTGTGTGTTATACTTTAACCAACATGCTGAAGAGGCAAGCGATGCCATTGCCGCCGGCCGCAAATTTACGCATTATGCATACACAGAGTTGAATCGTTGGAGTGCAGCTGCGAACGGGCACACCGTAACTCAAATACTGTTGATGCATATTGAATAACTGTATCTCTTTGTTATTTTAGTTTCTTGTTATTCTCTTTATGTAATTTACCCATAGGCTACTCTCCTATATAAGAGAGCCTAGGGCTATGGAATAGATGATCTCATTCACTTTTCCCAACATGGTATCAGAGCGACGGTCCTAGACCGGAGTTCTCGAAACCCTAAACCACCCCACCCGCCGGCCCTCTTCTTCTCTCTCTCTCGATCGGCGCGCCTCCAACGCCGCCGCCTCTGTCGTGCGCGCCTGTGCGCATCACCTGCGCATCCCCTGCGCGCTCTGCAGCCCCTGCGCGCTGTGCGCATCCCCTGCGCAGCCCTCACGCGCTGTGCGCAGCCCCTGCGCAGCCATTGCGCAGCCCCTGCGCAGCCCTTGCGCATTCCTTGGTGCCTGCGCGCTCCAGCCCTGCACCTGCGCGCTCCAGCCCTAGCGCCTGCGCGCTCCAGCCCTAGCGCCTGCACGCTCCTGTGCGCATCTGTGCGCATTGGTGCGCGAGATCCGTGCGCATTGCAGTAGCGCACTGTGCGTCTCTTCGTCTCAGTTGCACACGCGGGTAGCGTGTTCTTGTCGCCCCTGCGTGTGAACTCTGTGCGCGCGTATCCAGACCGTATCCAGACCGTAGCGCACACATATTCATGGGGATAGTTGCTTGACGTCTACACATGCAACTAATCCCGTCTATGTCATTGTAGACAAAGATTATCTTCTGTCAGTCGCTCCAGTCTTCCGTCTCCAGTATGTCAGACAACAAGGCAGATATCCTGTCTATTGGCGCATTCCGTGGTCCAGCGCCCATTGTCAAGATGGATGGTACGAACTATGAACTGTGGGCAATGCAGTTCATGAGTATGATGAAGTCTACAGGTAAGAAGCACATTCTTACCGAACCTGAGCCTGCAGAGAAGACTGGAGTCCATGCCTCATGGGAGACAGATGATGCATATGCCAAGGTCTGGCTATCTGGCACATTGGCTATCGAAATTGCCAATGACATTCTACATCAACCCACAGCCAAAGACATGTGGGATATCCTGGCGGCGACATATTCTCAGGCAAAGAACGAAACGAAGATCCTGCAACTGCAACATGATATATTCACAATAAAGCAGAATGGTCGTCCTTTACATTCTCTCTACACATCACTGAGAGGGATGTTCGAGAAGCTCTATAGCTTCATGCCCCTTACCGCCACGCCAGAACAACAGAAGACATACAGGAATGCGACGATGGTGGGTGTGTTTCTCGCTGCACTCGATCCAGAGTATGAGGCAGCACGGTCTCAGATTTTGGCAGATTCGACTATTCCTCCCATGGAGGAAGCCTTTCACAGATTGAGTAGGATCACAGTACCTTCAGCAGCTGTGAGTCAGAATTCCTCAGCCATGGCGGCAAACAGAGGCCGCGGATTTCATCAACAGGGTCGTGGACGTGGACCTCGTGGAAGGAGTGGCCGTACTAGGCCAACATGCACATATTGCCACCGAGTCGGACATAATGAAGACACATGCTATTCGAAGCACGGATTCCCTGCATCTGCACGAGCCGCTGAGCAGATAGAGCCACCATCTGCTGCTACCTTGGACCAACGATTTGATGATCTAGTTGCCCGCCTCAGGGGCATTATCCCACCATCTGGTCCAGCACCGACTACAGAGAGTCATACTGATGCTGCTGCCTCTGCCTCTGCATCTACTAGTACTTCAGGTAGTACACTCGCACTCCACAGTAGTAGATCTGATACATTGCCATGGATCATGGACTCGGGCGCTACACATCATCTATGTGGCGACCAGAGTCTACTTACAGGATACACTCAGATCCCTCCAGGACGGACAGTAGTGATTGCCAATGGCACGCACTCCCCTATCACGGGTCAGGGGGAGATTAGATTGACATCTTCTATGCAGCTCAAGAATGTCCTACATGCACCGCATTTTTCTATGAATCTGTTGTCAATTAGTCAGATTACGAAGGATCTCCATTGTCGAGCTATTTTTGATTCATCTTCTTTGATTTTTCAGGACATCCGTACGGGCAACGTGATTGGTCATGGCTATGAGCAAGGAGGCCTTTACCGTCTGAACCAGACCCCATTTGCCGGAACCACATCTTCTCCTGCTGGACAAGTATCTCCTCTCCTGTGGCATCTGCGTTTTGGTCATTTACCGCTTCAGAAGTTGCGTCTAGTTCTACCCTATGGTCTCTCTCACACACCTATCCAGTGTGAGGCATGTCAGTTGGGAAAGCATCGCAGGTCGTCTTTTCCCAGTAGTCAAGGTCGGAGTAGTAACTCCAAGTTTGAGTTGTTTCATGTCGATGTCTGGGGTCCGAGTCGTGTTCCCGATCATCAGGGACACAGGTTCTTTATTGTGTTTGTGGATGATTTCTCTAGAGCGTCATGGGTCTTTCTAATGAAAAATAAATCTGAAGCAGGAAATATTATTATCCACTTTCTTAATGAAATTCAAAATGTTTTTTCCACATCTGTCAAGATTGTGAGAAGTGATAATGCCTTAGAGTTGTGCACCAACATTCTAGCCAATTACTACTCATCAAAAGGAATTATTCACCAAACATCTTGTACTCATACGTCTCAACAGAATGGGGTTGCTGAAAGAAAACACCGTCACCTTCTTGATGTCACAAGGTCACTTCTTATTCAGAGTCATGTTCCGTACTCCTACTGGGGTGATGCAGTCCTTACTGCATGTTACCTAATCAACCGTATGCCTTCGTCTGTCTTGAATGAACAGATTCCTTTTTCACTCATTTATCCTGACAAGGATTTGTTCATTCTTACCCCTCGCGTGTTTGGGTCAGTCGCATTTGTCCATCAGTTGTCGCCTGGTACTGACAAGCTCTCTCCTAGGGCTGTCAAGTGCGTCTTTGTGGGGTACTCCAGAACTCAAAAGGGGTACAAGTGTTTTGATCCTGTGCGTCGGCGGTATATGATCAGTGCAGATGTTACATTTTTTGAATCTATTATGTACTTTTCAGAATCTGGAAACATGCAGCTACCACCTATATCTCCTGATGCCGTATTCATGGCACCACCACCACCATTGCCACAAACAACACCAACGTCACCACCACCGCCACCGCCACCACCACCGCCACCACCACCGCCACCGCTAGTATCCCCGCTACCATTCCATTACACCCGCGGGCCTCCTCCAGCTCATGGTCCTGACCCATCAACTAGCTCGCCTATGGTATGTAATGAAAATATTAATGTTGATGGATCTGACGACATTTCTCAGCAGGATGCATTACAGGAGCATGGTGATAACACAGATGATCTGGATGTTCCAATTGCTCTACGCAAGCCGAAGAGAAGCTGTGCCAAATATCCATTATCTGCAGCTGTGTCTTTTGAGAGGCTATCTGGAGACTTCAGGACGTTTGCATTGGCACTCTCAGCTACAGACATTCCACGGAATCATCATGATGCTTTGCAGGATGCTAGATGGCGGCTAGCAATGGAAGAAGAAATGGTGGCACTTCAGTCTAGAGGAACCTGGAGTTTGGTTCCTATACCTCCAGATGTCAGCCCGGTGAGTTGCAAATGGGTGTTTACAGTTAAGCACAATGCAGATGGCTCCATTGACAGGTACAAGGCACACCTAGTTGCACGGGGATTCACACAGACATATGGGGTAGATTACCTTGACACGTTCTCCCCTGTGGTGCGTCATTCCACTCTACGGATCCTGTTATCAGTTGCAGTTGCTAGAGACTGGCCACTCTATCAACTGGACGTGAAGAATGCATTTCTGTATGGAGACTTGCAGGAGGCAGTCTATATGCAACAGCCACCAGGTTTTGCTGTTGAGGGGGAGTGTTCCAAGGTTTGCAGATTACATAAGGCCATCTATGGCCTTAAGCAGAGCCCCAGAGCATGGTTCCAGAAGCTGTCAGACCTCTTTGAGAAACAAGGATATAAACGCTCTAATGCTGATCATTCCTTGTTTGTACATAAGACGGCGAGAGGTATCATTGTAATCATGGTCTATGTTGATGATATCTTGATTACAGGTGATGATGACCAGGGCATTAAGCAGGCAAAGGAAAGGCTGGGGACCGAGTTTGTCACCAAGGACCTGGGAGTCCTTAGGTATTTTCTGGGGCTGGAGTTTGCCAGAAATCCGTATGGATTAGTCATGTCACAGAGGAAATATGTTACAGATCTACTGAGTGAGACAGGTATGCTAGGGTGTCGACCTGCTACGACACCAATGGATCCTAGCATGAAGCTGTATGATGATGACACAGAGGAGGTGGACAGGAGAAGATATAGAGAACTGGTAGGCAAATTGTTATATGTCACGATCACTAGGCCAGATATATTATTTGCAGTGAGCCGTGTGAGCCAGTTCATGGAGCAACCACGCCAGGTGCATATGGATGCAATACATATGATACTTAGATATCTCAAATCTTCTCCAGGTGCAGGTCTGCTATTCAAGAAAGGAAAGGGGATTTCTATCTCAGCATGCGCAGATGCAGACTATGCAGGATGTCCCAAGGATAGGAAGTCCACCTCAGGGTATGCTGTCTATGTTGGAGATGCCCTAGTCTCATGGAGGAGCAAGAAACAAACTGTGGTAGCTAGATCTAGTGCTGAATCCGATTATAGGGCTATGGCCCAGGCTACTACAGAGATGATGTGGGTGAAGCGGTGCTGACAGATTTATACCTAGATGTACCACTTCCTATGAACTTGGAATGTGATAATCAGGCTGCTTTGTTTATTGCGAACAATCCTGCATTTCATGAGCGGACCAAGCATATTGAGGTGGATTGTCACTTCATACGTGATATGATTCAGAAAGGATTCATTGCCACATCTCATGTTACTTCAGAGAACCAGACTGCAGACATATTCACTAATGCATTGTTACGAGGTCCATTTCAGAAGTGTGCTTCCAAGCTGAGCATGATTGACATCTATGCTCCATCTTGAGGGGGAGTGTTGACGCATATTGAATAACTGTATCTCTTTGTTATTTTAGTTTCTTGTTATTCTCTTTATGTAATTTACCCATAGGCTACTCTCCTATATAAGAGAGCCTAGGGCTATGGAATAGATGATCTCATTCACTTTTCCCAACAAATACAAATATAGCCGGATATATTGTTCGAGGTTTCTAGCAGTGCTCGACGGACGTCTAGTGGTCTTCGCGGTCGTAAACAATACACGGTGAATTTGCTCTTGACTATCCAGAATTACATCCTGACCCAAATCGTAAGTGCGGCAAAGGTCGACCACGCACAACAAGAATTCATAACGAAATGGATGTTAGAGATGTGATTCGCCACAATACTTGTTCGTTTTGTGGGATACTGGGCCACACACACCGTGGATGTCCCAATAAAACTGCAAGGGATTCTCAAGCATCCACGTCTAATGCGCCGATGACGGGAAGGAATAAGAATAAATGTGGTAATTGTGGTGGCGTAGGTCACAACAAACGCAAATATCTTGGTTTGAGTAAGTTTGCTTATTTTTCCTTGAATTTGCAGCATAACTACTCCTATCGTATACTCTTGTTTTTTACAATGTATGTTCTAACATTGCATTTTTAAAATTGCAGATGGGTCCCGGCCCACTTGACCCATCTGTTTTGACTCTTCAAGAGCGACATCGTTCTCATCGTGTCTGGGTTGGCGATGTAAGTCTCTTTAATTTTTTTTTACTCGTTTTCCTTATATCAATTATCTTGTAGGAATCTTCATGGTTGCGTTGTCGACTACGCGAGACATATGTTCGCCGGATTTCTTTGGATGATCGACTCCAGCCGTATGTAGCTCAAGCGGGCTTTGGTTGTATTTCTGAGCTGGAATTCATCACGCTAGATTGGCATTTGGTAACGACGTTGGTTGAACGCTGGAGGCCCGAGACGTACACTTTCCACATGGCTAGTGGGGAGATGTCCATCACCTTGCAGGACGTCGCATTCATCATGAGGCTACGAATTGATCGACCTGTGGTTACTGGGGAGACTACACCTGGATCCACATGGGCGGATACTTGCGCGGAATTGTTGGGTGTAAGGCCACTTCCATCAGAAATCGTGGGCAGCAGGGTATTAGCGAGTTGGTTATTCACCCATTTTGCATACTTGCCCGAAGATGCAGATGAGGTGGTGTTACAGAGACATGCTCAAGCGTACATCTTGCAGTTGCTAGGTGGAGTACTATTCATGGACAAATCAGGATCGTTGGTTTCCTTTATTGCACTACCACATCTGCATGATCTGGAGTACTCTGGGACATTGAGCTGGCGATCCACCGTACTTGCGTATCTTTATAGACACCTCTGTTTAGCGGCGGATATAGCGACCGAGGAGATTGGAGGTTCGGTCATACTGCTTCAGCTATGGGCATGGGAGCATTTCCCTCACATTGCTCCTGTTGTGAGGGAAGGCAGACAGTGGCACGGGCGCCCGTTGGGAGTACGTTGGGCAACGATGTTTGCGCATCGTTGACAGCTTACACACGTAGTGAGACCATACCGGGACGCTTTTGACATGCAATCACCTGAGCAGGTAATTTTACATCTACAAATTACTTCAATTTCAACCAAAAAAATTTAATGATCTAAATACAATTTTGCCATTCAGATGTTGTGGACGCAGTATACCGAAGACATCTGCGCAAGTCTCCCTGCCATATGTCTTGAAGGCGATCGCATTTGGATGGCGTGTGTACCGTTGATATACTTCCACATTGAGGAGTATTACTTCCCCGACCGATTCCTAAGATAATTTGACAGCCGTCAGGACATTCCAGACCCTCATTTTACCTTTGAGGACCTCCATGCAATCGACATGAGGGGGAAGGTGCATGTGGATTGGAGGGCGAAACACATGTTGTATATACTCTAATGGGATGAGCGGGAAGATAGAGTGGTTGATATCGATCGGTCCAATGAGATCGTCGCGACGCTCTCCTACGAGCAATGGTATAGGACGATTACTAGAAGATTTGTTGGACGACTAGGTGCAATTCTGGCAAGCAACGTAAGTGCTCGGACAAACTTTGTTGTAAATTACTTCCAGAAGTTTCCATGAAATTTACCTCTATGTATTTTTTTTGGATGCAGCTCGCCAAGTGGAGCCAGATACATGATATTGGACACGACGAATGCCGCGAGATTGCGACACAATCAAAGGCGGAAATGGATCAGTGGTTGTCGTTTCAATTTGCATATGCCGTCACAATACATGACGACCATGTTGATGTGGCTCAGGCGGAGGCCAGGCGAGGAAGAGCAAGAGGAAGAGGAAGAGGTCGGGGAAGGGCGTGTGAACCAGTAGCGGAACCCATGGACCATGAAGCAGCCGCTGCGGTAGATGAGGATCTTGCGCCAACGGAATTGGGGACAGACTTCGTCACACCGGTTGCCGAGAGTACACATCACGACATGCCAACGCCGCATGCACCGTTGAGGCAAGGATTAGACGCCAGTGAAACACAACCCACTTACTGCACGCTCACGCTGCCACTGATGCCAACCTTCGACGAAGACGTTGCTGGGCCCTCACAGATCAACATGATAGACGAGGTGAACCGTTTGTTACCCTTCCATCCTCGTGATTCAACGATAACATATCAACGTAGGAGAAAGCGTTGAGTCGTAAACCTTGTAGTTGTTAATGTGATACAAAAATGAAAGTGTATATCCGTGGACAATTCAGTATATGTAAATTGTGTGATTGTCTTTCTGCATCAATATAAATCTTTTGAGTGTCTGTGCATACAAAACCCACATTTCTGATTGTGGAGATATGTTTGAATGTGTGTTCATCGACATGAAAGAAGCACATAACTTGAGTAGGAAGAGCCATATAAATTGAAAGCTATGGTCTCAGTCTGGCAGAAGAGAAGGTTCGTCTTTGCTCTTGTTTGGTTTCTTGTCCTAAGAAGACTAAAGGCTAAAAGATGTGCTTCTATCTCCAGACCTGGCCTGTCAATTTTCAGGAATTATTTCATATATCGCATGTTAAACATGTGACATATGAGAAACTCCCTGATTCGTTCCAGGGAGAACCTCATATGGCGCATGTTGAACATGCGTTATATGAGAAACTCCTTGGAATTGTTCCAGGAACTTTCTCATATAGCGCATGTTGAACGTGCGCTATGTGAGAAAGTTCCTGGAACTATCGGGGAATATATCCAGGGAGATCTACACATATCGCATATTGAAGATGCGACACTCTTGTAGTTAGTAAAAAAAACTTTTCTGGTGTCGCATGTTGAACATGCGACACTTTGTAGTTTCTAAGTAAAAAAATTATTTTGTAGAACCTGGGTATTTAAGTAAATCCCAGGTACTACTTAGGAATTTGACTCCATATATTGTCCATACAATTTTCAATTATGTATCAATGGTAAAGTTATCTCCCTCGTAGAGAATTTATATGGAAAGATTTATCATTCATCATGATAACCTCCACAAATCAACACGCTATCACGACTATGGTTTAAAAAAACGAGCCTCGAGGCGCCCTCCTCAAGCAGGTCAGGTGAAGTGTGCGCCTCGAGGCGCTGAGGCCGTCCCGAGGCGCGATTCTTCAATTGAGTTTAGCAAATAGGATGGTTAGGATTCAAAGCATATCAATATATATGTTAGCCATATAACACATATAAAACATAAACATATTATATAATATATATGATAACAATATATGTTAGCGACATAATTTTGATTCACCTATGCACGTAAAGGGAAGTGTTATATATCGACAAGAACTTCACCTACCAACATTAATGGAGGTCATAATAAGCTTTGCATTGTATATGGATGATAATACGAATTAGGATTCAAAGTAAAACATGCAAAGCATATTATATATTCTCATGCTCATAGCATATATGATGAATATGTTGGGGAATATCTAAATTAAAACATGCACAGCATATTATATATTCTCATGCTCATAGCATATATGATGAATGTGTTGGGGAATATCTAATTTTTTATTATATATATAATTATGCTTAATTGTATTTTATGTATATTTTCCTATATAAATCAAGGCTTATGCCTCAACCTCCTCAAGGCTTCTGCCTTGCCTCATTATGGGAAAACCACCTCGATCCGCTTCACGTTTTTTAAAACTATGATCACGACACTTGAGGGGAATGAAGAGGAGGCTCTTCTATTAAAAGACACTTGGACCTTGTTGGATCCACCAGAAAAGGGAGCTATTGTGGTGGTAAGTGGGTATTCACCACCAAGCATCAACCTTGATGGATTAATTGAGAGATACATGGCCAAACTGGAAGTGGCTATGATATTAGCATTCTCAAGACATTATTCGATAGCTCACCTTTCAACCATGTGCATCTAATCTAACTTCTATTTTCATCCAATTACATTAGCCTCTCAAATAGCTAAACGTAAAGAATGCTTTCTTGTACGATGATCTAGAATAAGATGTGTATATGCATTAACCTCCTAGGTTTAGTACCAAGAGGGAGAGTCATAAGTTGTGTAGGCTTCATAAAGCCACATATGGTCTCAATTAAAGTACAAGGGTTTGGTTCAAAAAATAGGTTGTGTCTAAAATTGCACTCAAAAGGCCATTCATAGACTACTCTCACACTATCGAGAAAGTCATGAAAAGTAACTGCTGGAGTATATGCGTCACTCTTGTGTAGATGAGTAATTGGATCCCTCCAAGGTCCAATTACCGCATCTAGTGGTTTAGTCCCACATCTACTATCTGTGAGACTTGGAGAGTCAATGGAGGCTATATAAGAAGCCCCAAACCCATTGTATTAGATCAGAAAAACTTCAATAGAATCAGCCCTTTGTGGCGGTCTCCCGTGGTTTCATGCCGCTCCTTAGAGAGTAGGGTTCCACGTAAAAATCTTGGTGTTCTTTCATGTTTATTATTTTTCTCTGATTATACTTTCGCATTCTTAGGCTTCTAACATGGTATTAGAGCGGGTTCGATTATCAAGGATTCATTCTTAAAGATTTATTTTTGTCCTGCTAAAGATTCACTTATCAAATTCAGTTCTTGGGTTTCTTGAAACCTATTTTTATTCGCCATCGGCAACAAGTTCTAGGGTTTCCCGAAAACCCTAATTTCTCCGTCATCACATGTGAAGATCTACAACCACCAACACATGTAAAGATCCAACGATAGGTTGTGGTTACAGATTGAAACCCTAATTCTTCCAATCAGCAGGTGTACGAGTTTTGCAGATAGCTTTATCACCAAAATCAAAGTGTCAATGAAGCCAATCCTAGCAGCATGTGATCGAGGGGTTTCAAAATAAGAACCCAAGCATAATTCTAGTGGAAGATTTATTTATTTTCAACCTGAATCCTAAAACCTGCAAGACATCAATGCCGCTTTCAATATGAAGTTCGAATACTTATTCACATTCTAGGGTTTCTGAACTCTAGTTCTTTGACGATACAAGTCCCAGCGTGATTCTAGAAGCATTTTAGAAGCACTCTAATTTTCATCGGAAAAAAATCTGATGGCAGCAACACAAATCCAACCCTGTGCGCCGACAACAGCCATCCCTTCATGTGACGAGCCCTAAAGCTCTAGTCAGGATCCTCTCACTCCTGATCTCTTGTGTATCCGTCAACACCAACTACACCTTTGAAATCCAGGTGCACATAGCAGCATCTTCCAAGCGTTACTACCGCGCTCATGTCGACAGCGGAGCCCCATCGCGCGCATCTCCAAGCTCTTGCGCAAGACCAGCCTAGGATGGAGCTATGAGGTGGCTCCAAGCAGAGCCACGATCCTCCCCTTACGAGGTGGCTCCAGGAGAAGTCCACGACAGAGGTGGTGACATCTTCGAAGGGGTGACGCTTTCCTTACGCCACCATCAGCAACTCTTCCTGCCACCCTTGGCCCCAGGCGATGGTAAAGGAGAAGAGGAGGCGGAGCGGCGCTCCTCTTCCAAGCAGCGGCGGCTATCGAGCAACGACCTCGTTGAAGAGGGGCGGCATTGATCGAGAGAACGGTTCCCAATCGGGGAACCCTAATGTTTACAGAGAGAAGAAAAAAAGGGGTCAGTGGGGTCGGAGTCCGTAAAAATTTTGAAAAAGGGGGGATTCCAACCGCGAGTTAAAGAAAATGCAGGTTGCTGCATATTTGGGCCAATTTTTGGGCGGAGAATTTTGTTAAAAAAAGAGGGGGAGAGCTGAGTTTATGGGCCCAAAGTTGGGCCCATTTATTCAAAAAAAAATCATATAGGATATTTATATTGAAAAAGGTGCGCACAAAAAATCGTATGCTTAAAAAAGGGAGTCAACTAAAAAAAGAGAGAAAATAGCCGAAAAAATGCCATAAAAAATTTGCAACGGCTTATTAACTTTTTTATTTCTCCCAATTTTCTTATCTTCTCCCAACTTCGTCGATGTCATTGTTTTCTGACAAGTATGGGATAAAGGGTGAGTATTGTGTAGAGTTACAAGTCTATTTCAGATTCAGATTCTCCAGGTCAGTTTTCAGACTTAACATTCAGATTAGTTCCGAGTCTTCAATATGATGCGCACGTGTTTGCGGTCATCAATTTTGTGGTCCCCATCTTTGCTGTTTTGGTCTCAGAGATTTCATGTGATCCATAGGGACTCTAGAGTAGAGATCCCATTCGCTATGTCATTGTGGGCTAGGGTTTTCATGTAGTTTCATAGGTCTCTAGAATAGAGATCCCATTCTCTGAGCCGGTATGGGAGAGATCCAATTCTCCGATGAGGAGACTTTCAGACTCCATTCTCCAATGGTCGTGGACTCCGACAAAGATGTTTCCATGGTTTTTTCAGTTCGGCCCTTCAGAGATAGAGCAGTTGTCCACATGATTTAGTCTTCTACATGTGGCGGACCAGAGTACTCCGACGAGGAGACTCATTCAATTTCAGTGACTCTGACAAGCGTAATACAGAGTACATGTTCTCCGATGAGGAGACTCAATTCAACTCACACTCTAGCATGTTTATTCCTCCTCACCTGCATGACATGAGAAGCAACGTCCTCGACAACAATCGACAAGTGTGTTTGCGTTGAGTTGATATTGTTTGTAGTGTCTTGTATTATGAGTTTGAGATTTCTTTCGATTTATTCAAGCTAAGCATTGCATGCTCCATCTTGAGGGGGAGTATTGGAGTATATGTGTTCCTCAAGGGTCTAATTACCATATCCAGTGGTTTAATCCCATATCTACTATCTGTGAGACTTGGAGGGTTAGTGGAGGCTATATAAGAAGCACTAAGCACATTGTATCTGATTAGAGAAAGTTCAATAGAAGAATCAGCCCTTTGTGGTGTTCTCTAGTGGTTTCATTCCACTCCTTAGGGAGTAGGGTTCCATGTAAATCAGCCCTTTGTGGCATTCTCTAACTACGATTCCACATTCATAGTTTTTTAACAATAACTATTGTCATGCTAAATTACGTGGATGATATATTTCTAACATGCAATGATGTATACATCATTACATCTACAAATAAATATCATTGAGTAGTTTATTATAAAGGACTTAGGAGACCTTTATCTATTTCTCGATATCTACAATGGTGTTCTCTAGTAATTTTCTCAAAGAGAAGTACATGACTTATTATTTACAGTTACGATGATGTTAGGAAGGAAGACTGCTCATTTTCAATTGTAGTAAACCTAATGCGGAAGCGTAACCAGATATAAAGAGATAAAAATTCATAAAGAACACGCGAGTTTATGTGGAACCTACTCCATAAGGAGCGAGATGAAACCACAGGAGAACCACCTCAAATGGTTGATTTCTACATTGAATATTCTCAATGAATATAAAGGGTGGGCTTCTTATATAGACCAAACACTATAACCAAGTTCCACCCGTACATAATGTGCAACTAACATGGGTGCATGTGGTAATTGGACCATGAAGAGATTCAACTACCCACATACACGACCTTTCTAACACTCCCACTCAAGCTGGAGCATGCAATGCTCATCTTGTAGAAATAGAAGGAAGGCATTCACTCATTGAATACAAGACACTACGAACAATATTAACTTAACGCATACGATGTTGGTAGCCTGCGGTAGACGAAATTCTCATGTCATGTTGGTGAGGAGGAATTGGAAGGCTGCAGTGTGAATGATGATCCGTAGAGAAATCTGGATTATAATTGGCTCATGTGCTCTGTATCTCCATTTGTTAGAGTTACAAGTACTGGAATGAGTCTCCTCCATGGAGTACTCTGGCCCACAAGATGTTGGAAGTCTACGAAAAATTCTCTGAAAGTCCAAACAAAGAACGTTGTAGGAATATTAATACGTAGGTATGAGAACTCTCATAGGGACATCGAAATGATCTTATATTGAAGTTCACGATCACTGAGAAAGCTATGGAAATATCCGTACTGAAGTTCATGGTCACTATATAAAACCATGGAAATATATGTACTGGAGTTCATGGTTGTTAGAGTTATTAGATTTACATTTATGTTTGTAACCCTTCGGGTTCCGTAACCTCTCGTGACCCTTCGGGTTCCGTAACCCTCTGTGACCCTTCGAGTTCCGTAACCCCCCGTGACCTTTCGGGTTCCGTAACCCTTGTACTCTCTAGGGTTTTCTCTCTATATAAGAGACCCTAGCTCTATGGAATAAACATCTCATCCCATTCCTTCCTCTTCTCAACATGGTATCAGAGCAACGGTCCTAGACCGAAGTCTAATACCCTAAATCCGCCGCCGCCACCAGCCCTCTCTTCGCCGACAAGGAGAGAGGGCTGGAACTCCTGCATCTCTTGTGGATTCCATGGTCTCGCGCAAGTCAATCCGAGCCCCCAGCAGCACCAGCTGCCACCTCCAGCGACACCTAAAGCACCGCCCGAGGCTCCAACAGCTCCTGTCTCTCCTCCGGCGTCGTCGGCACTGCCTGGAGCCCACCCTCCAACAGCCCACGCTTCATCACGACTTGTTTCTCCTAACTTTTTGTTTCCCCCAACTTCATGTTCCATACTCTTCATTCTATCAAGTATGGGAGAAAGGGGGAGTCAGAGATGACTCTTCAGGACGTCTATTGCCCTACCATGACTGACAAACCTCCTCTCCAGACTACTACTCAGATCATCCATCTTCACCGAGCATTGACTTCTTCATCAGGGCGTATACTTCTTTTACGACCCTACTACTACTCCGCGCTGGACTTCTTCTACAGCGATTATTCTCCAGGTACGACAGAGATATGTTCCGGTGACCTGCAGGCACGACAGAGATACGTTCCGGTGACCTAATATCGCAGCGACTCTACAGGCATGACAGAGATACGTTCCGGTGACCTGAAAGCCGCAGACCCGTCCTCGAGCGAGGTCTTCTACCAGCAGCAGACATGTTCTTATGATGCATCGTGTGAAGATGTGTATTTTTTTGTTACAAGCTGTAGCTTTCTCAGCTCCAGCTTGAGGGGGAGTGTTAGAGTTATTAGATTTACATTTATGTTTGTAACCCTTCGGGTTTCGTAACCTCTCGTAACCCTTCGGGTTCCGTAACCCTCTGTGACCCTTCGAGTTCCGTAACCCCCCGTGACCTTTCGGGTTCCGTAACCCTTGTACTCTCTAGGGTTTTCTCTCTATATAAGAGACCCTAGCTCTATGGAATAAACATCTCATCCCATTCCTTCCTCTTCTCAACAATGGTCACTGGAGATGGGGGGTATATCGAGTCTCTCTCTTAAGAACTCGGATAAATTGAGTTACTCGAACATAGAGCGCCTCGAATAGTAGAACATCTAAATATGTTTGAATCCTCTACACAATACTCTCATTTCTTTCATTCTTGTCGAAAAAAGATGATGTCGACCAAGTTGGGAGAAGAAATGAAGAGGGAAAAATAAAAATCCAAAATCTCTTCCCCTTTTTTACATAACCATCCTTTTTTTGACTTTCTTTTTCTCTTCTTTTAGGCCGCCTCCTCTTTTTCCAACTTTTTTCCTTTTTTAATAGACATCTTTTTGGTGTAGCAGCTCCTTCGCCTTCTTTTTGCTGACCTTACATTATTTTAGTCATTATTTCTATGGTCTACTCCCATATTTTTTTTCAAACTGGACAAGCCTTTAGAAATTTGTTTAAAAATAAATACAGGCCTAGGTGGGGCTCTTTCAAGGAGAAACCCTTATCACACTGATGCGGAGACTTGGAGGAGGCACGCTGAGAGGCGCACTGGGGTACATGGATTGTGTCAATGAGGTTTTGCATTAGGGTTGAACTTGAGCACATGGAGAGGTCGTTGGAAATGACTTCACGCGAATGGAGCCTTGTGATGAAGGATCACAGGGAGGCAGCGATGAGCATCGGCCTAACCAGAGCTTGTTTATGAAAGCAGGCCTACATGCCAGGCTTGGGCCCTGCCTCATTCAAAAAGATAAACCCAAGCCCGAGCATGGTCCACGAGTTATTAGACTGGGCCTAGGAAACTTGCTTTAGAACACCAACCATAGTTGTTGATGCTATTATAAGCCTACCACTACTCCTACAACAACTCTTATTATTATAAGTTATCATTTTAATCATTATCATTTTATTATAGTTAGATTTATTTTATTATTGAGCTATTTATCTTCTTCTATTTATCTAATCACGTAACCCCTTTGGGCCTTTATGCAATTTCCACTTTTGGTACTCTAGGGATTTATGCTATATAAGAAACACTAGGCCCCTTGAATAAGACATGCTATTCATTCTCAATCTTTCTCTCTACATGGTATCAGAGCAACGATCCTAGACCAGGGATGTTACCCTAATTCTGACCGCCACCTTTAGCCTATCTTCAGCGTCATCGAAGTCGAGTCCTTGGAGGCTTCTCTCCAGTGTCGTTAGGGGCTGTCAGAACCCTTTGGTGGGGGGACAGGGGGAGTGCTTTCACAAAACTTTTGTAACCTTGGGAGGGCCTAACAACCACGGACATGATTCCTGGAAGCATTGCTAGGCTACCAGCATCACCTGCAACCTTCCTAATGGCACCGCCAAGCCACCAACAACCACCTGCAGGCAACCAATGACCCTTAAAAGGCCCCTTCTGTAGATCTAAGGTCCCGCCTGACCTTCTACAGCATGCCCTAACTTTTGTGGAGACTTCTAGTACATCCTAGTGGAAGTTCCAAATCACTAAGAGGCCATCTGGACCAGTTCCAAACCATGAGCAATCTGTTGTGCACAATTCTTCCTGTGTGCGACGCCTAGGACAGAGAACAAGAGCTCATAACATCTTTATGTTTAGTATTATGCGTACGTGAATGGATGCATCCAACCCTAATGAGAACAAGTCATTGTATACTATGTCTTCTATGATGGTTCAAGGGACTATTATCGAATTCAAGGCGCTGAAAATTACGTACTTTGGTCTTGTACATTTAAGATGTTCATTGGCGGTCAAAGGAAGATCTCTATCCTCACGAAAGAAACTAATAAAAAATATGAGTCATTGCTTGCAGATAATTATTAGGTCATGACGCGGATAATCAATAGCATGGAATCCCATATTGGAGCAAACCTCTTGTACAAGGATACTACCAAGGACATGTGGGATGAACAAACTCAAACTTATTCGCAACAAACGACCAAGTCCCCTCTTGCATATATATATGTGTGTGTGTGTGTGTATGCAGATCCGGTCAGCATCTCGAGGAGAGTCTACCCTTGTGAAATACTATTGGCTCCTCACATGTCTGTATGAGGAGCAAATCATTTTTCAGCTGCCTGTTGCACCAAACATGTGATAGAGAGGTTTGAATGGAATATTTATGGATTTTTTGTCAGATTACATCCACGATAACAAATGATGAAGGAGCAATTTCTCACATAAGATACACCGTCATCCATTAAGGTCATTTTTGACTGACTTCAGGAGCTAGAGACCTTTGTTGGATATACCTCCTCTCTGTATAATGCAGAGAACTCGGCTTACATTGCCTCCTCTAGTAGGGGAGGTCAACACATCATTCGCATGGAAGGCCGTATCGATATCGATATCGTTTCGATACCGTATCAATACGATATTTCGACGATATATCGCCGAAATATCGCCCATATCGATGAGCCTTTGTGAAGAAAATGCCTGGAAATCGAGATATATAGCCATATCGGTGCCCATATCGGTCCCATGTCGATATCGATATATCGGCGATATATCGCCGATATATCGTGATATTTCCTTCCATGATCACTCGTAGTGGATGAGGAAGGGACTATGGCCATTGTCGTGGCCTTGACTAAGGATGTGGTATTGATTCCGACTGTGGTCATGGTCGTAACTCTGATTACCATCAATGCATTCACTGTCAACGATGGAATCATCCATCATAGCCTTGTTGGGTGAGATTTGGCTAGCCTCCTAGTTATCTTCAAGCCAATACTTCTTCTGCATCTAACTATGATGCAACTGAGATAGAGGCTTCCTTTGATCAGGCTTCCAGTGGATAGGTAATCGAACTCACTACTACTGACTACTCATGCTTAATGCGTCTGTTTTGGAACTCAAGTGCCACTACTAGTGAGATTGCTCCTACTGCACACTTGGCTACCAATTCAGGTACCGTAGTCCAAATCGACCATTGTCTAAGCACTTAGATCATTGACTCTGATGATTCTACCCATTTAACAGGAGAAAGCAAGATATTGAACTCCTCCCAACCCTCTACCACTGTGAAGTCGGTTAGAGTTGCCAACAGAGCTCATTCCCATGTTATCACCATAGGGTTATCCTCCAAGCTCTGACTCACTGGGGTTCACTGTGCTTTTGACTTTCCCATGAGTCTACTGTTTGTTCATAAGCTTTGTGCTAAACTAAATTGACATGTGGGTTTTAATGAGCCTTTTTGCAACTTTCAGGACATTCAAGCAATGCAGATCTTTGGTGGAGGTTATGAAAAGAATGCCCTCTATTATCTTGACAATCTATCAGATACTACTTTTGATGGTGCTATGTCCATCTCTATTGATCCGTTCCTCCAAGCATTTATGTCTTCGACACCCCTCCACGAAAGTCCTATCCATGATGTTCCTCGGCGTCTCTTTCATGAAGCCATTCGAGTGTGAGGTGTATCGGTTCGGCAAACATTATAGGACCTCCTTTCCTCCTAGGGCTGAGCCACAACATGCTTTTAGTTTTTCTTTGGTTCATTGTGATGTTTGGGGACCTTGTTCGATCCGCCTTTTGGGTGGTTATAACTATTTTGTGGCCTTTGTAGACTATTATAGAAGATCCTTCTTGGGTCTATCTAATAGAGGTATGGGTGTCAAGTCCTTTCAGTTTATTGAAACATATTTTTCTGCTTGTGTAAACTATACAAACAAGCAATGCTCTTGAATTTACCCAATACAACTTGGTCTCCTTCTAGCCTTTAAGGGGACACTTCATCAGATTTCCTATGCATGTACCTCCCAACTAAACAGGGCAGCAGAAAGAAAGCCTCAACACTTACTTGACATTGCACGCTCATTACTCGCATGAAGATTCCAAAGACCTATTGGGGGATGTCATTCTTACTACTACTCTCTCATAAACAGGGTCACATCATCTGTACTAAAGGGTGCAACTCCATTCTCTCAGTTATATCATGATATGACACCCTTTCCACTACCTTTGAGAATTTTTGGTTGTACAACTTTTATTCATTACATTCGGACTGTAGATAAATTGTCTCCTTGTGCTATCAAAGTGTTTTTCAAGGGTACTCTCACATTCAAAAGAGGTATAAATGCTATGACCCCATTGGGCATCGTTACTATATCTCCCGTTGATATTACTTTCTTTGAACAGACTAGCTAATTTACAGACTCGTAGTGGCATCCCCTTATAGCTACCACCCCCACCCATTTTTTTACAAATGAAAGTACATTGTTTCTTTTGATCCTATCCACTGTGTGTTCCTTACTTGCAGGATGATGTGCCATCTTCAAGTGTCCCTACCCAAGGTTTGAAAAAACGAAAGGCAGAACGAGGCGTTTTCCCTGGAGGCGAGGCGAGGCGTAGCCTCGAGGCGGTCGAGGCGTAAGCCTCAGTTTGTATAGACAAATATTTACAAAAAGTATAAAAAATATAATTATGATGAAATTATTTTAATTGGCATACATATAATATATAACATTGTAATATATAATGAAATTATGAAGATAAGAACGGGAAAGAAAGGATATGTAAATTCCATAAATTTATCAACTAAATTTTTACCCAATCAAAAATAGAATCATTAGCTATAATTATCATTAAAATATCAAAGACAACATATTTTTCACTAGAAAATATTGGTGTGCATAAAAAATTATGACTAGATGTAATTGTTATATGACTAATATATAAAATATGACAACATTGACATGCCTTGAATCTAATCTTGTTTTTTCTAATTGGTATATTACGTTTCTCATTATGTCACCTCACTTAGCACTAGCTTTTCTTTAAACTTTATGGATTGTGTATTTAAAAGTGTAATATTAAGAATTTCTTGAAAAAATAGACAAGTTTAATGCTCAATATGAATATGAACAAACTTAAAATTCCAAGCATTCATCTTGTAAATATACATCCTGGACAACTATACATTTATAAGCATCTAAAACTACCAATAAGACCATTTAAATCTTTAAAAAATGCTTTAAATTCCAGAAAATGCCTCACTGACCGCCTCGCCCCGCCTCGACCGCCTCGACCTTCTGAGGCGTACGCCTCATCAATTTTATCTGAGGCGTACGCCTCGAGGCTAAAAAGGCCTGCCTCGTTCCGCCTCGACCGCCTTGAGGCTAGCCTTTTAATACCATGCCCCTACCACTACAGCCCCGGATGCTCCACCAAATCTCTTGATAGCTCTACAACGAACAAAAAGGCAATAAATTATACATCCCATGTCACATTTTACTTCCGTTGACAATCTATCCAGTTGCGACACATACATGTAAATTACAGATGCTCTGATGACTATTTCTATCCTTAGGAATCATCATAGTGAATTGCATGACCATGGTTGGAAAAATAACATGGATGAGGAGATGAATTCCCTTAGCTCGAAGGGCATGTGGGACCTTGTATCATGCCTACCCAGTATCAAGCTAGTTGCATGCTAATGGGTCTTTACTACCAAATAGTCACCTGATGGGTCTATTAACAGATTGAGGGTCAGGCTTGTATCCAAGGGCATCATTCAAACTTATGGCATGGACTATTTTGAGACCTTTTCTCATGAGGCCAGGATGTTGTCTATTAGAACTATTCTCTGCGCTGCTAATACGAAGTTGCCCATCTTTTAGCTAGATTTGAAGAATGCTTTCCTATATGGTGACCTCGAGGAAGAGGTTTACATGATACAACTACGAGGTTATTCTGTCAAGGGGGAGCATGTGTCCCGACTTCGTAAGGCCATTTATGGCCTAAAGTAGAGTCCACGAGCTTAGTTTGACATGCTTACTGCTAAGATCATCTCTCTTGGCTTCCTTAGGACTACATCTGATTATTCTGTTTTCGTAAGACGACGATCTACTGACACCGTTACTCTGCAATTTTGATGATTTGGCGGTAACATGCAATGATCAAGTAGACATTCTAGAGACCAAGGTCTTTCTCCAGAAGGTTTTTGTTACCAAGGAATTTAGTCAACATCGATACTTTCTTGGCATTGAGGTGATGCACGCTACAGAGGGACTACATCTATCATAGAGGAAGTATTTCTTAGATATTCTAACAGAGGTCGGCCTACTTGGATACAAACCATCTAGCATCCCAGTAGAACTACGAAAACATTATATATCCATTGATCCTAAGTTGAGGATACTACACGACAAAGAAGCCTAGTGGGCAAACTTCTCTACCTCATTGTTATTAGGACAGATATATCATATGATGTGAGCAGAGTTAGCCAACACATGGGGAGACCTCTCTATATCCATTGGCATGATGTTCTTTTGATCCATCAATATTTGAAGAAATCTCCAAGGTGAGGCCTCTTCAATGGGATTAATGACCACACTGATGTCATTGCTTATGCAAATGCGGATTATGCTAGTTCACCTGAGGACCGACGATCCACTATAGACTATGTTATGTTTGTTGGTGTTGATCTAGTTACATGGTAGAGCAAGAAACATGCAGTAGTTTCTAGATCAAGTGTATCGACAAAATACAGGACAATGGCCCAAGCTACTTGTAGGATAACCTGGCTTGTCTCTTTTTTACCGGAGCTCGGACTTCCTACTACTACTCACGTATCTTTGTATTGTGACAACAAGTCTGCTACATGCATTGTTACCGATTCAGTATTCCATGAGCGAACTAAGCATTTTGAACTTAACTATCACTTTATTCGAGAAGTAGTACAAGGCGGGAAGATTACTACTCCTCATCTCCACAGATATTCTGCTCGCAGATATATTCATGAAGGCGCTACCAAGGAAATGCCTCATGTTGACAATTTCAAAGTTGCACATGAACAATAGATTTGCTCTAACTTCATAGAAGTGTTAAGAGTTATTTTATTATTGACCTATTTCCCTTCTTCTATTTATTGAGTCTTGTAACCGCTTTGAGACCTTTATGTAATTTTTACTTTTAGTGCTATAGGGTTTCACATTATATAAGAAACGGTAAACCTCTTAAATAAGACTTGCTATTCATTCTCAATCTTCTTATCCACAATTATTATATTATTATTTATTAGATTTTATATTGAAAGTTCATCTTGTATCATGAATCTGACATAAAAACATATTTAAGATCACATTCACTTCTAGTCAGGGGATCGCATGGTCAAAAAGTTATCAACCATGAATTAATCCATACAAATTGAATATCATAACTTCCATCTTAACTATTAGAGAATATGCTCATACATAACATACCAAAATGTCACATGGATTATGGCTGTGAAGTGTGAAGTACCTGACATATTTCTTAACATTCCATGTAATATGATGACATCGTCCTGGAATATTTATGTAGATGATGATAGTGAACCAATGTTCACCAGCTAAATTTTCATGCAGTATAAATTCCCAACCATTAGTAAGGTGGATACATCCTACAACTATGTTGTCGTTAGCGGACCTAAGTATACCAAGAAGTGGAGGCTCCTATTCTGAACATGTTGGCAACGGACTAGAGAGTGGAGGTTGAGTGTTTTGGCGGAGGATGAGAGGACGACTAGGACTGCGCTTCTGAGACGACTAAGGGAGGGAAAGAGGTAGGGTCGCTGACAACGGTGGAATCATAGACGAAGGGAAGGCGGGGGCACAATTGGGCTCTAGTAGTGGCTAACCGACGAGAAAAAAGTGGTAGGGTGTGGGAGTGGATGATCGGAGGTAGGATGAATGAGAGAAGGAACATGTAGTCAAGTGGGATACTGGACCTAGTGGCTGGTGAGAGGCTGGCAACGTCGGTGGGATCCTGATCTGATGGGAGGTCAACGACAGAGGGAGGTAGTGGAGAACGAGAGGAAGGAGGCATGAGATACCTTGTTGGAGACGGTGGTAGAAGGCGGCAGAGTGGGTCGAGGATGACGACGGCGTCACTGCAATTCGAGTGGGTTTCTTTTGGAATTTCGGGTCATGGTATTTTGTGTTGTAGTAATAGGGAGGCCAAAGGCTGCCTACTATAGGTTTTCAGTTACATTTATCAACGAAGCGGCTTCAGGCCCCTTCTATTGATTTGGGAAATACATAAACTTTCAAACTCGAATTTAAGTCGAGCTTATGGGCGAGTCGGCCCACGAGCTTCATGTTAGGGATAATTGAAGCCCAAACCCGACTTGATTACATAAATGGGCCAAAAGAAGGCCTAAGCATGAATGTTCAATGCTCAAGCTTAGACCTAGGTCGTGCGTTGGCGGTCCGAGCATCGGGTTGGGCTGGGACGACTATACATGTTCCTCAACCCTACATAAGGGCACTCGGGGATGGAGTATTGAATCGCAAACGTGTTGTGAAGGTGATCATAGCCAAGGAGATGACAGTATGGAGGAGTTTGGTCTTCATGCATGGAGTTACACCTCGAGAATCATGCTCCATGTATGGAGTTGACAGCTGGAGGTTCTGCTAGTTAGTGCTTCGATAGCTGGAGTTGGTGGTGAGTAGGTGCTGGAGATGCCACGCATGCTGGGGCCTACGCTTCTTCTTCGATGGTAGGGTCCTAATGGGAGAACCCATCTCCATAGTGGGATCCTCACGAGGCTACAACTTGGACGTGAGGGTATCAAAGCCTCTTTCTTTCTCATGAAATTATAGTTCCCAACGTTGAAGATTGCCCCGACCTTCTCTTCTTTTATTGGGTTTTCATTGGAAACCTAAGCAGAGAGCACCACCGTTGGGGCTATAATTACTATTGTCTTTGATTGCGTCTTGTGATGATTTGGAGAGTAAGCACAAATCAGGTACGGATAAGAGAGGTTATTGATAGCCTCGATACGAAGAAGTTATCTACAATTCTATTGTTGAAATATAAAATGCGGAAGCTTATCAAAGCAAGAGCAAAACAAATGTAACACTTTGATTTTACGTGGAACCCTACTCTGTGAGGAGCGGGATAAAACCACGGAAGAACCGCCTCAAAGGGCTAATTTTCTATTAATCTTTCTCAAAGGTTACAATGGGTGTGGAGTTCTTTATATAGTCCCACCAATGTGACCAAAAGTCACCACTCCAAGATGTGGTACTAAACATAGCTCACCAAGACCATTCTTCAACACTCCCCCTCAAGCTAAGCATGCAATGTGAAGCTTGAATAAACAAAAAGAATGCACCCACTCACATACAAAGCACATGAAACAATATACAATGTCAACTCAATGCACGTTGTCGATTGTCGCCGAAGACGATGCTTTTCATGTCATGTTGGTGAGGAGGAACTAGAGACTTGAGTGTGAATAATGATTTGCAGAGATATCTGATCAACAAAATAAGTCCCCATCATGGAGTACTCCAGCCCGCAACGTATCTTCATCGAAGACTGCTCCATCACTCCGAAGGGCCAACAAGAACGTCGTGGGAATATCCATACATACTGGAGTTCACGGCCATGAAAACATACTATGGGAATATCCATACATAGTGGAGTTCACGACCGCTAGAGAATGGAGCCAACAATAAGTCTCCAAATGGAGAACTCCACAAAACATAGGTACTCAAATAGAGCACTTCAAGCAATGAGTCTCCCTCTGGAGAACTCCACAAAACATAAGTACTCAAATAGAGCACCTCAAATAATGGTAGGGCATGACACCACTACCTAATAATGGTAGAGTATGAAATACTCAACCCATCACTCCCCCTTTCTCCAAAACTTGTCGGAAACAACCAAGTTGGGAGAACAATGAAGGATCAACTAGAATTTCTCTTTCTTTTTTTTGCAATCCCAACACATTTTTTTTGGACTATATTTTTTTTCACAAACATTAATCTCAATTTTTCACATTTTTTCACCATAACCCATCAAATTTTCATCTCCTTTTTTAATCTCACTTTTTTTCACATATTTGCCCCCTCTCTTTTTTTCCAAGGCATCATTGACTCCTTTTTTTCATCGTTTTTTTCTTGCCTGGCTCTCTGTCTTTCTTTGTTTCATGCATCAATTCTCTCTCTCTTTTTAAAACTATAAACCGCAATTGCAAACAAACAAATGATGTACCCCCCCTTATTTTTAATGAATGAGCAACAGAACGGGGGTCCATCCACTTCCACTGTTTCGGCCCACTTGGGCCTCTCTTCTCCATCACTTTTATAAGAAGGGCCATCAGGTCCTTTTCACGTGGGATCCCATTCCGAGGGTATATGCGTCACCAGGTTCCCGAGGGTTCCCATTGTGGGAACCCATTCCTATCACCAGAAAGGAAGGCGCCGCCCGAGAGGGAAGGAAGGGTGCCGCCTGGAAAGGAGAGGAAATCTCGATGACGGATCGGGTCAGCCGGATGACGGCGGAGGTGACGGGCTTCGTGCGCGGAGCAAGCGACGGCTCCAACTGGAGGAGAAGGGTGAGGAGATCTGGGTGGCGCTGCCCCGCAAGTCGCGCAAGAGGGTGCGTCGCAATGGAGATGGCTCACTTTCTTCTTGAACTCATCCCGCCTATCTCTCCATTGTTTAGCCGCTTCAACATTTTGTCGGTGACTCATCATTTGGACTTGAAAGCATGGAAATAATGCTTAACACAATGCTCTCAACAGTATGCACCAGCGTTCACTTGCAAGCTCATAATTATTAGGGTTACCTCCAGGTGCATGAAGAGTTGATATGCAAACACGTCCATCCGATGCCGCATCTCTAATGTGAATCTGATTGTTGCGCCGCCTTTTATGCAAGTGGGTCTCGCTCTGGAGGTTGCGCCGCCTTAGCGCTTGAGGATGGAGAGGAGCGGGCAGCGCCGCCTGGAGACGAACTGCAGCATGTACCGCCTGCTGGAGTGCATGCACCGCCGCGTAAGATGGAGGAAGGACTCATCGCCTGGGGCTCCTGCAGTTGTTGGTGCAGTTGCTGGAGATGCAGCGATCGGAATCGCCAAGAGGATGCAGCTCTGCTGCGATCTGGGGGTTTGCGCAAAGCCTGGAAATCTAGGGCAACAGAGGAGACCTTGTTGCACGTGCATCGCATAGAATTGGAGAGCATCTCCCCTGTGCGAGATCTGGAGGAACAATGGCATTGCAGTGGCTCCTTCTCCTCTGAATGGAACAACAACATAGCAGTGGCTCCTTCGCCTCTGGAGAGCATCTCCTCTTATACCAGTGTTTCATTTGTTTTGCTCTTGCTTTGATTCGCTTCCGCATTTTATATTTAATATGGTATCAGAGCGGGTCGATTCTCGAGGAATTTAAATTGTTATTTATGTCCGAGATTTGTTGTTTTTTTATGTTGAAAAATTATTGTTGGAGAACTGTTCTGGAAATCTCCTGTCGTTCAGATCTATCTCCACGCAGAGTTCATGTTTCAGGGTTTCCTGAAACCCTAGCAAGTTGTGAGGTTCACTGCACGCACCTCCAGGCTCTCGGCGCATCAAGCACAACCTTGTGTTGCTCTAGGGCTCCGCAACCCTCCAGGAAGCAACTCTTCCAGGCCGCAAGTCGTATACGACGCTATCCTCTTTCTCGCAGGTGGCTGGCGGCACCTCTTCCAACGTCGAAGCCCCTTTGTTCTCTCCTCCATCGCGCACGCGCACTACATGAGCCCAGGCTCCTCGCAGGTGCGCGCACCCCCGAAGCTCCAGGCAACCTCCTTCGCGCACGGGCCCTTGCGCAGCCCTAACCGGCAACGGCGAAGCATCTCCAGGCGGCGAAGAGTCCCATCGAGCGCCTTCACGTCGGCTCAACGAGGCAACGCCGCTCCAGAAGCGGAATCTCCAGCATCGCCTCCTAGCGGCTCGGTCGCACCACCATCGCAGATCTGCTCCCAACATGCGCACCGATCAGGCGATCTCCGAATACCCACAACTCCGCGCCCTTCACATGCAGGCGACGCGCGCCCTCCACGCGGTGCACCCTTGCACCATGTTCGTTCGGCGGCGGCAGGAGAAGCCCAGCGGGGGCGGCTTCACGCTTGGTGCAAAGGCTTCCCACGAAGGGAGCCCTAGATAAGAAGTCGCGACGTTATTTATTTAAAAAAAATCTATTTTGAGCCCAGTTGAGCGATTGTGTTAAAAAAAATGAGAGAGGGGGAGTAAGTGCTCTTTAGGTCCAACGGACCTGTACAGTTTACTGTAAGGGCCCAATCGAGCTGAAAAAAAGGGGGGAGGGCCCAATTAAGCTGTAAGTTTAAAAAAATGTTTAAAAAAAGGGGCGTACAATACAAAAGCCGTACGTAATTCCAAAAAAATCTGGTTTGAAAAAAAAGGTGCGTACAAACAAAAAAAACCGTACGCAAGTAAAAATAAAGAGAGAGAGAGAGAGGTGAAAAGCCGGAAAAAATGTCAACGTCTTATAAAAAAAATTCAAAAAAAATGATGAATGCTTTTGAAAAGCCGACAAATGTGTGATCGGCTAAGTGGTTTTTGTTTTGTCCCCAGCATTGTTGTCTTCTCCAAACTTGGTTGACATCCATGTTTTTCGACAAGTATGGGAGAAAGGGGGAGTATATGTAGAGTCACATGTCTTCTCCAGAATGCAAATTTTCAGATCAACAGATTTTCAGACTCTACAAGTTTTTAGATGAAGATTTTCCATGCGCAAAATTCAGACTCGACGTTCAGATTTCGAGTCCACAGGTGTGATGAGCAGTTGTTCAGACTCGACAGATTGGTCAGAGTCCAAGATCGAGGCACTCCATGTTTGAGTGACCCATTTTCGAGTTCTTCAGAGAGAGACTCATCTTCAGACATGCACGAGTATGCGGTCTTTTCAGATGTGCACATGTTTGCAATCTTCTTTCGTGGTCCCCATATTTTCTTATTGTTTTCGGTCAGAGTTTTCATGTGAGCCATAGGGACTCCAGAGTAGAGGACCATTCCCTATGCCATGTTGGCAAGGGTTTTCATGTGGTATCATAGGGACACCAGAGTAGTGTACCATTCTCTAAGCCAAATGTGAGAGACCCAGTTCTCCGAAGAGGAGACTTTTCAAACTCCATTGTCCAGCGACCGTGGACTCCGAAGATGATTGCACAGCCACGACCTTTTTCAGTTCGGCCCTTTTCAGAGATGGAGTAGTTGTCTACATGTTGTGGTGGGCCAGAGTACTCCGACGAGGAGGCTCATTTCAGTTGCAGCAATGTCGTAAAAGTCACCCGACTAGCCCGACTAGTAGGTCCGACTAGTCTAGTCAGTGGGGTGGCCGACCGAGTACCGACTAATTCCAACTAGGTCCACTAATATAACAATTTTTGCTTGGAGATACCATATTTTCTTACTTTTATAAAAGCAAACTTATTCTAATACGCTTAATGTTTTACTTAAATTCAAATACTTCTTTTGATTTGGTATGATATTAAAAAAATATATAAATCTATATAAATATATAATAATTTATGTATAAAAATGATTTATATATTTAAAAAATCAAAGCCGATTAAAGCCCGACTAAATCCGATTAATCGCCCGACTGCCGATTAATCCTTAATCAGTGACCCGACCGACCGAGTACAAAAAAAAACTTTTACAACCTTGAGTTGCAGTGACTCTGACAGGCGCGTTGATATTTTTTTTGACACTCAAAAGAGGGGGAGACACTCAAAGGTGTTCGCCCCATTTTATTAAGGAAGAAGAAAGAAAATACTTACATCGGGGAAGACAACAAAAGGTGAAGGTAGATGGTAAGAAAGAGGATACCATCTGCCTCTCAGAAGACGCTACACGGATAACCAATCAATACAAAAGCGATTTGCAGCGATACAAATATTTTCCTTATAAAAACGCTGCCCCGCAAAAAGCAAATTGTTTCTCCCCAGCCAAATACTCTAGATACGCGCAATGGGAATAATTCTTTCCGCCCTCGGACGATTAGCATCGGCGGATAGACTCTCCCAAAAATCTTCAATGGTGGAGCGATTCACCCATCCCACGTCATCCCAGATGTCCCGCACGAGGTTGCACTGAAGGAAAAGATGGCTGGATGTCTCAACATCGGAGCCGCACAGACCACACAAGGCCGAGACATTCGGGAAGATGGAGGCGCAACGATCACGAGTAAGCAATCTTCCCCGTTTAAGAATCCATAGAAAAACGCCAATCCTTTCCGGAAGCTTGAGATCCCAAATGAACTTGCAATGACGTAGAAAAGATGCTTCCGCAGACATGACGGAGGGAAGAATAGAGAAATATGCCTTCCGAGAGCTGAAAGTCCCTGCCTTCCAAACAAAGTGATCACGGCCCGTAGAAGGGGCAGGAGCGTCCACGAGGAGAGTCAGCAAAGCGGCGAAGTCAAGTAGCCGCTGGTCCGAAAGAGTGCCCATCAAAATAGGGCACCAGGCGCGTTGATATTGTCTGTAGTGTCTTATAGCGTTGAGTTGAGTTTCTTTCTATTTGTCCAAGTTGAGTATTACATGCTCCAGCTTGAGGGGGAGTGTTGAAGTATTGTTTGTGTGCATCATATGTTGAGGATGTTAGAAAATACATTTGTTATTCCATTGTAACCCCACAGGGGTATTTCAGTATTTTGCAACTGTATTGTACTCTCTAGGGTTTCTAGGTTTTTCCTATATAAGGACCCCTAGACCTACAGGAATAAACACACAGTTTACATTTCTTCACATGGTATCAGAGCAACGGTCCTACACTGGCGTTCTAAACCTAAATTTTTCCCCACCCCACCCGTCGCCCCTCGCCATGTGCAATCCCGTCCCCTAGGACCTTCGCCCCTCCCGCCAGGCCTCCTCCCAACACCAGGCCCCTCCATATGTCGCCCGATCGCCCACAGGTCTCCTCCCAGCGCTGCCAGGCCTCCGTCCCTCCCGCCAGGCCTCCTCCCGACGCCGCCAGGTCTCCTCACAGCGCCGATCGATCGCCAACAGGCATCCGCATCCTCCTGCCAGGCCCCTGGATACGCCAGGCGCCCCTCCCCCTCCTCCTACCGGGCTCCTCCACCAGGCCCCAGCCTCTCCGCCAGGCCCCTGCCCCTCTGCAAGGCCCCTGACTCCCTACGCCTCTGCCTCCCAGCGCCCTAGGCTCCCACGGCCCGACACCCAACCGTAGATTGATGGTCTTCTGCACGGACTATATCTGCATGGTATGCTAATTGTGTATGATCTCTAATACCTCTGCATACTAGGTCATTGTTTTTTTTTACCACTGCGGTCACCATGGCATCTGCTCCTGCGTCTTCGGACTCCAAGCCCATGTACCCTACCTCATCTATGATGGTACATGGCACCTCTATCAAACTGAAGGGATCGGAGAACTACGTACTATGGTCTCGATCCTTCAAAATATTCATTGGTGGCCAGCGCAAGATCTACATTCTCACTGCCAATCCGCCTGCCGAGACAGACACCAACTATGACACCTGGTACGTCGAAAATTGCCAGGTAATCACTTGGATGATGAATAGTGTTGATCCTAATATTGCGTCAAACTTGCTCTACAAAACAACTGTAAAAGAAATGTGGGAGAGTCTTGAGAAAACATACTCCCAGAAAACAAACAAATCCAGGCTTTCTGACATTTACACAAGGATTTGGTCTGCAAATCAAGGAGAAACATCTTTGATAGAATATTATAGGCTCCTCACAGGGTTATTTGAAGAATTGCTTACATTTCAACCTGCCTGCAGTGACAAGCAAATAGGTGAAAGAGTAGAATGGCAGGTGTACCATTTTCTCTCAGGCTTACACCCTCGATATAAACCTGTCAAAGACCAATTCTTGACGGCGGCTGCCCTACCGTCCCTTGAAACTATTTTTGGCAGACTACAGGAGGTGGAGTCGCCCAACCAACCACCCACTGCAGACACAACTGCTCACTTTGCAGGAGGGCGCCCACATTTCCAAGGAGGACGAGGCCGTACGTTTGGTCGTGGTCGAGGACGAGAGCAGGGATGTGGACGTGACTCAGGACGCGGCCGTGGTCGTGATTTTTCTAATGCTCGATATCCAGCATGTACTCATTGTGGCCGCTGGAACCATCCGTCTGACAAATGCTGGGTTACCTTTGGCATGCCCAAAGCCAATAATGCATATGAGGCAATACCTCAAGACAACACTTATGATACTATGGAGACCTCCCAGGCTCAGTCTCCCACAGATGCTCCAGTGTCTTTTACTGCTGCAGAATATGCTCGTCTTCGCCAACTCCTTCAGAACCCAGTTGTCGACACTACAACTTCAAGGCCTATTGTGACTCTAGCAGCCACCACAGGTACGATTGCCAGTTCTGCCTTTACCTCTACCTGGATCATCGACTCGGGTGCCTCAACCCACCTCACAGGAGAATGTAGTCTCCTCACCTCTCCCACGGAGCCCTCTACGGTGAAGCATGTTCGTGTTGCCAATGGTGCCTACTCACCTATCACTAGTGTGGGGACCATGGAATTTAGCCCCAAACTTAGGCTAACGGATGTTCACTGTGCCCCTGCTTTTCCCCTCAGTCTGCTGTCTGTTCACAAATTATGCACAGAACTCAATTGCCGCGTGATATTTAATGATTTATGTTGTTATTTTCAGGACATCCGGACGAGACAGATCTTTGGTGGGGGACATGAGAAGAATGGCTTATATTATCTTGATATCCCTTCCAACTCTGGTTTCGCTGGCGCAACTTCCATCTGCTGATCCTTTTCTCTGGCATGTTCGTCTTGGTCACCCCTCTGCTAAAGCTCTTTCCTTAATGTTCCCTGAACTGTCCAGAGTGTGAAGCATGTCATTTCGGAAAACATCACCGTGCATCTTTTCCTGCTAGGACTGAATCCCGTCGTACTATGTCTTTCTCATTAATTCATTGTGATGTTTGGGGACCTTGTCCTGTCCAAACCATTGGTGGACACCGCTATTTTGTTGTCTTTGTGGATGATTATAGCAGGTCATCATGGGTCTATCTTCTTAAAGAACGCTCAGAAATCAATAAAATTGTCAAAGGTTGTCAAAAATCATTTTTCATCTAATATTCAGATCTTCCGCTCTGACAATGCCTTAGACTTTACACAACAAGATCTTTCTGATTTCTTTGCTTCCAATGGGACAATACATCAAACCTCTTGGCCTTATACCTCTCAGCAGAATGGGGTTGCTGAACGCAAGCTTCGTCATCTCTTAAACATTGCCCATTCCCTTCTCACCCAGATGAAAGTTCCCAAAACATACTGGGGTGATGATGTTCTCACTTCAGTCCATCTTATCAACAGGATTCCCTCACTTACTCTCAAAGGCTCCACACCATTCTCTTTACTTCACCCTAATGATCTTCCCTTTCCTCTGCCTCTACGGATATTTGGGTGTGTCCACAATTTTCATACCTAGGACAAAATATCCCCTCGTGCCATCAAATGTGTTTTCCTGGGTTACTCCTACACTCAAAAAGGTTACAGATGTTATGATCCTATTAACAGTCGATAGTACATCTCTGCATATGTAACTTTCTTTGAGCAAACCAGCTTCTTCACACAACCTGTAACCGATATCCCTCTAGATCTTCCTCCACCACTAATCATCTACACCCGTCGATCTCGGACCTCACCACCAGATGTCCCTCTACCCATACCCCTGCCTCAGGATGATATGCCATCTTCAACAGTCCCCTCCATTACTGTCCCGGATGATCCAAAAGACCTGCCGATTGCATTACGGAAGCAAAAGATAAAGTGTACCTCTTATCCTATGTCTAACTTCACTACTACTGCTGGACTTTCTTGCACTGACAAACAATATGCAGAGGCCCTAATGACTATCTCCATTCCGAAAGATCATCACAGTGCCTTCCAAGATGCAGGTTGGCGACAGGCCATGAATGAAGAAATGGATGCACTCACATCCAGGGGCACATGGGATCTTGTGCCATGTCCTACAGGCATCAAGCCTGTTGCGTGCAGATGGGTCTTTACGACCAAACAATCTCCATATAGTTCTATTGATAGACTTAAGGCCAGACTTGTGGCAAAAGGATTCACTCAAACATATAGAGTCGATTACTTTGAGACCTTCTCCCCTGTTGCTAGGATGGGTTCCATTCGCACAATACTCTCTGTTGTAGCTAACAATAATTGGCCAATTTTTCAGCTAGATGTAAAGAATGCCTTCCTATATGGTGATCTCGAAAAGGAGGTCTATATGATGCAGCCGCCGGGTTACTCAATCGAGGGGGAGCATGTGTGCCGACTTTGCAAGGCCATCTATGACTTAAAGCAGAGTCCTCGAGCCTGGTTCGACAGGCTTACCACTGAAATCAGCTCTCTTGGCTTTCATAAGACAACATCCGATTATTCTGTGTTTATTAGACGACGATCCACTGGCACTGTGATACTTGATGTCTATGTTGATGATATGGTGGTCACTGGTGACGATGATAATGGAATTCTAGAGACCAAGGCCTTCCTTCATAAGGTGTTTGTCACCAAGGACCTTGGACAACTCCGGTACTTTCTTGGTATTGAGGTGATAAGCACTGCTGAAGGGTTACATCTATCACAACGGAAATACTGCTTGGATATTCTTACAGAAGTCGGTTTACTTGGATGCAAACCATCTGGCATCCCTACAGAGGTACGAAAACACGCCACATCCGCCGATTCTGAGTTTGAAGACACTACACGAACAGAAGCCTCGTAGGTAAACTAATCTACCTCACCGTTACTAGGCCTAATATATCTTATGTTGTAAGCAGAGCCAGCCGCCACATGGAAAGACCTCTTTACAGTCATTGGCAGGATGTCCTTCTGATCCTTCGATACTTGAAGGAATCACCAGGGCGAGGACTCATCTATAGGGTCAACGGGCATACTGATATCACTACTTATGCAGATGCTGATTACGCCAGTTCTCCTGAGGACAGACGATCCAGTACAGGCTATGCTATGTTTGTTGGTGGTAACCTTGTTACAAGGCGAAGCAAGAAGCAAACCGTGGTCTCCAGATCAAGTGCAGAGGCGGAATATAGGGCAATGGCCCATGTTGTTTGTGAGATTACGTGGCTTGTATCTTTTCAACGAGACCTTGGGTTTCATGCTACTACTCCTACACCGCTATACTGTGATAACAAGCCTACTACATACATTGCCACCAATCCAGTATTTAATGAACGAACGAAGCACATTGAAGTTGACTGTCACTTCATTCGAGATGCAATACGAGGAGGGCAGATCGTCACACCACATATCTATACAGATCTTCAACTTGCAGACATGTTTACTAAAGCACTACCAAAGAAGCGTCTTTTATGGATAACTTCCAAGTTGGGCATGATTGATGGATATGCTCCAACTTGAGGGGGAGTGTTAGAAAATACATTTGTTATTCTATTGTAACCCCACAGGGGTATTTCAGTATTTTGCCACTTTATTGTACTCTCTAGGGTTTCTAGGGTTTTCCTACATAAGGACCCCTAGACCTACAGGAATAAATACACAGTTTACATTTCTTCACAGAGGAGATGGGTAAATGGATACCTCCAAGATCCATTTACCCCATCCAGTTATTTAGTCCCACATCTACCAGTTTGGAGATGTGGAGACTCAGTGGGGGCTATATATAGACCCCCACACCCATTGTATCATGATGAGAAAGTCAATAGACAAACACGGCCCTTTGAGGCTTTCTCCCGTGGTTTCATCCCGCTCCTCAGGGAGTAGGATTCCACGTAAAATCACGGTGTTCCCATGTTCTATATTTCTTGTTTATGCTCTGTTTATCAATCGCTTCCGCATTCTTCTATTTTCTAACATCTATCATTGACTGGAGATGTAGCAGATTGTCAAGATGGAGATGGTGCGATTTCTAAAACATGTGTAGAATTCGCTCTAAAGTATAAGTGTGGAGAAAATAATGGGTTTCTTTTTCATGAGGCCCTTGGGTTATCTTATCTAGACGAGAAACCTGCCAGGAAAAGTACATAAGATAGACAAAAGAAAAGAAAATACATAAAATAGATAAAAGATAACTAATATCTCAACACTCCCTCAAGCTGGAGCGTAGATATCAAGCATGCTTTGATTGAAATAACATCTCTAAAATGGCCCTCTAGCTATGGCCTTGGTGAACACATTCGTTGTCTGTTTTCTTGAGCTGACATGAGAGGCAGAGATGAAACCCTTCTGAATCATGTCTCAAGTGTAATGATAGTCTAGCTCGATATGCTTGGACCTCTCATGAATGGCTGGGTTGTTGGCATTGGTAATGAAAAGAGCAGTCTGATTGTCGCATCGATGCACCTCAATAGTTAGGTCAGTCAGAATAGATCTGACCCATATTATCGCTTTACTTCCATGCACCATGGCTATGTATTCTGATTCAACACTAAATATGGCGATGTCTATCTGCTTCTTGCTCTTCCATGAAACTGAAGAGCTCCCTATAAACAATGTAAAGCCAGAGGAAAACTATGTTATGTATCCTTGGAACATGCCACAAAATCTGCATCGGTGAAAGATGTGATGACAAGAGATGTGCCTTTGCTAAATAAAAGACCATTGCCAAGAGGGGTCTTCAGATACCTCAGAATCATATGGACTGCATCGATATGTGCATGTCTAGGCTACTCCATGAACTGAGTCACTCCACTCAATGCAAAGGATATATATGCCCTGATGATGGTCACATACAGTTACTTCCCAACGAGCTCCATGTACCTCCTCTTGTCTACCTCTTCAGTGTCATCATCATACAACTTCATGCTCGGGTCTATAGGAGTAGTGGTTGGTCTACAATCTGCCATGACCGTCTCAAAGAGACGATCTATAACATACTTCCTCTCAAGGCCATAAATTTCGGATTTTGGTTACATTTCGCCAAGTCAGGGAAGAGATATTTGGAGAATTTCGGTGATATCAATGGAAATCTTGGAAATGACTCTAAACTTGACTTTTTTTCAAAAACTAAGATTTTTATTATTCATAAGTCAATACAAATAAAAAATGTGCATTTATTTGTAAAATAATATTGTAAATATAAGTTTTGAATTAGTATTATTGTCATAATCATCACAAATGTTGATATGCAGAGCAACGTGTTATCAAGATTCGAAACTGTAGTGCTAAACTGAAAGCAAAAGCCATGATAATTACCTCTTCTATAAGAATGAGGTTACACATAATAACTACTAATAAAAACATATATATATCAAAATAAAGATCTTCAGTTAAAACTTGCATTAACTCTTAAATCTTGCGTTTAACTAATTTGGTTCGGATTTAGATCTAAAAATTAAAAATAACTAAAGAAACTTCTTTAAACAATGTAAAGCATTATAACTCCTTACATCAGCGAATAAGTAAAAATTCATTAATATTTGTAATTTTATATGAAAGCGAAGGGTAGATTCTCTTATTTTTGTTGTTTCCTCGAAACGACATGCAATTTCAACGAAATTTCGTCGACATTTCGTTGATATTTCGTTGAAATCTTGGAAAAGAAAAAGGTAGTGTTTCAATTTTGGTAATCTAGAGAAATGAAAATTTTGAAGGAAATCGGTAGAATTTCGTTGAAATTTCGGTCATGCTTCCTCTACGTCATCACAAGACCTCGTTGGTTCCTGAGGAACTGAAGTCCAGGGAAGTAGCGTAGATGTCAAGATCCTTAATTACAAACTCCTGACCAAGGAAATCCTTAGCTACTCGAATGTCATGCACATCATACCCTGTAACAATGATGTCATCAGCATAAATTAGTATAGCAATTGTACCTCTATGAGACCTCTGAACAAGCAGTGAATGATCTGCAGTCGATCTCACGAACCTTTACTTCTCTATAATGTATGAGAGCCTCTGAAACCATGCTCTGTGACTCTGCTTAAGGCCATAGATATCCTTATTGTTAGAGAATGTAATAGGTGGGTAATTGGATCTCACCAAAATCCAATTACCCCATTCATGTTTAGTCCCACGTAGATGAGCGGTGGGACTTCGGTCTGTCTGAAGGACTATATAAGGAGCCCCACACCCCCAGTACTCATTGAGAAATTCAATAGAATATATGCCCCTTTGAGGGCTTCTCCCGTGGTTTCATCCCGCTCCTTAGGGAGTAGGGTTCCACGTAAATCCTTGTTTTTCATGTTTATCTTTCTTGTTTTATCGATTCTGCTTCTGCTTCTCATATTTCAACATGGTATCACCTGATTCTCGAGGAGTTAAATTTTTATTTGTTCGAGAATTCGAGTTTGATGTTATTTTCTTGAAGATTAATTTTTATTTGTTCGAGAATGCTCTTCCACGAATCTTGAAGCCCTGTTTTGGAGCCCTAGCCGCACATCTCCTCCTCTCCAGCCTTCAAGTCCTCACATGGCTCTCCATGTGGCAATCCATGCTTAGGGGCCCTTTCTTCTGATGCAAGATGTACGCGAGTCCAGGCATAACTCCAGCACATAGCTCGCTGGCGAATCTAGGCTAGACCTCCCTCCCTGTCCAGCCGCAGCACCTTGCGGCACCCCATCCGGCATCTAGGCGGCGCTGGCGATACCCTTCCCGATCGCCAACCTCGTGATGTGCTTCAGTGCTACCTACAGGCAACCGAAGAAGCACCTCGAGCCCCCGATCGTCGAGGCAACCCTAGCGGCGACGACGCCAACTCTATCGGCAACGACGCTCGATCCAGCAACAGCAGGCCGCAGTCGCAACTCCTGGAGACTCCAAGCGTAGCCGACAGTGGCCTCGTCGCAAGCGATGAGCCGCTTACCGCTCCAGGTGCGCAGGCGGCACGTGGGAAACTGGGCGTGGGGGCTCCTTGGACTTCGCAGACAGCCCTAGCGCCTTCTCCTTCCGCATCTCCAGGTGACGCATACCTCCGCGTTGTGAATCTTAGCAGCAGCAGGCGGCCCTCGAGTCTTCTCCTTCCGCATCTCCCGACGACGCTGGTTCGGCACCACTTCTTCGAAGCCCCGTCGGGGCGGTGGCTTTTTTTAGAGAAGGTTCCTTGATGGGAATCCTAAAAGGGGCATGATGGCCCTCTTTTAAAAAAAAGGGAAATAAAATTGAGAGGCTGAGAGTTATTTAAAAAAAAGAAGATATATATATAGATATATGGGCTCAAAATTAGGCCAAGTTCAAAAAAAAGATTTTATTTTGAAAAAAGAGGCACGTACAAAAAAAAGAGAGAAGAGAAAAGCCGTAAAAAAATTGAACGGCTTAAAAAAAGATAAAAAAAATGCATGTTTTGCTTTTCCCAACTTGATATTCCAAGCTCTTTATTCTATCAAGTATGAGAGAAAGCGAGAGTCAGAGCTATATTCTTCTAGGCATTTGCACGTTCACGACTGACAGACCTGCACTCCAGATTTCGTTGATCATCCATCTTCAACGAGCATCAAATTCTTCATCAGGGCGTATACTTCTTTTACGACCCGATCAATTTCCCGCTAGACTTCTTCTGCAGCGATTCTTCTCCATGCACGAAAGAGATATATTCCGGTGACCAGCAGGTACGACAGAGATACATTCCGATGATTTGATATCGCAGCGGCTCTACAGACATGGTAGAGATACGTTCCGCTGACCTAAAAGACGCATACTTGTCTTCTTGCGAGGTCTTCTACCAGCAGCGGATATGAGTTCTTCTTGTGATGTATTGTGAAGACGTGTTGTATATTTTCTTTTTGTTACAAGTTGCAGCTTTCTCAACTTCAGCTTAAGGGGGAGTGTTAGAGAATGTAATAGGTGGGTAATTGGATCTCACCAAAATACAATTACCCCACTTACGTTTAGTCCCACATGATGAGCGGGGGGACTTCGATCTGTCTAAGGGGCTATATAAGGAGCCCCACACCTCCTATACTCATTGAGAAATTCAATAGAATATCTGCCCCTTTAAGGGCTTCTCCCGTGGTTTCATCCCACTCCTTAGGGAGTAGGGTTCCATGTAAATCCTTGTTCTTCATGTTTATCTTTCTTGTTTTACCGATCCTGCTTCGCTTCTCAGATTTCAACACTTATGAATTCTACAAACCAAATGACACTCCCCCTCAACAACGAACCCTAGCAGCAGTTGCACGTAGACTTCATCATGTAAGTCACCATACAAAAAAACATTCTTCATATCGAGTTGATATATGGGTCACTCCCGTGTCACTGCAACAGAGCAAAAAAATCCACAATATAAAATGTTGAGCCATGCGGGGGGGGATTTTTCCTGGTAGTCCACCCAATAAGCATGGGTGAACACATGGGCCACAAGCCTCGCCTTGTAACGATCCACACTGCCATCCGCTTGGTGCTTCACCGTAAACACCCACATAAAACCCATAACAAATACTCCTCTAGTAGCTGTAACAATGCTCTATGTACCACATGATTGTAACGCGACCGTATCATCCTCCATGGCAAGACGCTACTGACTGTCTTGTATAGCCTCCTGATATGTCTGTGGTATCTCCATGGCTATAAGAACCCTATGACAAACCTCCTAAAATCCTCTGAATCTCTGATAGTCGCCCCAAAGAAACATGGGTTGCAAATGGATAAGTAGCACAAGCACGTCTTCGCTTCCGCAAAGCAATAGGCACATCTAGATCACTTGTCTCCTCCTAAACCTGTAAACTACCCTCAAGAGAGGGCACATGCTCATCCTGTAAAATAGCATGCTCAATGGACAAATCACTAGTGCTATCAGTAGAAACAATATGCTCAGTACACAGATAGGGCATGATGGATAATGGAGAAGGCCCATGAGCCGATAGAATCATGAGACGCATGGGAACATAGAACATGGCAACTAGGGACGCAAACGGATGCGGTTATATTCGTATTTGTTCGTATTTATATTTGTTTTTAAGAGGATATGGTTCTTGTTTTTCTAAAACAGACGAATACGAATACGAATATTCGAAACGAATTTTTGCGAATACGAATATGAATCCTGAGTTAACGAATGCGAATACGAATACAAAAAAAATTGCGGATACGGTTACGAATACGAATATTCGTATTATATATTTAATCTTTTAAATAACAATAGGGTTAACATCTCCCCAACTCCCATACCCCCGACGCCCCCCAACCCTATACCCCTGACGCCCTCTTGTCTTCCCTGCCATGCCGCCACCCCTACCTCCCCTAACCTCCTCCTCTTCCTGGTTGCTGCCCACTGCCTCCCCCAGCCAACCTCCGTCCCCCCCCCATGCGCCCTCTGCCCCCCCTGTGTGCCCTCCGCCCCCTGCACTCTCTACCTCCTCCTCCACCCTCGCCTCCCCCAGCCGCCCCGCCTCCCCTCACGTCCTACACCTCCCCATGCCACCTCGCCTCCCCTCGCAGCCCTCCGCCTCCCCCCACACCCTCTGTTCATGTTCCCTCCGCCTCCCCCTACCGCCTCGCCTCTCCCCGTGCCCTACACCTCCCTATGCCACCTCGGCTCCGCCCGCGCCCTCTGCCCATGCACACTCGGCCTTCCCCTGCCGCCCCATGCGGCCCTCTGCCTCCTCGCGCTCTCCGCCCCCTGTGCTCTCCGCCTCCCCCTGACGACCTCCGCCTCTCCCTGACCTCTGCCCCCCACCCAATCTCCCTCTGCCGCAACCCTCGCCCTCTAATGCAGCCACTGCCTCGCCTCCCCCGCCCTCCTCCCTCCGTTATAGCCGGCCACCCTCGCCTCCCCCGCCCTCTGCCGCAACCGTTACCTTACCTCCCCTGCCCTCCGTCGCAGCCGCAACAAACCTTTTCGCCCTCCCTTGCAGCCGCAGCCAACCTCCCTCGTCTCCCTCGCCCTCCCTCGCAGCCGCGACCACCCTCCCTCACCTCTCTCATCCTCCCTCGCAGCCACATGCAGGCGCCTCCCTCGTCTCCCTCACCCTCCCTTGTAGTTGTAGCCGATCTGGTATATCATCTTAATCTTCCAACATTCATTCCATTCTACCATTTTATTATATGATTGCACAAGAGGATCTCTTATTTTATGGTATATAATGTAGATATTATGCGCCATATGCAACTCGTTTGAAACATGGAATTTGGTTAAACAAAAAATGGAAGTTATGCAGAAGTGGTCACCAATAATCTAGGTAAATTTTTATTTATAATTAATATTCATGTAAAGTTAACATTTGTTTGTATATTCGTATTCGTTCGTAAAAGATTCGTTTCGTATTCGTATTTGTAGAGGTTTACGTTATGTAATGGAGTACTGTTACGTATTTCCTATTTATCTCATGTACGTCTATGTAATTTACCCAAGGGTTTTCTCTCTATATAAGAGACCCGAGGGCTCTATGGAATAACACAAGAGAGTATCATTGGCTCTAACATGGTATCAGAGCCAAAACCCTAGTCTAGGTTTTTTTTTCTCCACCCGCCCACCCCCCCCCCTTCGGCCACCGCCGCCCCCTCTCCAGCCCTCCCGTCGCCCCTCTCCAGCCCGCCCTCCCTCCCGCTGAGGCTCCCTCTCGCTGCCGGAGCCCCCCCCCCTCCCGCCGACGGGGGGCATCTGCCGCCGCTCCTCTTCAGGCCCTCCAGCCGCTGATGGGTTCAAGTGCATAAGTCTACATATGCACTTGAATCCAAACGTGTCTTTGTAGACACCGATTTTCTTGTCTATCATCCCTAGGTCTTCTTCTCCGACGATATGTCAGAACAAAAGGTTGATATGCCCGCCATAGGTGCCTTCAAAGGTTCGGCACCAATAGTCAAAATGGACGGGACGAACTACGAACTCTGGGCTATGCAGTTCCTGAGTCTTATGAAGTCATGTGGTAAGAAACATATTCTTACCGAAGATGAGCCGGCAGAGAAGACGGGGATGTATGCCTCATGGGAGGCTGATGATGCGTATGCCAAGGTTTGGCTGTCCGGAACGCTCACGATGGAGATAGCCAACGACGTCCTTCATCAACCCAACGCCAAGGCGATGTGGGATATTCTGGCTACTACATATTCTCAAGTGCGGAACGAGACAAAGATACTACAGTTGCAGCATGATATTTTTACCACGAAGCAAAATGGTCGGCCTCTTCATTCTCTGTACACGCCCCTTCGTGGAATGTTCGAGAAATTATATAGCACCATCCCGCTCACAGCCACCCCCGAACAGCAGAAGACATTCCGCAACGCCACTATGGTAGGCGTATTACTTGCTACCCTTGATCCAGAGTACGAGGCAGCCCGCTCTCAGATCCTTGCCGATGCCACTATTCCTCCGATGGAAGAAGTCTATAGGAGGCGTAGTCATTTCTCAGTTCCCTCCAGTGCAGCGACTCCACATCCTTCGGCAATGGCGGTCTCCAGAGGATGAGGTAGTTCGTCTTCATTTCGTGGCAGAGGAAGTGGTGGTCGTGGCCGTGGAGGTCGTGTGCGTTCGACGTGCTCATTCTGTCGTCGTACTGGTCATTCTGAGGATACATGCTATTCCAAGCATGGATTCCCTCCTTCTGCATGTGTCGCTGATCATGTTCAGGGTCCGCCAGCATCTACTCCAGATCACAGGTTCGAGGAGCTAGTGGCACGGCTTCGTGATATTATGCCACAGTCATCATCAAAGGGTGTCGATACATCCAACGTTGCGGCTTCTGCGTCAGCTAGTACATCTGCTACGGCCAATACCTCAGGTAGTACTTCTGCCTCCTATCATAACCATGATCTCTCAGGTTGGATTGTTGACTCTGAAGCCACCCATCATCTCTGTCGTGAAAGAAAAAACCTGCAGTCCTATAGAGCTATTCAGTCTGGTCGCTCCGTACTCATAGCTGATGACACTCATTCCCCTATCGTCGGTCAGGGGGAGACTGTTTTGTTGCCCCCCATGCACTTACAGAATGTTTTACATGCACCAGAGTTCTCCATGAATTTATTATCAATTAGTCAGATTACAAAAGATTTGCACTGTCGTGCTATATTTGATCCATCTTCTGTCATTTTTCAGGACATACTAACGGGTAGGGTGATTGGTTGTGGTTCTGAGCACAATGGCCTCTATCGTCTAGTACGGAGCTCCTACGCTGGCGTATCACTACATTCTCAGGGCTCTGTTTCTCCATATACATGGTATCTTCGCTTTGGTCACCTACCGCTTCAGAAAATACATCACCTCCTGCCTCATATCTCTCCGAATTCGTCATTTCGTTGTGAAGCGTGTCAGTTAGGGAAGCACCATCGGTCTAGCTTCCCTAGTCGTCAGGGTCGGAGCAGTTGCTCCCCATTTGAGTTATTTCATATAGATATTTGGGGTCCGAGTCGTGTCCCGGATCATCAGGGGCATAACTTTTATCTTGTTGTGGTTGATGATTTCTCTCGACTGTCTTGGACTTTTCTTCTTAAAAATAAATCAGAAGCAGGAAGTGTTATCCAAAATCTTATCAATGAAGTGCAAAATGTTTTTTCGTCTACTGTTAAGTATGTGCGTACTGATAATGCATTGGAGTTCTGCACTCGTTCTCTTGCTCGATTTCTTTCCTCTAAGGGCATTATCCACCAAACCACATGTGCATACACATCTCAACAAAATGGTGTTGCAGAACGGAAACATCGACACTTTCTTGATATTGCTCGCACATTACTTATTCAGAGTTGTGCCCCCTTAGCCTTTTGGGGGTATGCTATACTTACAGCATGCTATCTGGTCAATCGCATGCCCTCTACTGTTCTTGGGGAAAAGGCTCCTATCTCTGTTCTCTTTCCTGACAAGGACTTGTTTTCACTTACACCTCGTGTCTTTGGGACAGTCGCTTTGTTCACCGCTTGTCTCCAGGACTTGACAAGCTCTCTCCTAGAGCTGTCAAGTGTGTTTTTGTGGGCTACTCGAGGACACAGAAAGGATATCGTTGCTATGACCCCATTCATGACAAGTACTATGTGAGTGCTGATGTTACATTTTTCAAACCAGTTATGTATTTCTCCCCTGCAGGTGACAGATTGGTTTCCTCCACACCCATGGATACTAATGTCTATGTGCCCCCACCTCCAAGCCTGGGTCAATCCGAGTCCACTACACCACCAACACCACCACCACATCCCATTGTACCATTCCCTAAGTTCTACACAAGGCGGTCAGGGCCTGCTCAAGCTACACGTCAACCATCCAGCACGCCTCAGGTATGTTCTGATGTTATCACTAATGATGGGTTAGATAATGCACCGGTGCAGGAACCTTTACTACAGGAGGAGGATCCGCCAGTCAACACAGTGATAAATGATCTTGATCGTCCTATTGTTCATAGGAAGCAGAAAAGACAATGTGCATCATATCCTCTTGCGTCTCAAGTGTCATTTCATCGTCTCACTGGTGATTTCCAGAGATTTGCAGCAGTTGTCTCGTCGGTTGAGATTCCACGGACCTATCAAGAAGCCATGAAGATTGATTGCTGGCGTCTAGCTATGGAAGAGGAGATGTGTGCCTTACAGTCTCGAGGGACTTGGTCTCTAGTTCCCATTCCTCCAGGTGTCTCTGTGGTGAGTAGCAAGTGGGTGTTTACGGTTAAATATCACGGAGATAGGCGTCTCGACAGATACAAGGCCAGACTTGTCGCACGTGGATTTACCCAAACCTATGGGGTAGATTATTTGGATACATTTTCACCAGTGGCTCGACACTCCACTCTTCGCATCCTCCTATCTGTTGATGTGGTACGTGACTGGACCATTTTTCAATTTGATGTCAAGAATGCATTCTTGTATGGTGATCTACAGGAGGAAGTCTACATGCAGCAGCCACCGGGGTTTGCTGCTGAGGGGGAGATTCAGATGGTGTGCAGACTTCATAAGGCTATCTATGGCCTTAAACAGAGTCCACGGGCATGGTTCCAGAAGCTTTCCCAGCTGATTGAACGACAGGGGTTCAAGAGATCAAATGCAGACCATTCATTGTTCATCCAGAAGACTCCTAGAGATACGGTCGTCGTCATGGTATATGTTGATGACATTCTGGTTACAGGAGATGATGCTCAGGGAATTGAGATGACCAAATCTCTGTTGGGAAGTCAGTTTATTACGAAGGATCTAGGCACGATACTATATTTTCTGGGGATAGAGTTTGCAAGAAATGCACAAGGAATGGTAATGACTCAAAGAAAATATGTCACAAACTTGCTAGTTGAAACAAGAATGGTTGGATGCAGACCGTCGAGCACGCCTATGGACCCAACCATGAAGTTGTACGACAATGATACCGAAGAGGTGGACAAAAGAAGATACAGAGAGATGGTGGGTAAGCTTCTATACATTACCATAACTCGACCGGATATTGCCTTTGCAGTAAACCGGGTGAGTCAATTTATGGAGCAGCCTAGGCAAGTTCATATGGATGCCTTGTATATGATATTGAGATATCTGAAGTCTTCCCCAAGCACAGAGTTGCTATTTAGAAAGATACAGATCTGTCTATTTCAGCTTGTGCAGATGCAGACTATGCAGGATGTCCAAAGGATCGTAAATCTACTTCTGGATTTGCTATCTTCATAGGAAGCTCTTTGGTTGCTTGGAAAAGCAAGAAACAGACTGTTGTGGCGAGATCCAGTGCTGAATCTGAATACAGAGCCATGGCACAAGCAAGCGCAGAAATGATGTGGGTTCGAGGGGTCTTAAAAGATTTGAATGTAAATGTCTCCTTGCCCATGAATCTTCAATGTGACAACCAGGCAGCATTGTTCATTGCCAATAATCCAGCTTTTCATGAAAGAACAAAGCACATCGAGGTAGATTGTCACTATACTAGAGACATGATCCAGAAGGGCTTGATTTCCACCTCACACGTTAGTTCAGAGGACCAAACTGCTGATATATTTACCAAGCCATTGCTCAGAGGACCTTTCCAGAGATGTTCTTCCAAGCTGAGCATGATTGATATCTATGTTCCATCTTGAGGGGGAGTGTAGAGGTTTACGTTATGTCATGAAGTACTGTTACGTATTTCCTATTTATCTCATGTACGTCTATGTAATTTACCCAAGGGTTTTCTCTCTATATAAGAGACCCGAGGGCTCTATGGAATAACACAAGAGAGTATCATTGGCTCTAACAGTATTCCTATTTTGAGGATATGGATCTTGATTTTTTATATTCGTGTAACATTCGTATTCGTATTCGTATTCGTAAAATAATATGGATATGATTATGGTTTCACTTGAATTCGCATTCGTATTCGCTCGTTTGCATCCATAATGGCAACCGTTGGGGCCAAGGTATTGGGTGGTGGTGGTAGATGTGGTGGTAGAGGTGGTGGAGGTAATGGTCGAACTGGAGGTTATGGTGATGTAGGAGGAGGTACATATACCTCCTCTCTAGAGTCAGACAGAGTCAACCTGCCACTTGTGGGAGAGAAATACATAACAAACTCAAAAAAGGTGACATTAACGCTAACATAGTACTTCCATCGAACTTGATCAAAGCAACGATACCCCTTCTGGGTACGAGAGTAGCCTACACAGACACACTTAATAGCTCTAAGGAAGAGCTTGTTACAACCACACATCAGATGGTGAACACATACAATAAAGCCAAACACATAGGGTGTAAAGTAAAATAAGTCCTTCTCTGGAAATAAGATCAAGAAGGGGACCTTCTCTCCTAAGACAGACGATGGCATGTGGTTCATCAAGTAGTAAGAAGTGAGAACATCATCACCCTAGAAAGAGTGAGGAGCACGACTCTGGATCAAATTATTATGGTCATATCAAGTAAGTGACAGTGTTTACGTTCAACAATATTGTTTTGCTGAAAAGTGTAATCACACTAGTCCGGTGTATGATGCCAAGAGACATGAAGAACTCATACATCTTTAATGTGCAGAACTCTATGCCATTGTTAGAGCGAATAAATATCTAATGACATACCTAGCTTCAACTTGTATTTCCAAAGAAAATCCAAGAAAGTCTAAAATAATCATCGACAACTACAAGATAAAAATGGTGTCCCTGATGATCAGGAACACGACTGGAACCCCAAATACCAAAATAAATAAGCTCAAATAAATGACTACCGTTATGACTTTGACGACCATGAAAAGAAGGGTGATAATGCTACCCAAGCTGGCAAACCTTACACTGGAATGTAGAACATGTAAAGATCTGTGGGAGGACATGACACGACTTCTGTAGATTAAGGTGGCAAAAATGAAGACGCCACAAGCATGGAGATTTTAATCTAGTAGGAACGGAAGAAGCACTAACACAATGAGACTAGACCAATCTGTAGAGCTCTCGCTTCTCATGACTACATCGAATCACCCTGTCCGGGAGTATGTCCAGAAACATAAGAGAAGAAGAGTAAAAAATGGCCTGACAATACATATCCTTAGTGATATGAATAATAGAAAGTAAATTCATCGGAAAATCAGATGCATATTGCATATTTTGCAGGTGCATGATGGCGTCAAAAGAACACGCCCTTATCCTGCAATAGGTAAATGAACCCTGCTCGCAATGACGATCGATTTGCCATGGGGTATAGACTTGTATGAACTGAACTACGCTCTGTCTCCACATAGATGATGGGAAGCACCGAAGTCCATAAACCATTCTGTCAAATCTGCCCTACTACAATTGGCAAAAGCATAGGCTATACTCAAGAAGCTGGCATAGCCTGCAACATCTGTGGGACATGTAGTGGTGCCAGCAACATGAGTCATTATCTCCCACAGACAGCGACAATGTCATCAGAGACGTGAATCTGTATAAGGAGCCGAAATGTCTAAAGGCTCAATCTGCTCGGCTATACGAGCAGATGCAGGGTATCCATGCTTTAGATAACATGTATCCTCAGAATGACCCAGATGACGACATTAGGTGCAAGGACCACGCTGATGTCCTCCTCCTCTACCATGGGGATCATGCCCTCAGAACTGAGTAAAGCCTCACCTGCTGTGAGATGCGACCATCGTTGAGGAGGTCTATGTGCTGGACGGAGGTGGGATAATAATCTTGCTAAGGTGATTGTACGCTTCCTCCATGGAGGTATGACAACACCTATAAGAAGTTGTGTGCGTACTACCTCGTACTTGGGATCAAGAGCAACCAAGAAAACTCCAACCATCATGGAGTTCTTGTATACCATCTGCCTACTCAATAGATGTGGTCATGATCATGAAGCTGTGAAGCTTCTTGAAGACGCCACAAAGAGAAGAGTAGAAGGTATTTAAAGGATGATAAATTCTGCTTGGTCGTATAGATATCAAACTGTAACTGAAGGATTCTAGCCCGATTCTTTGCTTGGCCATATATGGTTGCTAGGATCTCTCACATCGCCTTGATGCTAGGTTGGATCATAATGTCATTGGCGATCTCTATGGTAAGAGTACCAGAGAGAAATACTCGCGTACACGTCATTTTGCTTCCACAAAGCATTCTCCCCACTCTTATCTGTCGGCTCCAGTTGTGTCAAAATGTGGTCCTTATTCATGCACTACATGACGGTCAATAATTGCATGGACTAGAACACATAGTTGGTCCATACATCTTCACGATGGGAGACAGGCTCTTGAAGGCACCAGACGAAGAGAAGACATCACCCGTGTTCTCTGAGATAATAAAAAAGAGGCCGAAATGGAACTTGATTGGATAATAGACCGATCCAAGTGAGTCTGCACGATCATATAGAAGACTGGTTGCACATGTAGACTCATACAACCGTCCTCGTCAATCCTCGATCCATGCTAAGGTCGAAAAAGGTGATCTGTTAGTCTGAAACCACCTTTCTGATTACAATCAGAATGTGCAGCGGATTTGAGCGGTGCCAGAGAAAATTAGAAGGGCCCTAGGGAGCCTAAGGGCCTGGCAAAGGGCTGTCTGATGTCGAGATTGCCTAAGCGACTGAGGCCACCGGTGACCTGGGAAGCGACAGCAGGGCCCGGAGGGGAGGGGTTGTATGGCATTACAGCAACCAACCGAGACCGTTGGGAAGCCCTAGCGAGTCTTAGAGGAGGTGCATGACTCCTCGAAGGGGGCTTGGGTCAGTGCTACAGCCACATGCGCCTCCATTGTAACCTTGAGTGGCATTCCATAAAGCGGCAGCAAGCTGACGGCGTGTGAAGGAGAGGAAGGGAGGAGGAGCAACATGTGGGGGAGAGAGAGAGGGGCATTGGGTGAGATTAGGGCACGGGGTATGAGAACTCCAATCTAGGACCGTCACTGTGAACAATGTGGAGAGAAAATAATTGGTTGCTTATTAATGAGGCCCTTGGGTTCTCTTATATAGAGGATAAACATGTTGGGAAAATAACATAATGTAGACGAAAGAAAAGAAAATACATAGAATGAATAAAAAATAACTAATATCTCTACAAAAAGCAAGGAATATAATGGAGAGAATGCATACTGGGATGTATGTTCTTGAAAAAGAAACATTCGACCACCCCAAAATTGGGGTTCCAACAAACCCCTAGTAGCTTTCGAACTTGGCGATAATTGAAATTTCCAGAACTTTTAAATGACAACAATAAGCTGCGAGAACGTAGAGATAAAGAACCATGAATAACACACGATTTTACCTAGAAACCTACTCCACAAGTAGCGAGATGAAACCACAAATATTGAATTCTTTCAATGAATACATAAGGTGTAGGGGGTGCATGTGATAATTGGACCATGGAGTGTTCTGTGGAGAGAAAATAATGAGTTGCTTATTCATGAGGTCTTAGGATTCTTTTATATAGAGGAGAAACATGTTGGAAAATTACATAATGTAGATGCAAAGAAAGAAAATACATAGAATGAATAAAAGATATGGATTTTAAACCTATGAACCCTAACATCTTTGTAAATTACCTTCTCAACCTTGCAAACATCGTTATTATCCGCTGAACCCCGTAAAGTTGTTAACCCGTTTACACCACAGATACAATGGTTAAACTACATCCATTTAATCGTTAAAGATAGCCGGATTCCATTTAAAAAAGATATATATTGCCCTATTTCTTTATCAAATTTACAAAAGATGCCCTCCTTCACCATCCTCCTCACATCACCTTCCCCTTCACCTCCCTTAACGTCCCTAACACTACCCCCTCCTCACGCCGTCGGACTCCGACCCGCTCCCTCTCGCATTCAGGACCTCCGGGCCCCTTTCCCTCGTGCCAAGGACCTCCAGCACCCCTCCCCCATGTGCCTAGAACTCCAACGCCCTTCCCCTCGCGCCCAAGACCTCCAACCGCCTCCTACTAGCGCCCACACCACCGACACGCCACCTCCTCACCCCCAGAACCTCCGGCCCCCTTCCCCTCGCGCCCAAAACCTCCAAGCATCATCGCCTCGACCTTGGCGGCAAAAGCTGGAAAACTGAGATGTCGCCACTATAGCCTTGATATCAACGACGAAGCTCTAGCACCACCATCTCTCACATCTGCTTGCATGCGCCACCACGGTCGATCGCCATTAGCATCTCTAGTCACGACGAGCAGTACACACATGAGAACGTTCCTCTGTACGCATTCGATGGCACGAATGGTTTCTTGATCAAGCATCTCCCCAAAGCACAAGAGGACGAGAAGACATAACATCGAGTAATGGAAAGCTTCCACATCAACCACTACCCCGTCGTGCTATGTTGCATGGGACTTGATCTTGTTGAGGAAGATACCTAGGACCCACTTGCAGTTTTGAGAGTAGAGCCTCACACGAGATAGGTTGGAAGGTCCGCAAGATGAGGTTACATGAGAGGTTTGTACTTGGAATGGAGGCGGTGGAAGATGGACTCGAGCTGGGAGATGTGGCAGAGCCAAAGGAGGTTGTCGATAATGGGGAAGACAGGAGGCCCAGGGGGAGGGTCTGTGGTGGAGGACATAGGAAAATAGAGGGAAGAGGAGGAGCTTCAGGGCCACTGTGGTGGCTAGTGTAGAGAAGGACATACACCTACTCTCCTCTTCCTCTCTTCTTCCCCTCCTCTTCTTCCATTTCATGTTCAACTCCCTCTTCTTGTTTACTCAATACACCTTCGATACCTCCCCATTTCTCTTCATTGTCTCAACCAGATCGAAACCCAAATCGTGAATCACTTGGATATTCCTTTTGTTTTCCCTACCTCCTACGATCTTCCAACCGCCAACCTGATAGAGATTGGAGGAACTTTGTTCTGAGTCCAACGCAGTCTTATGGATGATATCGCCCAGCATTTCTTCCCTGTGCGTAATCCCAGGCCAAGCAAATAGCTGGAGTCTACAATCACTTTGCATGTCTCTAGTGCTCCCTTCTTCATCCATCAACTAGAATCGAATCTAGCAGGGAGAGGAAGAGGAAGGGAGAGGAGAGAAAGAGAAGGTGAAAGCAAGGCCCTAAATGTCGGTTTCAGTCTCCATTTCGGTATCGACCAAAACAGAATTTCGATGGAATTTCGGTGGAATTTCGACCGAAATTTCGGTCATTTCGGTCATTTTTTGTATTAGGACCCCCATATTTCGATCATTTCGGTCGAATTTTGATTTCGACTGGATATCGATATTCGACAGAAATTCGACCGAATTTCGCTGAAATTTGAGGCCATGGGTGAAAGGTTAGAAGACCATTGGATTGTGTTTTTAGTGTGTCTAGTTCAGGGATGTAAAAAACGGCTTAAACGGCCGTTTACACGCATGCGGTCCTGAACCGCACCGACTATGCCCAGGCGGGCACATATGCGTCCAAGCCGCTTAATCAGCGTTAAACGGTCGTTTAAACGCCGTTTAAACCCCATTTTTTACATCCATGTTTGTTAAAGTTCCACTAACAGTGCTACAACCGATCTCATGTCCTACACCCGTAAGGGCACGCCCTTCAGCACCATGATCTTATAGAACCACTCATGCGAGGTGGAAGACATTGTAGGATGCAAATGTTTGAGTAATGATTCCAACAAATCAGCTTCGAGGTATCTTAGAGATGATAGGAGACTCAGATCTTACGTTACAGTTTATGTCTCTTGTAGTTATGTCAAGTATATCCATAATCTTTGAGAGTGAGAGTTGTACCTTCATATATGCTATGTTTATTTTCATATGCAATAATAAGTTGATGATTTGTGGTTATTACAGAAGTTGATATTACAATGTCCTGCATGAGCAACTTGATGATGCTATGTAATTTGGAATATATTGCTTCGTATTTTCACTTAGTTGGGCAGATAAAAGTGTTTGGGTTTATTTGAGATGGTGAGGACGGACACATGTCAATACCGATATATCGATGCCATATCGTCGATATCGAACAGAGTTTGTGAATAAATCAGCCTTGGAAGGTTATACCCTCAATGCAAAACTAAGCATGCACAAATGGAAATCAACCTAAACCTTATGGAGTATACATTAGGATGGCTCATATGATTTAAATAAGACAATATTTGATATATATTGTGAATATATGATTATATTTTTATAATTTAGTTATGTTTCTTATTAATTATATATATGTAAATATTTTTTTATTAATTAAAAATACAAAACCGCATAGCCCGTTTAATTTCCGTTTAAACTCCCGCATACCGTTTAAATAGTAATCAGTGACCCTACCGACTGAATACCGCATACCGCTTTTTGCAACCTTGGTCTAGTTAGATTAACCATGAATGGTTAAAGTAGGTTGACTCAAGAAGGGTCAAATTAACAGTAAAGTTCGTGGTGTTAAACAGAGCAACTTTACGGGATCGAGCGGATAATAATGATGTTTGTCGAGTTAAGAAGGTGATTTACAAAGATTCTAGGATTTGTGGGGATAAAAATCTCTAGAAGATAACTAATATCTCAACACTCCTCCTAAACCCAAAGAATGCTCTCCATAATTGTTCTTGTTATTTTCACCGATAAAAAAGGGGAAATACATGATAAATGATTTAAATTTTGAAAATAACCAATTAGAACAAATTATCCAGCAACCTAACCGTTGAAAGAATTTTATGGGTAGATTCATTTTCCTCTCCATGTAACCCTCTTATTGCATTATTTAATACCACATCTCTTACTATTTGGATCATTATTCCTCTTATTATATACAAAGGGATAGATTCCTCATCATAAAGCAAATCCTTTATTTTTTCGATAGTAGTAGATTGATTTTAAACTTAGAAAAAGGGAATTATTTGTTCTAAGGGATTTTTACACCACAAATCGTAAATCACCTTCTCGATCCTATATTCCTCGTAATTATCATCAAACCCTACAAACACGCTAACTCTTAATCTATGGACCCTATAGTTAACACCCATCCATTTAACCAGTAGAGGTGGATGGAAACCATAGGCTCTCTTATATAGGAGAGTAGCCTATGGGTAAATTACATAAAGAGTACTGCAGAGAATGAAAAATAACAAGAGACTACATAAGTAGATAATATATATGTTTACACTCCCCCTCAAGATGGAGCACAGATGTCAATCATGCTCAGCTTGGACGCACACTTCTGAAATGGGCCTCGCAGTAATGCCTTGGTGAAAATATCTGCAGTTTGATTTTCTGAACTAACATGGGATATAGCAATGAATCCCTTATGAATGATGTCACGAATAAAGTGGCAATCAACTTCAATGTGCTTGGTTCGTTCATGGAATGCTGGATTGTTTGCAATGAACAATGTCGTCTGATTGTCACACTCTAAAGCCATAGGAAGTAGGACTTCTATATGTAGGTTTGTAAGCACAGCTTTAACCCACATCATTTCTGTACTGGCTTGGGCCATAGCCTTATATTCAGATTCAGCACTAAACCTTGCTACCACAGTTTGTTTCTTGCTCTTCCACGAGATTAGGGAATCTCTAACATACACAGCAAACCCAGAGGTGGACTTCCTGTCCTTGGGACACCCTGCATAATCTGCATCTGCACAGGCTGAGATAGAGATCACCTTGCCTTTCTTGAACAGTAGACCCACACATGGTGATGACTTGAGGTACCTGAGTATCATCTGTATTGCATCCATGTGAACCTGACGTGGTTTCTCCATGAACTGGCTCACTCGACTCACAGCAAAGGCCATGTCGGGCCTGGTAATAGTGACGTATAGGAGTTTGCCCACCAGTTCTCTGTATCTTCTCCTATCCACCTCCTCTGTATCACCATCATATAGCCTCATACTAGGATCCATTGGTGTAGTAGTAGGTCGGCATCCAAGCATTCCTGTCTCACTCAACAGGTCAGTGACATATTTTCTCTGAGACATTACCAACCCATGCAGATTTCTGGCGAACTCCAGTCCCAAAAAATATCTAAGAACTCCAAGGTCCTTGGTGACAAATTCGCTACCTAGCATTTCTTTCGCCTTCTTTATCCCTTGGACATCATCACCTGTAATCAAGATGTCATCTACATAGACCATGATGGCAATAATACCTTTGGAAGTCTTTTGTACAAACAACGAATGATCAGCATTTGAACCTTTGTATCCCTGTCTCTCAAAAAGATCTGAGAGCTTCTGAAACCATGCTCTGGGACTCTGTTTAAGGCCATAGATAGCCTTATGAAGTCTGCACACCTTGGAACACTCCCCCTCAACAGCAAAACCAGGTGGCTGTTGCATGTAGACTTCCTCCTGTAAGTCACCATATAAGAAAGCATTCTTCACATCCAATTGATAGAGTGGCCAGTCACGAGAAACCGCAGCAGACAATAAGATCCGTAGAGTAGAATGGCGGGCTACTGGCGAGAATGTATCAAGATAGTCCATCCCATACGTCTGTGTAAAGCCTCGAGCAACAAGACGAGCCTTGTATCTGTCGATACTACCATTTGCATTCTGCTTGACGTAAAAACCCATTTGCAGCTCACTGGGGACACATCTGCAGGCATAGGAACCAGACTCCAAGTGCCTCTAGACTGAAGTGCCGCCATTTCTTCCGACATTGCTAGACATCATCTACTATCCATCATAGCTTCTTGGTAACTTCGTGGAATATCTACAGCTGACAAAGCAACGATAAAGTTCTTGAAATCTCCAGTTAGATGCTGAAAAGACACAGATGCTGCTAAAGGATAAGAGGCGCAGCTTCGCTTCAACTTGCGTATAGCAATAGGAACATCTAAGTCAACCATGTCCTCGTCTGTCCTCTGTAACACATCCTGCTCAGAAACATCGTCAGATCCATCAATAGTAATATCTTCAGAACATACCTTGGGCGAGCTAGGTGAGGAGTCATGACCATGAGTTGGAGCAGACATGCGGCTATAGTGAAATGGAAGTAGTGAAACAGGTATTGTAATAGGAGGTGCAGATGATGGTGGTGGAGATGGTGGTGGTGGTGGTGGTGGTAATGGTGGTGGTGGTATCACATAAATAGCATCAGTATTAGGTGGAGGTATCAACTGATCACCTGAGGATGAGAAATACATTACGGTTTCAAAGAAGGTAACATCTACACTAATAAGATACCGTCTGCGCAAGGGATCATAGCACTTGTACCCCTTCTGCGTTCTGGAGTACCCAACAAACACACACTTGACAGACCTAGGAGAGAGCTTGTCAATATCGGGAGACAACTGGTGGACAAAGGCAACTGAACCAAACACACGAGGAGTAAGGGAAAACATATCCTTACCAGTGAAGATAAGGGAGAAAGAGATCTTTTCACCTAGAACAGAGGACGGCATACGGTTGATTAGATAGCATGCTGTGAGAACCGCGTCACCCCAGTACGAATAAGGAGCATGACTCTGTATAAGAAGTGACCTGGTGACATCTAGTAAGTCGCGATGTTTCCTTTCAGCAATCCCATTCTGTTGGGAGGTATAGGCACAGGATGTCTGGTGGATAATCCCTTGGGACGAGTAGTAACTGGCTAAGACATGAGTACACAATTCCAGGGCATTATCACTTCGCACAATTTTAACAGTAGTGGAGAAAACATTACGAATCTAATTAATAAAATTGATAATAATATTCCCTGCTTCAGATTTATTCTTTAACAAAAACACCCATGACACACGAGAGAAGTCATCCACAATAACTATATAGAATATGTGTCCCTGATGATCTGGAACACGACTCGGACCCCAGATATCAATATGAAATAACTCAAACTTGGAGGTACTACTCCGACACTGACGACTGGGAAAGGTAGACCGATGATGCTTTCCTAATTGACAGACCTCACATTGGATAGATGTGTGAGGCAGACCCTGGGGTAACACACGACGCAACTTCTGAAGCGGTAAATGTCCAAAGCGTAGATGCCATAGCAGGGGAGATACGGATCCAGTAGGTAGGGATGAGGTTCCAGCAAAAGGAGTCTGACTGAGGCGATAGAGGCCTCCTTGCTCATAGCCACGACCAATCACGTTGCCCGTAAGGATGTCCTGAAAAGCAAGAGAAGATGGATCAAAAATTGCCCGACATTGTAAATCCTTTGTAATTTGACTGATAGATAATAAGTTCATTGAAAAATCAGGTGCATGTAACACATTCTTGAGCTGCATGGATGATGTCAGTCTAATTTCACCCTGACCAGTAATTGGGGAATGCGTGCCATTAGCAATGACCACTGCTCGACCTGGAGGAATATGTCTGTATCTTGTAAGTAGACTTTGATCGCCACAAAGGTGATGTGTGGCTCCAGAGTCCATAATCCATGCTGAAGTATCTGATCCACTACTAGTAAGTGCAAATGTGCTACCTGATGTACTGGTAGAGGCAGAAGTGGATGCAGCAGCATCAGACTGGTTCTCAGTAGTGGGTGATGGGCCGGATGGAGGAATAATGCCCCTTAGACAGGCAACGAGATCATCAAAGCGCTGATCTAAAGAGGCAGCCGATGGAGACTCTATCTACTCAGCGACTCGTGCAGATGCAGGAAATCCATGCTTGGAGTAGCATGTGTCTTCAGTATGTCTGGTACGATGGCAGTAAGTACATGTTGGTCGAATGCGGCCTCCTCTGCCACGAGGACCACGGCCACGAGTATGATGGTGACCTCCACGACCTCTGTTGGCAGCCATGGCGGAAGCAGTCTGATTCGTAGTCGTAGAGGGAACAGTGATCCGGCTCAACCTGTGAAAGGCTTCCTCCATAGGAGGAATAGTAGAGTCCGCCAAGAACTGAGACTGTGATGCCTCATACTCAGGATCAAGAGCAGCAAGGAAAACTCCTACCATAGTCGCATTTCGGTAGGTCTTCTGTTGCTCTGGCGTGGCTGTCAGGGGCATGAAGCTGTACAGCTTCTCAAACATCCCACGCAGAGATGTGTAGAGTGAGTGTAGAAGGCGACCATTCTGCTTAATGGTGAATATGTCATGCTGGAGTTGCAGACTCTGTCTCATTCTTCGCTTGAGAGTATGTGGCCGCCAGAATGTCCCACATGTCTTTAGCCTTGGGATGATGAAGAATATCATTGGCAATCTCGATCGCCAAAGTTCCAGATAACCAAACTTTGGCGTATGCATCATCTGCCTCCCATGAGGTATTGACTCCAGTCTTCTCAGCAGGCTCTTCTTCGGTAAGAATGTGCTTCTTACCAGTTGACTTCATCATACTCATGAACTGCATCGCCCACAGTTCATAGTTCGTACCATCCATCTTTACGATAGGCGCTGGACCACGAAAGGTGCCTATAGATGGAATATCCGCCTTGCTTTCTGATATACTGGAAACAAAAGACTGGAGCGATAGACTGAAGATAAGATCGTCTACACGGACATAGATGAGTTTAGTTGCATGTGTAGACTTCAAGCAACCAAACCCATGTCGTTGACGGTGTGCGCGCTAGAGGTCGTAAAGGGTTGATTCAGAAGTTACATACGCACAACAGTTAGCGCGCGATGGGGAGCACCAAAGACACTAGAACTGCACTAGGCGTTGCGCTAGGCGTGCGCTGGGACTGCCTGCCGCACGAAGGATTCACGCACGAAGGATGCGCGCTGGAGGGAGGGCGCTAGGGCATGCGCTGGAGGTGCACAGGCAGGGGCGCACGCACAGTGTGATGAAGCGCACACAGGCTGGGGCGCACGCAGAAGCGCGCAGAGGCGCATGCAAGGGCGCAGGCAGGTGCAGATGCGCGATGGGGCGCGCGCGGTGTGACGCTCACCACAGGCAAGGTACGCGGAGCCCGAGGCGCACGGCCAGTGGCGCCGGCGGCGAGAGAGAGGCACGCGGGTGGGAGTGGGGATAGGGTTAGGGTTTCAGGAACTCCGGTCTAGGACCGTCACTCTGATGCCATGATGGGAAAATAGAAGGAGATGTTTATTCCATCAGCCCTAGGCTCTCTTATATAGGAGAATAGCCTATGGGTAAATTACATAAAGAGTACTGCAAAGAATGAAAAATAACAAGCGACTACATAAGTAGATAATATATATGTTTACAGGGATGTTTTTACCCTTAAGATTGATCAAATTTCTTAAACATGCCCTCACATTCTCCAACAACTTCCTCTCCTTTCCCTCCCTTACACCACTACTATCGTTCTCCTGCTAGTGGCTTAACATCTTCCGCGTTGATCAGAACCCCTTTCATCTTCTTCGAGCACAGCCTCACTAGCCTTCACCCCGCCAGGCCCATCTTCCCCCCTCTCTCTTCCCTACACCATCTCCAAAAGATCTCTCTACTCCAATCTCCTCTTCAACCTCATCCCACCTCTATCCCCCCATCTCATATTTCTGTGCCTCTTCCTCCAATACAACTCCTCCTACCACCTACCCTTCCTTCCCCTCCAACCTCTCGACCTCTCCGTTAACGTCATCTCTCTCCACCCCCTTCCTTTGCCTTCCTATAGGACCAGTTGCAATGCATAGGAGGCAAAGAGGACTACTTGAGAGGTATCCAAAGGATCTTCACACCTGTTGTCCCCTTCTTTAAAAGGATCGAGCTCGATAGCTCAACGCCACATCCAAGAGATTAATGCAGTTGGAACAACAAATGGGGATCACTGTACATGTGAGATCAAGCACAAATTTGGATAGAAATGGGGGCGGTGTTCTTGGTGGTTAAAGGTCACACCAATTTACTCTAGTTTGTAGCAAAAATGGGATCTTTGGATCATGGATTGTGAAAAAGATGTGATACTTCCGGTTCCCATCCTCCTCCTTCGACCCCATCGCCCGTTCGAATGTCGCGAGACCCACCTTGCCGTGGATAACCTCTACTTCTCCATCATAACCATGTGCAGCATTGGTTATGGCAACATCACCCCATGCATCGCCCTCTCCAAGGTCTTCTTCATCCTCTTCATCCTTGTCAGCTTCGACTTCATCGACATTTTCCTCTCTGGCACCCTCTCCTACTTCCTCAAACTCCAAGAGTCCACCTTGGTCCTTGCCACCATAAAGGCTGACAAGTCTGGTCCCCACAATTATAGCTTCAATGTTAGGAAAGGTCGCATGGGGATCCACCGTAAAGTCACCCTCACCAGTGGCATCCACTATGTAGGCATCGCCACTGTTGTACTCCACTTTGTCGATAACCTTAGTTGGTTGTACTTCTTCTACGTCTCCATCATGCATGTTACCACCATAGGATGGGTAGAGGTGCAAGCTTTTATCGCTGTGAGCGTAGTATTGGCACCAACCATGTTGGCGAGGCTGAAGCAGAGATGGAGGCTGCACAAGAGCAGTTGGGGCTGGTCAGGGAGACTGGCGAAGATGTGTTCAATGAAATAGTATGTCTGGATCCAAGTGGCCATGGAGAGAGAGGATATGGAAGGAGAGAGGAGGTGGGAGATCCACCATCCATTTTTTTATAGTGAGATTAGCTCAAGGTGATCCCAACCTGTTGACTCAAATAGAGTTAAAATTGACAGTAGGGGTTGTGAGGTATGATGGAGCAAGTTTATAAGGGTTAGGTGACAATTACAAAAAATATAGAGACGAAAAGGTAATTTATAAATTTTTTGGGTATGTATGTGGTGCAAAAATCCTTGTTCTAATAACAGATAAAAAGTCTAAAATTAAACCTTAAAAATGATCTGGAATTTGAGATTTTCAGAATACTCAGATTGCATCAAAAACCAGAGTATTAAAATAAAACCAATATGCACAAATATTATGGAGAGATCCAAACGATGGATTGCACATAATCCATGTAGCTCGTCCCTCTTAAATTGATTTAAATGTAAATAAGATTTGAAGAATTGAGCAGATTTAGAACAGATTGTGTTACACTAACTGAAGATAATTTTTTGGGTATGTGAGATTGAACAAAATATACACAATCTTAGTTGATGTGCCAATTATTTGGTATGTTATATTGCACAATATAGCATTTCCCCCTCCTACCCACCACAAACTGTTCATCATTTCTCTTCCTCAGATCTCCTTTACTTCCTCTGCCACATCACACTATCAGCATTTATCCTAGCATGTCTCCCTAACTCATGATCCTCCCCATAATATATTGCCACCTGAAGATATAAGCACAACCATCATTTCCAGTAAAACCTAATAGATAGGATTGCAACTGTCTCCACGTTCGCATAATGCAGACACAGAATATATGAATCATATTAATAATAAAGAAAAACTTGCCATAGTAATTGATAATTGTTGGAGTATTTGATGTATGCGTCACATGTGAGGGAGATGGGCCGGGATCCATTTACCCCATCCAACATTTTTGTCCCACATCATCCAGTGGTGGGACTTGGAGGTCCTGTGAAGGCTAAATAAGGAGCCTCAGCCTCCTGTAACAGATGGGAAAAAGCAATGCATAACACGCCCCTTTGAGGGCTTCTCCTGTGGTTTCATCCCGCTCCTTACGGAGTAGTGTTCCACGTAAATCATGTTGTTCTTCGTGTTCTTTATATTTTCCCATGTTCGCTTCCGCATGTTTATTTTCTAACATGGTATCAGAGCGAGTTCGATTCTCGCGGTTTCATTCATGAAGATTTATTTTAGTTTACAAACTTTTTGGGATTCGATTATTTGATTCCAAAGATCCATTCGTGTTCAAGTTCACATGTGCAGTTTAGGGTTTTCTGAAACCCTAACATCTGCACGATCTGTTCACGCAAAGGAGGCGCATATTCCAGGGCTGCCGCAGTTCCCAGGAGGGGAACCGTAGCCCATTTGTTCCAGATCTCACCCTTCTAGCCGCAGGTCTATCCCATGCGGCAACCCTACGCTCGGCGATCTGAACTCCCAGCACGATCGCCCCCAGCGGCGATCTGCGCATCGCTCAAGGGCTCCATATCGAGCGCCAGACTTCCCTCGCGCAAGCGGACTCCCAACGACGTTCCCAGGCAGCGTGCATAGGCGCACAGGCGGCGCCCCGATCTTCGACTCCTCCTGGCAGAACCACATCTCGAAAGGTTTGTGCGAGTCGCACCCCAGATCTCCTCGCGCCTCCTTCCAGCGGCAGCGCATCCCTCGCAAGGCGGCAACACTGGCAGCGCACCCCAGATCTCCTCGCGTTGTGCGAGTCGCACGCATCACCACATCTGAATCTGCGCGAGTTGCACGTGTTGTGCTCTCCCGGCGGCAGCTCTAGGCGCATCCCCCGACTTCTCCCTCATCGAAGACGATCCCCAGGCGGAATCCGTGCAGCCCCCAACTTCAGATGATCGCGCGAGGCCCAGGCGCATCCCGATGGCGCAGGCGGCATCACGCCGCAGGCGGCGCACTCCGCGTGACACCCCAGCAACCCTTCGATGGTGCACCTCCTGTTCTGGCGGCTGCCCAAAAGAGTGGTTCCTGAGGGGAGCCCTAACGAGGGAGACGGCTATTTGATAATAAAAAAAGAAAGGGTCATTTGCTGAAAAGCCCAAGAAGACGGGGCTACAATTTAAAAGGAAAAAATATATATTATAAATGGGGGGAGTGAGATGGAAAGAGGTTGGGCCCAAGAGGTTGTTTTTAAAAAAAACGATGATGATGAGTTAACTTGGGCCCACTTCAGGCCACATTTCGTTGGTTAAAAAAAAAGAGAGGCGCGTACAAGAAAAAGCCGTACGCAAAAGTTTTGCAAAAAAATTGCAAGGCAAGCCGTAAAAAAAATGTTGAAACGGCATAAAAAATGTGACGGCTTTATAAAAAAAGCCGCAAGAGATGTTGTCCCCATTTTTATAATTGTCTTCTCCCAACTTGGTCAACAATTGTCATTTCGACCAGTATGGGAGAAAGGGGGAGTATATATGTAGAGTCACAGGTCTTCTTCCAGCCAGTTTCAGATGCTAGATGCAGATTTCCAGACCAGCCAATTTCTCAGACTCTACAAGTTTTCAGATGAAGATTCTCCATGCGAAAGATTCAGACTCGAAGTTCAGATTCCGAGTCCACAGGTGTCATGTGCAGTGGTTCAGACTAGATAGATTGGTCAGAGTCCAAGTTCGAGGCACTCCATGATTGAGTGACCCATTTTTGAGTTCTCCAGAGAGAGACTCCAGTTTCAGACACGCATGAGTTTGCGGTCATTTTCAGATGAGCACATGTTGCCATCATTTGTTCGTGGTCCCCATCATTATTCTTATTTTGTAGGCCAGAGTTTTCATGTGAGCCATAGGGAGTCCAGAGTAGAGGACCATTCCCTATGCCATGTTGGCAAGGGTTTTCATGTGGTATCATAGGTACACCAGAGTAGTGCACCATTCTCTGTGCCAGATGGGAGAGACCCAGTTCTCCGAAGAGGAGACTTTTCAGACTCCATTCTCCAGCGACCGTGGACTCCGACGAGGATTGCACAGCCATGGCCTTTTTCAGTTAGGCCCTTTCAGAGATGGAGCAGTTGTCCACATTATTGTGGCGGGCCAGAGTACTCCGACGAGGAGACTCGTTTCAATTGCAGTGACTCTGACATGCGCAGTTCAGAGCACATGCTCTCCTACGAGGAGATCCAGCAGACTCACACTCCAGCCCATTCGTCCTCCTCACCTGCATGGCATGAGAAGCAACGTCTTCGACTGCAGCAATGTGCGCGTTGGGTTGATATTGTTCATAGTGTCATGTAGCGTTGAGTTGAGTTTCTTTATGTTTGTCCAAGCTGAGCATTGCATGCTCCATCTTGAGGGGGAGTTTTGGAGTATTTGATGTATACATCATATGTGAGGGAGATGAGTAAATGGATCCCTCCAGGATCCATTTACCCCATCCAACAGTTTTGTCCCACATCGTCCAGTTGTGGGACTTGGAGGCCCTGTGGAGGCTATATGAGGAGCTCCAGGCCTCCTGTAACAGATGAGAAAAAGCAATGCATAACGCACCCCTTTGAGGGCTTCTCCCGTGGTTTCATCCCGCTTCTCACGGAGTAGGGTTCCACGTAAAATCCCGTTGTTCTTCGTGTTCTTTATATTTTTCCATGTTCGCTTCCGCATTGTGAACCCCTCAGGATCCGGGTACCCGTTAATCACACAATCGCACTATTATTCACATGAGATCGCATGAAGTTACCAAAAAGCAGCGAAAATTTTTCGCGCGAAAAAATTCCCCATAAAATTATGTTTTTAATGCGATGTCATAAATGGAATATTACGAATTTTTGTGTAAACGGGTACCCGAAAAAATAAACTTGTGAACCCCCTAGGATCCGGGTACCCGTTTACACAACAATTCGTAATATTCTATTTATGGCATCGCATTAAAAACATAATTTTATGGGGAAATTTTTCGCGCGGCTAATTTTCCACATGACATTCACATCCACAACTTAATAGAGACAATTGGCACCAAAATCTTATTTCATAAATTTTCATATGATTTTACAACATGTACAATGTCTGACAGTACATACATCATCCCAAAAATTTGACTGAAGAGAAGAAGCATTTTTCAATATCAATTGAACTAAAAACTGTAACAAAAACTACATACCGTCTGGTATAGACCTTGTCTCCTGGAACCATGTATAGTTAATGAACAACAGACTCCTTTCCTGCCATGCGTGCAAGGAAGAAAAGGAGTCACAATTGTGAATACAATTCCGTAGTTTTTAAAAATAAATGACAAGTAATTTATTATGTGCAAAAGAGAGCAAGTAGAAAGGTGGAACAAGTATAATTTACATCTACTTGCATAAGTAAAAGGGTTTTCAACTGTTTGGTATTAAGTTCTGTTAGAATACTCAGATGATTATTCCATAGAGCCCTCGGGTCTCTTATATAGGGAGAGAGCCCTTGGGTAAATTACATGAGAGGTACACAAAGAAACTAAAATATAATAAAAGACACAAAGACGAATAACTATCTCTACACTCCCCCTCAAGATGGAGCATAGATATCTATCATGCTCAGCTTGGAAGAACATCTCTGGAAAGGTCCTCTGAGCAATGGCTTGGTGAATATGTCCGCTGTCTGGTCCTCTGAACTGACGTGAGACGTGGAGATGAAGCCCTTCTGAATCATGTCCCTAGTGTAATGACAATCCACCTCTATGTGTTTTGTTCTCCCATGGAAGGCTGGATTGTTGGCAATGAATAATGCTGCCTGATTGTCACATTGCAGTTTCATAGGCAAGGGAACATCAATATTCAGATCTTCTAAGACTGCTTTAACCCACATCATTTCTGTGCTTGCCTGTGCCATGGCTCTGTACTCGGATTCGGCACTGGATCTCGCCACAACGGTCTGCTTCTTGCTTTTCCAAGAGACTAAAGAGCTTCCTATGAAGATAGCAAATCCAGAAGTAGACTTACGATCTCGTGGACACCCTGCATAATCTGCATCTGCACAGGCGGAAATAGACAGATCTGTACCTTTCTTGAATAGCAACCCTGTGCCTGGGGAAGACTTCAGATATCTCAGTATCATTTACAAGGCATCCATATGTACTTGCCTCGGCTGCTCCATGAATTGACTCACCCGGTTTACTGCAAGAGCAATATTCGGTCGAGTTATAGTGATGTATAAGAGCTTACCCACCATTTCTCTGTACCTTCTCTTGTCCACCTCCTCGGTATCATCATCGTACAGCTTCATACTTGGATCCATAGGTGTACTTGAAGGTCTGCATCCAGTCATTCCTGTTTCAACTAGCAAGTCTGTGACATATTTTCTTTGAGTCATCACCATTCCTTGTGCATTTCTTGCAAATTCTATCCCCAGAAAATACCGTATTGTGCCTAGATCCTTTGTAATGAACTGGCTACCCAACATAGACTTGGTTATCTCAACCCCCTGTGCATCATCTCCAGTAACTAATATGTCATCAACATATACCATAACAACGATGGTACCTCTAGGGGTCTTCCGGACGAACAGTGAGTGGTCCGCATTTGATCTTCTGAACCCCTATCGTTCAATAAGCTGGGAGAGCTTTTGGAACCATGCTCGAGGGCTCTGTTTAAGGCCACAGATAGCCTTATGAAGTCTGCACACCTTCTGAGTCTCCCCCTCAACAGCAAACCCGGGTGGCTGCTGCATGTAGACTTCTTCCTGTAGATCACCATACAAGAAAGCATTCTTAACATCAAGCTGGAATATGGTCCAGTCACGTACCACTGCAACTGATAGAAGGATGCGAAGTGTAGAATGCCTCGTCACGGGTGAAAAAGTGTCCAGGTAATCTACCCCATATGTCTGTGTAAACCCTCTTGCTACGAGCCTGGCCTTGTATCTGTCAAGACGATCATTTGCATGATATTTGACCGTAAACACCCACTTGCAACTCACCACAGATGCACCTGGAGGAATAGGGACAGAGACCAAGTCCCTCTTGATTGCAAGGCACGCATCTCCTCTTATATTGCTAGACGCCAGCATTCAGTCTTCATGGCATCCTGATAAGTGCGTGGAATCTCCACTGACGACACAGCAGCAGCAAACTTCTGGAAATCCCCAGTGAGACGATGAAAGGAGACATGAGATGCCAGGGGATATGAGGCACACTGTCTACGCTGCTTCCTATAAGCAATAGGCCGGTCCAAGTCATCCAAAACAATGCTGGCAGGTTGATCCTCCTCCTGTGGTAAAGACTCCTGCACAGGTGCATTATTTAACCCATCATCAGTGTTAACATCAGTACATACCTGAGGCGTGTTGGATGGTTGACGCGTAGCTTGAGCAGGGCCTGTCCGTCTCGTGTAGACCTTAGGGAGAGGGACAACCGGGGGTGGTGGCGGAGGAGGTGGTGGTGGTGGTGGTGATATTGATGTCGGTGGAGTAGAGGATGGACCCATGCTTGGAGGTGGTGGAACATAGACATTGGAATCTGTAGATGTAGAGGAGACCAATCTGTCACCAGCAGGGGAGAAGTACATGACAGGTTCGAAAAATGTAACATATGCACTCACATAGTACTTGTCATGGACAGGGTCATAGCAACGGTATCCTTTCTGAGTTCTGGAGTAACCCACAAAAACACACTTGATAGCCCTAGGAGATAGCTTATCAAGCCCCGGAGATAAGTGGTGAACAAATGCAACAGTGCCAAAAACCCTAGGTGTCAGTGTAAACAAGTCTCTGTCAGGAAAGAGAACAGAGATTGGAGACTTTTCCCCAAGAACAGTTGTAGGCATTCGATTGACCAGATAGCATGCAGTAAGTATAGCATCCCCCCAAAAAGTTAATGGAGCACAACTCTGGATAAGTAATGTGCGAGCAATATCAAGAAAGTGTCGATGTTTTCGTTCTGCAACCCCATTTTGTTGAGAGGTGTAGGCACATGTGGTTTGGTGAATAATGCCTTTAGATGAAAGGAAACTAGCAAGAGAGCGAGTGCAGAACTCCAATGCATTGTCAGTACGTACATACTTAACAGTCGATGAAAAAACATTCTAGTCCAGTAATTAGATTTTGAAGAACATTTCCTGCTTCAGATTTATTTTTAAGAAGAAAAGTCCACGACACTCTAGAGAAATCATCAACCACAACTAAATAGAACCTGTGCCCCTGATGATCCGGGACACGACTTGGACCCCAAATATCTATATGAAATAATTCAAACGGGGAGCTACTGCTCCGACTCTGACGACTAGAGAAGCTAGACCGATGGTGCTTCCCTAACTGACATGCTTCACACCGAAACGAGGAATTCGGAGATATCTGAGGCAGGAGGTGACGCATCTTTTGCAGCGGTAGATGACCGAACCGAAGATGCCAGGTGTACGGAGAAACAGAGGCCTGGGTATGCAAGGAGACGCCGGCGTAGGAGTTACGAACGAGACGATAAAGGCCATTGTGCTCAGAACCACAGCCAATCACCCTGCCCGTCAGTATGTCCTGAAAAATAACAGACGATGGATCAAAAATAGCACGACAGTGCAAATCACGTGTAATCTGACTAATAGATAAGAGTTCATAGAAAATTCTGGGGCATGTAGCACATTCTGTAAGTGCATAGAGGGTAGCAAAGCTGTCTCCCCCTGACCGATGATAGGAGACTGAGTGCCATCAGCAATGAGTACAGAGCGACCTGGCTGAACAGCTCTGTATGACTGCAGAATATCTTTCTCACGGCATAGATGATGGGTGGCTCCAGAGTCAACAATCCATCCTGTGAGGTTATGACTATGAAATGAGGCTGAAGGACTACCTGAGGCACTGGCTGAGGCCGATGTACTGGCTGACGCCGAAGCCGCAACATCAGAAACGTCTGCACCCTCTGATGATGAAGATTGTGGCATAATATCCCGAAGTCGTGCCACCAACACTTCGAACCTGTGATCTGGAGTAGATGCGGGTGGACCCTAAACATGATCAGCTACTCGTGCAGAAGGAGGAAAACCATGCTTGGAATAGCATGTATCCTCCGAATGACCAGTGCGGCGACAATATGAGCACGTAGAGCGTATGCGGCCTCCGCGACCACGTCCACCACTTCCCCTGCCACGAAACGAGGATGAACCACCACGTCCCCTGGAAACTGTCATTGCGGACGGAGTCGCAGTCGCTGTATTGGACGGAACAGGTACACAACTGAGCCTCATGTATACCTCTTCCATCGGTGGGATGGTGGCATCTGCCAGTATCTGCACGCGTGCTGCCTCGTACTCCGGATCTAGGGCAGCGAGTAATACGCCAACCATAGTGGCGTTGCGGAACGTCTTCTGCTGTTCCGGCGTGGCTGTAAGCGGAATGGTGCTGTAGAGCTTCTCGAACATGCCACGAAGCGATGTGTACAGGGAATGAAGAGGCTTCTCATTCTGCTTCGTGGTAAATATATCATGATGCAACTGGAGCATCTTCGTCTCATTGCGGACCTGAGAGTACGTCATAGCCAAAATATCCCACATCGCCTTAGCGGTGGGCTGGTGAAAGACATCATTCGCTATCTCCGTCGTGAGCGTACCTGAGAGCCACACCTTGGCGTACGCATCATCCGCCTCCCATGAGGCATAGATCCCTGTCTTCTCCGGCGGTTCATCCTCGGTAAGAATATGCTTCTTACCACACGACTTCATGAGACTGAGGAACTGCATCGCCCACAGTTCGTAGTTCGTCCCGTCCATCTTGACAATTGGTGCCGAACCTTTGAAGGCACCTATGGCGGGCATATCTAGCTTCTGATCTGACATGATGCCGGAGAAGAGCAAGTACTGATAGACCAAGAAAATACTGTCTACCAAGACCTTGTAGGATCCAAGTGCATAGGTAGACGATTATGCACTTGAATCAAACATAACGCCGAGTCCTAGGAAGAACGCGGAATACCGGCAACGAGTAGAGGCCTTGGGAGCCTCTACTTGGCAAAGATGGCGGCTGACAGGGGACGGTCAGTGGCTGGACAGCAGGTTGGGGGGCCCGGCGTCGGTTGGTGAGGGCCCGGTGGCGGTGAGGGGGCCCGGCAGGGGCTGGCGGCAGGTAGAGGAGGGGCCCGGCGGCGGTATGGGGGGGGCCGGCAGGGGTTGTCGGCGATGGTGGGGGGGCCCGGTGGAGGAGAGAGGCCCCGACGGCGGCGGTGGGAGGCTGGGTAGCCCGGGGGAGGGGGGCGGCGAAACCCAAAGGGGGAAGGGGGGGTCGGCGAAACCCTAGAGGGGGGGGCGGCGAAACCCTAGAGGGGGGGGCGGCGGTGGAAAACCCTAGGTTAGGGTCATGGCTCTGATACCATGTTAGAATACTCAGATGATTATTCCATAAAGCCCTCGGGTCTCTTATATAGGGAGAGAGCCCTTGGGTAAATTACATGAGAGGTACACAAAGAAACTAAAATATAATAAAAGACACAAAGACGAATAACTATCTCTACAAGTTCATTTGTTCTCCCCTTTTTCCCATTCATCCCATATATATATAATTATAGAAGTTTAGATGACAAACCCTAACATATAATGATTTCCTGTGTTTTAAGATCATGATTTTTGGGTCTTGGAGATCATGTTCCGAAACTTGATGGCCACTTTCTTGTCATTGAGATCATGTCATGGTTTTCGATAATGGACTGATATGATGATGAGGAATTTGATTCTTAATTCTATTTACTCCTTTTAAGTTAGTGGATAGTCTGTGGTCTTGGTCTGTGTGTAACCTCACACTATGACTCTAAGGTATTTAAAAGTACCTTAGGGTTGGGGTGCCTTCGTAGGCATGCGGTGTTGTATAATGCATCCTAACTAAGTTCCCAACACGTCCACTAACTTATAGGATTTTTGAATCAGATTAAACTCACTTCTAATCAACTCAATTTTAATTGTGATTTTCTCCAAACCTTTACTGTAACTCTCTCAGATGTACTCTCAATGATGTAGATATAGATGTAGATACGAATGATCTGGATGTACAATCGCCAAGTCTGTTGGCGAAAGAAAACTCAAGTGGTGAAGAAGCCTACAAATGGCTCTTCCGTCTCGCCCTCTAGTTGGAAGGACGGTCCAATAGAGGGATAGGTCTACTCCCCAACTACGCCACTGAGACTGAGACGGGTGAGAGGGACTTCCCGGAAAAGTCACTCTAGAAAAACAGCCCGACCGGTAACGGGCAACCGAGCTCGTACGTAAAACTGAAAACCAAGGATCCCCCGCCTGGGTATCCTAAAACAGAGGGTCAGCGGAATGGTCTAAAGTCAGGATCCCAACGAGGCGTAAAAACACTGCGAGCTCGTGTAAAAACTGAAAGAGGACTGGGATCCTAGACCCGCGCGGTCGCTGCCCTAACCGGGCTTCCTTTCCTCCGCCCAGGTGAGGGTCACCGCGCCCTCGCACGGTCAGGTGTAAAGGTCACCATGACCGGCACTAATAATTATCAGTCACCAACAATTTTACTTGCGTGACTACTCCTTTCTTTCTTAATCTATGAGAATGATGTATATTTCTTGATGATTAGATTCTTCCAAAGATCGACAATCTTGACCTCGTCCTTGAGGTGGCATTACTTATGTAACACTATAGGTTCAACAAATGGACGTTGATTTAAGTAAGATGATAAGAGGGTACTGGTAGCTGATGATTGTATACAAGAGATAAATATGTTTGATATTGTTCTTGATAATGAGTTATATATAGTTTTTGTATAAGTTATTCTGATCAGTCTGATTTATCATATGATACTTTAGTGAATGGATAAAGATAGTCTTCACAGTGAACACCCTTTTTCTCTTGAAAGATAACCTTTGATAAATTGTCTTAATCCATTCCGATAACATTTGACAATATTAACAATTTATCCCCAAACATTTATTCCTAAATTTAGTGAAACGAGACTGATATAGATTTTTGAGACATGCTTGTTTATAATTACCTCGTTGATATCTCTTCCGACCATCCAACGATACAAATATCAAGTCATCACCAACATTTCATTCTTTCTATATCTCATTTTGTATAGTTGACCAGTCCTCATCATGTCTTCATGAACCCCATAAATATTAGTTCTTGTTTCTTCAAGTGCCAGAGGTGTTCTATGATGGTTAAGGTCATGCAATATTACTTAAGAGAATGTCAAGCAACCTCTAACAAGTTCTGTTAGTGTCATCCTCCATCCATTGTTAGATATAACACTATTAATGGCAACTAAAACAGAACAGTTGCCAATTGCAAACCCAAGAAATTTCAATAACTTGACTTAACAAGTCCAAGCATGAACTGGCCAATTGCCAAATTTGTATGAGCACTTAAGGGTCACGTTTTCTATAAGACTATCAAATATGATGTTCCAGATTACATTAGTTGAAATTGGGTCAAATCTTTAAACGTATGATAGGATCAACTTCTCAGCATATTTCAAATGTAAGGATGGTTATCCAGTATGAGTGCTATTTAAGTTGATTTCGACAGAAGTAATATACTTGTGAACATCTTTTTATAACTTAACAAACAAGCATGTGTACTGACCATGCACTAATGCATACAGTACATTTGTGATGTGTACGGCATTCTCAACATACTATCTCATGCCTTCCATCAATCAGCTATATATATTTATGTTACAGATCCAGTTTATAACAGTTTAAGTTTATATCCGTTTACATTTACTGAAAATTTACTTAAAATTAATTTTCCCAGAACTATAAAATGGAGATTTTTTGCAGCAGAACTTTCATGATTTTTTTTAATCAGTAAAAAGGAGGGTATCCTATTTATTATCATCCAGATTATAAGCCTGATATACATCCTAATGACATAAGCACATGGGAGTATATGTTTTTTTAAAAAAAACTATAACCTACGGGGGTCACAGAAGCTGATGATTCCCAACATTACTATCTATAATTTCATCACTGGACATTCATAGTTTATCATCAAATTTGCAGTTGAGTCTTCGATTCTAGAAGTGAAACTATCCCCACCCCCCACCCTTTTTTTTAACTGTCTGAAGCTAAGATACATCTTACCATCTATCTAAACCACATTTATGGTTTAATATCAAAACTTTCCAAAAGTCCTTGGACTTGAGATAAATAGTCCTGGAACTGGAGATAAAGAGTTGCATATTCCAATTTATGACAAGAATTGTAAGTCATTTGAAAATTTCGTATAATCAAAATAGTAGATCTTTGAGTAAATCAATTTCTTATTCCAAAAAGAAGAAAAGGATAGGAGAAACTTCATTGTTTGGTAGAAAAAGGGGATGATGTTGTACATGCATGGCAGCAAGGAGATGGGTATGGAAGTGTACCTTTTGGTTGCCCACTTTGGATGAGAATCATGCTTGAGTTGAGCTGCATGCAATCAGGGATGGAAGGAAATTCATAGATCTTGAAATCAGCATTCAACAGTTCTATTGGAAGCAATAGTAGCAGCTGTGGCTGCTACTAAATTGGTAGCAATGGAGTCAATTTCAGCAGAAAAAAAAACTCCCTTCGGGTGCAGGATCTGAGCCAAAATCAGTAGCAGTAAAATATGGAAGGAATGGGGTTCTCTTGTTGAGATTTGGAGAGGATGGATGAAAGAAATTGGGGAAGAAGAATAGAGGGGAGAAAATACGGCTGAGATTAGTTTCATAGGAAAGAGGAGGGGAGGAAGCTTCCTACGATGGTTCCTCTCTTCTTCTTTTTATTGTGACAAATCAGCCATGACATCAGCAGGCTGATGTCATTGCTGATGTCACCCCTTTTTTTTCAAACATCGTGGTTCAGTTGCTACTGTTTTACTATAGCAATAGAATTTTATATATATATATATTGTACTCGGGCACTGTCTGCTACAATCTGTTGTTACTGTAGCAGCAGAAAAATTGTTTATATATATATATTTACCAAAACTTTCTTTATTTGATATTCATACAAATCGACCGTAGTCGCACCTCGAGTGTCGGATTTCGACACGCGATATCTCGTTGTGATCGTCTCTGAATGATGATCAAAATGAGTATAATATTGATATACTTTCGGTCGGGTTTTAAATACCCGAAATTTTTTGGATACGGTTTTAGTTTAAGGTTAAATTTTACAATTTAAAAATATCAAACGGCCTCCGATTGACGAACGGTCGATTTCGTTGGTCTTGTTTCGTCGAATCGGATCTAATGATGGTCTCGGTTCGTTTCGCGGTTTTCGAATTAGCGTTGCGGCTTTTTCACGGCGCGCATTACGAAGCGACCGATTTTTTGTCGATTTCGCCCGAACGACTTTTGATTCACGATCAATTTGTCGATTTACGTTATCCAATGTTGTCAGATAACTTTATTGGGTTAATCGGACCTAAATCGGATTAAGTTCGAGTTCTATTGGAAACCGGGTGTTACACGCATATTTATTTTCTAACAATAACCATATTAAAAGTGTGACCCTGTTAATAAAGCTCAAGCAATGTGGAATATTCCACGATGAATATAACAACTAAGTTTAATGGGGAAAAACTTTACATTACATTTGTGCAAGATGTTTCTACAACTCACCTATTACCGCCAAGTAATAGGACATCCCATACAACATCAATGGTATCCTTTACTGAATTTACCAAAGTCTAGATGGCATAAATCAGAAAATATGCTAAATGTAATTATGATAAAGGTTACCATGTCTGAAGTCAAATGCATTGCGTGTTCCATGAGATTCTTTTATCTTTTGACTGGTCCAACTGACGAACATCTTATAATACATATTAGCCTGAATCGTCAAGCCTAATGAAATATTATGAAAGAACCCAATTAGAAATATAACCGATACAGTTGTCAACATGGCCCGAGATAGGAAGGGCACGTCAAACCATATAAGCATGCAAACATCGATACCTTTTACATGAATAAGAACTAGTTTTCACTGGTTTTAAAGATTAAACACATAAGACAGAAAAATCAAAACATTAAAAAACAGTTTCACTTTCAAGATACAGAAGTAGTCAAGCCTTTCCAACCGTAAGTGGTGTCAGTTGCATGAATTTGTGGCTTCCATACTTATCCAATAAGAGTCAAACTCAAGCTTGTAACCAAAATGACGCACTTTTAATAGATTCCTTCCATGATTTTGTTGGTTTCACAGTTCATCTTACAAGGTTCTTCTAACTTCCCTGCCTTCCAACTGGAGGACTAGATTGCCTTTGTTGCACATGTCTAAAGCACCTCAAACGAGTTCTCATTTTATCATCTACGCCACACCAAGTTCTTCTCTATTACCCTCTTTTGTGAATCCAACCCTTCTTTATGTGGCCACCCACACTCAGCTACATCCAGTTTCATTTATAAGGTAATGCTCATGTTGATGGAAAATGTTGGAATGTCGACCAATCTTTGTTCTAATGGTTCCCATTGTGCTAATGGTAGCACAACGTAAGTCGTATGTCGTGTCTGGCAAACTCTACACTGAAGAAGTAGCACATATTGCCAATGTCTTTGAAGACAACATGAAGGAAGACCTTGGTCTTTGAGATGCCTAAAAATCAGCAAGATGTCCAATTTTGCCATCCACCTATATAAGAAATATAACTATATGCCTCTAATAATCAATCACATGGAGACACAATAATCAGAACTTCCGAAGCTGTTATCCTTGCCACAAACAGCGCCATTGTCACCCGATCTTCATGGGGGTGAGCCCTCTTGTCTTCAAAGACCACAGCCACCCCACTGGCTTTAGGGTCTTCAAGTCCTATCCGAAGTTGAGGAGAACGGTTCTCCCGTGAGGAAGGAATTTCCCACAAATGAGGATACGATGCTGCTTTCAAAAAAAGAACTTAACAATATCTTTCCTCTAAAAACCTTTTACCAAAGGGTTGAAGTTGGGATGAAAATTTGGAGAGATGAAAGAATGGAATGAGATGATTTTATTTAAGAGGTTTAGGGGTTCTCATATAGACTGAAACTACAGAGCATTCATAAACGAGAAATTACATAAAAGGACCCAACGAATTACAACTAAATAGAACAAATAAAGCCGTCTCTAACATCCCCCTCAAGTTGGAGCATATCTATTGATCATGCCTAACTTGGACATTATCCACGAGAGGCGTTTCTTTGGTAGTGCATTTATGAATATGTCTGTAAGCTGAAAACTGGTGGAGATGTGTGGATAATAATCTTTCCTCCATGTACAACATCACGAACAAAGTGATAGTAAATCTCAATGTGTTTGGTCTGCTCATAGAAAACAAGATTAGTATCAATGTATGTAGCGGACTTGTTGTCACAATACAGAGAAACAAGAGTAGTTACAATAATACCAAGTTCATGTAAAGAGAGAGTAACCAAGTAATCTCGACATGAGCCATCTATAACATCCAGATTCGGATAAACTGAAGCTCCTGTCAAGAAGAGGTTGCTGCATGCAAGTTTGGATCTCCAAATTGGAGATATCCGAAGGTACAAATCCCTCTCCACTTTTCTCTCATTAAAGCTAATGTTGGAGATGTTGTCCACCAGCTATTTTAGCTACTACTGCATGTTAAACCAAGCCACAAATATCACCCAAACTTAGAGGATCAAAGGTATAATCTTCCCCCTCCTTTTGTTGCCTTCCATGCATGTTTGAATCTATTAATTTGCCTCTTAAATTAGATGAGAATTATGAAGTTTGAAATGGAGATCATCAAAGTTTTATACCCATTATATATGCTACAAATTCTTAAGTTTGTTAGGATTAAAAAAATTGGTGTTGAGTATGCAAATCAAGTATAAATTCATATCTATATTGCTACAGTTCTCATGCTTAAAAGATAGAAATTTGAGGGAGAATGACCTATATTTTGTGGTAAAAACAGTCCACTGCTTATACACTAATCTCATGATGAAAAATGTGAAACTTATGGGGTAAATAACATGTATTTAGACCTGAAATCAGATCATTGTTATTCACAAATTTTAGGTTAAAAATATGAAAAACATGGAGTATTTAACATGAAACTAAGATCAAATTAAAGGTCATTAATGAGTCACTGTTCATACCTTGAAATGGAGAAAATTGGAAGATAAAATGGCATGATTTGAGTCCAAAATCAGACCTATACATGCTACAGTTTTCATGCTCAAAATGTGAAGAATTAAGGATGAATTGTTTGTATTAAGATCCAATTTCAGACCACGATATAATACAGTTTTTCATGCTTTAAATAAATAAGGAGTTGATGATTCACATTTATTTTTACTCAAATTCAAAACACTGTTATAATATGATTTCATTTTGAAATATTAAGGATCAAAAGTGAATTGCATGTGATTGGAGCCTAGTTTCATAACATGGATAGCTAGAGATGTTATACATGAAATATGATGTTTTGAGGATGAATTAACATGCAATTTGGGTTTAAATTTCACACCAAATAGCCACAGATTTTCATGTCTGAACTATGATCCAATTTAGGGGTTCTTGTATGAAGATTTTTTTTCTCTAAGAGTTACTAAATTATGATTTTTAGATCTGAATTTAAGATCAAATTATAGCCAAATCATGGACGAGTTGCATGCATTAAGATATGAAAATCAGACCACCATTTAAGATCTAACTTCATGATAAGATGAGAGGATTTGATGGAAATTTCCACACTTGAATTAAGAGATTTGGGAGTCATCAACATACAAATTAGATAGCCTCCTAAGTCTTTTGAAATTTCGCAATCTTTGCTTCATATATACCTTCATATAAGAAGGCTTCTTCATATCAAATTATTAAGTGAACAGTCCTTTATAACGATGACTAAGATAATTCCCCTATTTTCTTAAAAAATAAACATGATCTCCATATCCATCTGCAGGTAGAGATCATTGGTGCGGGAAGGCCGGCTCTTTCTCGGTCAGGGGGGCTTATGGGGCAATTTCCAGACCGCCGCCGGCAAATTCGGAGCTGTTGAACAGGGACTGTAAATCTATTTGGGATTCAAACCCTCCTGAGAGAATTGGTTTCTTCTTGTGGCTTCTTCGGAGAAAGAGATTGATGACGCGTGATCGCTGCGTCAGACTCCTGGGCGTGACGGCGAACATATGCCTCCTTTGTGATTGCGGCATTGAGATGGTGGAGCATCTCTTCTTTTCTTGTCCTTTGGTCGCGCAGGTTTGGCATGAGGCGGATGTGGCGTGGTGCCGCGTTGATGATTTCCAGGCCTTCTGGAACTCGCTTCACGATAATAGAGACAGGCCTAGGCGTGAACGGTTGTTTCCCTTTGCTATTCTCTGGGCGATTTGGAGGGGGAGAAATGACATGTTGTTCTCGGGTCATAGGTTCTATAAGGAAAATGTGGGGTTGTTGGCAAAAAGGTTGGCGGACGACTGGGTGATTTAATTTTCTTATCAGAGTTTGTTTTCATTTTTTGGGGGTGTAGTAGCATTATCCTTTTGTAGCTCTACTTTTGGTTATTGTTGGAATATAAGGTGTATACGCCTATTGTGTTGTAGCAGGGTAAATGGATCCTGAGGGAGATCCATTTACCCCATCCAGTGTTTAGTCCCACACCGTCCAGTAGTGGGACTTGGAGGCTCTGGAGAGGCTATATAAGGAGCCCCAGACCTCCTGTATCCATTGAGAAAAAGAAATGCATAGCATGCCCCTTTGAGGGCTTCTCCCGTACTTTCATCCCACTCCTCACAGAGTAGGGTTCCACGTAAAATCATGTTCTTCTTTTCTTGTTATTTATCTTTTCCATGTTACGCTTCCGCTTCCGATTTTCTAACATGGTATCAGAGCGGGTCGATTCTCGAGGACTTTTATGTTCTTTACTTATTCGAGATTCGATTTTGATGTTCTATTTGTGAAGATTATGTTTAAGATATGTTCTAGGGTTTCAAACCCAATTCTTGGATAGCTGTCTTCGACGCAATTATAATTCAAGATCAGATCTGTTCTATTCTTGTTTGTGTTTGTGAAGAATCGGAGGGTTTTCTTCTTGAAACCCTAAGTTTCAACGGCAATCATCATCAAACATCTCCAGCCGTCTCCAGCTAGCGGTTGTACCAGAGGCGGCGTACTCCCCAGGCGTGGGAAGTAACCCAGGCAACCCTCAGCATCCTCATCGGCGCGAGCCCTCTCAGCCGCAGACCTCCCAGGCGGCAGCCCAAGGCCCCGCATCCCAGGCGGAGGCTTCTTCTCCACGTCGCGAGCAACCCCAGGCGCCGCCTTTCATTCTTGTCGCTCCAGGCGCGCCGCGCAGCCATGACGCCCTCCTTCCTCTCGCAATGCTCCAGGCGCCCGATCGTCTTCAGCCACCAACTCCCGACGCAACAACCTCCGACGTGTCTTCAAGAGCTCAAGGCGGAGGATCCTCTCCCTCGTGCGCACATTCATCGCCTCCAGATGGAGGCCTCTTCTCTCCAAACGCCGTGCGCCGCATAATGCATTTCTTAATGATCCTCTGGCGGCGCCAGTTCCAGAATCGCGCAAAGGTTCTTTGGCGGCGGCTTCGAAGGGGTTTCCCCTCTCGTGTGGGAACCCTAAAGAGATGGGGCGGCGATCCCGTGTAGGAACCCTAAAGAGATAGACCCCCCCTTTTGGCGGCACATGTTCAATGAAAGGGTCCCAGGGAACCCGGGGTTATGTATTAAAAAAAATATTTGAAAAGGCCAAGGGGGCTGCAGCAGAACTAAAGAAAAATGGAGGGTCAAGTTGAAAAAAAAAGGAAGTGTGAAGAGGCCCAGTCGGTGATAAAAAAATAATGAAGTTGTTTTGTAGGCCCAAATGGGCCAAAGTTCGAAAAATGAGAAAAAAAAGGCGCGTACAAGAAAAAGTCGTACGCCTTGAAAAAAAAGGGAAATTGTGCGAAGCAAAAGCTGAAAAAAATTGAAACGGCTTTATAAAAAAAATTGTTTTCAAAAAAAATGAATGATGATGACGGCTCAAAAAAAATGAAAAGCCGCAAGTTTCATGTTTGATTTTTCCCCATTTTATCCGGTCTTCTCCCAACTTTGTCGATGACATTTTCCGACAAGTATGGGAGAAAGGGGGAGTATATGTAGAGTCACAAGTCTGTTCATGATCCAGATTCAGATGTAGAGGCCAGTCTCCAGACCATTCAGAATTTCCAGACTCTACAAGTTTTTCAGATGAAGATTTTTATGCGCAAGATTCAGACTCGACGTTCAGATTCCGAGTCACAGGTGTGATGCGCAGACTCAGACTCGACAAATTGGTCAGAATCCAAGTTCGAGGCACTCCAAGATGAGAGGCACATTTTTCAAGTTCTCCAGAGAGGCTCCAGTTTCAGACACGCACGAGTGTGCGGTCATTGTCAGATGAGCATATGTTGCCATCATTTGTTCAAGGTCCCCATCATTCTTGTTGTTGTTCGGCCAGAGTTTTCATGTGAGCCATAGGGACTCCAAAGCAGAGGACCATTCCCTATGTCATTGAGGGCAAGGGTTTTCATGTGGTATCATAGGTACACCAGAGCAGCGCACCATTCTCTGAGCCAGATGGGAGAGACCCAGTTCTCCGACGAGGAGACTTATTAAGACTCCATTCTCCAGCGACCGTGGACTCCTACGAGGATTGCACAGCCACGGCCTATTCAGTTCGGCCCTTTTCAGAGATGAAGCAATTGTCCACATTATTGTGGCGGGCCTGAGTTCTCCGACGAGGAGACTCATTTCCAGTTGCAACGACTCTGACAGGCGCAGTTCAGAGCGCATGCTCTCCGACGAGGAGATTCAGAAGACTCACTCCAGCCCGTTCGTCCTCCTCACCTGCACGGCATGAGAAGCAACGTCCTCGACTGCAGCAATGTGCGCGTTGGGTTGATATTGTCTGTAGTGTCCTGTAGCGTTGAGTTGAGTCTCTTTATGTTTGTCCAAGCTGAGCATTGCATGCTCCAGCTTGAGGGGGAGTGTTGGAGTATAAGGTGTATGTGCCTATTGTGTTGTAGCAGGGTAAATGGATCCTGGAGGAGATCCATTTACCCCATCCAGTGTTTAGTCCCACACCGTCCAGTGGTGGGACTTGGAGGCTCTGGAGAGGCTATATAAGGAGCCCCATACCTCCTGTATCCATTGAGAAAAAGAAATGCATAGCATGCCCCTTTGAGGGCTTCTCCCGTGCTTTCATCCCGCTCCTCACGGAATAGGGTTCCACGTAAAATCTCGTTCTTCTTTTCTTGTTATTTATCTTTTCCATGTTACGCTTCCGCTTCCGATTTTCTAACATGGTATCAGAGCGGGTCGATTCTCAAGTTTTTTTTAAATTCTACAGTTTTATTCAAGATTCGTTTCGTTGGAGTTCTTGTTATTCTGATACGTGAAGATCACAACGAGTTCCAGTTTCTAAGGTTTTCTTGAAACCCTATTTGTGCTTTTGGCATCTGCAAGCATGGATCCTTGCTGGGCGACTTCCTCATACGATGGGTTCTCTGGAACTCTCTGACTGCGTGAACTCCTGTCATGTCCAGGCGAAGCCCTGCTACCAAAACCGTGCATACTCAAACATGTGCAGACTCCTATAAGGAAAATGTGGGGTTGTTGGCAAAAAGGTTGGCGGGCGACTGGGTGATTTAATTTTCTTATCAGAGTTTGTTTTCATTTTTTGGGGGTGTAGTAGCGTTATCCTTTTGTAGCTCTACTTTTGGTTATCAATAAATCCTGAAGGGGCGGACACCACCGAGTGTTTCCCCCTCCCTTGCAGACTTTCAAAAAAAATAGCTTAGTGGACTACATGAGAAACTGTGCCAAAGTAATCCATGTCGTATATCTAATTGGAGCCATTGGCGACCAAGTACACATTGTCATCATTATTGTTGTGCTTGATCATGAAGATTCATTTACAACTTGCAAGTGCATCCTAAGAGGTATTAATAAGAGTCTATATGCCTTTAGAAACTAATACACCTATCTTAGTCGACATCATTTCCTTTAAAAAGCCATTGTGAAATACGACCTGATATGGCCCTGGGACTACGATAATTGAGAAGGCATTGACAGCCTATTGATACACATGTTCGATAGATGCTCGAATTGATAGAATTGGGATATTTTTATATAAGAGACCTATAAAATTTAGATCAATAATTATGCCACTAAATTATGAGTTAAATAAGAAAAGTGAAATTTCTACATCGAATCAAATTTAGATCTAGATCCAATGAATATATGATCTCTAAATTTTAGAAACAATAACCTATGACTACAAAAATCGATCGTCTTTATAAATTAATTCTTTAGACATATTATACTGACTATAGACAATTATTGACTGAATTATTAACAAAAGACCTAGATCTGTACAGTCAACCACAACAGAGATTGAGAAAGGATGAGGAATCAAGTCAGTGGTGGTGATTTGGCAACGACTGATAATTATGAGTGCTAGTCATGGTAATCCTTACACCTGACTATGCGAGGGTGCAACGACCCTCAACTGGGCGGGAGATAGGAAGCCCAGTTAGGGCAGCAACCGCTTAGTGCGCGAGTCTCGGATCACAGTTTTTTCTCGATTTTTCGCGAGCACTCGTTGTTTTTACGCCTCTCTAGGATCCACAAGTTTTCTTTTAAGGTCATTTCCGCTGACCCTTGTTCTTTAGGGTACCTAAGCTAGAGGGCCATCGGTTTTGATTTTTCGAACTCGTTTGCCTGTACCGGTCCAGCCGATTTTTCTAGAGTGAATATTCTGGAGAGTCCCTCTCACCCGTCTCGGTGACGTAGTTTTGGAGTAGACCTATCTCTCTATTGGACTGCACTTTCGATAAGAGGGTGAGACGGAAGGGTCTCTTAGAAGACTACCTCACCGCTTGAGTTTTCATTATTGTTCCGCCAATAGGCTTAGCGATGGTTATAGTTGAGTTGGTTACAGATTGAGATTGATTACAATTAAGTTGGTTACAGTTGAGCTTGGTTATAGTTAAGCTAGTTACTTTTCCGCCAGTAGTTCCTAACGAAGAGAAAAAATCATATTATGAAAATCATCCTTATCAAACTACGGGCTACTACCACGGTTGTTAGACTTAGCTAGTGGACGTGTTGGGAACTTAGTTAGGATGCATTTTACTACACCGCATGCCTACGGAGGCACCCCAACTCTAAGGCTTCTTTACTGCCTTTGATTCATAGTGTGAGGTCTTACCCAGATCAAGACCGCAGACTATCCATTGAGCTTGAACAATGTAACAAGAAAAGAACCCAAACATGAGACACGTCATCTACACTTACTATGATGTATCCACATGACTCGTAAACATCGAAAAGAGATCTGGATCACCTCGATCATCATAAGAATTTAATAAAGACAATGATCAAATCAGAGACTCATCATTTCCATACCCAAGATCCATCAAACATATATTATAATTAATAAAAATGTGATAACTTAATTATGGATCATATAATTTATATATATAATTGTTAAATTGGTTAATTGAGGTAAGATGAGTAAGTCTGGAGATTCATATACCAAACAACTTGAAAACCTATTTCAATGCAAATAGCTCTAAATTTAATTATAAAGCTCTATTTACTTACTTTCTTTTGGAGCCACTAAATTTCCTGTTATTTTTAATAAATTAGATGTGCTCAATATTTCGTTGATGTCTTTTCTCCATATTGCATGGAGGAAAAAGACGTACATCGTGGTATTGGGAGAGTTGAACATCAGCTTCCGCGGTTACTATTGTTAAGTACGCATGTTATAGTTTTTGTTCAGGATATTTTTTTTGTTCAGGATATTACAAAATGATTTTCTTTCTCTTCTGCTAAAATTTAATATTCATGTACATAATGCAGTTTTTGTTATTACATGATAAATTATATGGAAATTTATGCAACATAAATTTGTGACACATTATTAATTTTGTGGCTTGTTAGTTAAATGTAAATATCATTTGAAAACTAAATGTCAAAAAATTTCTCTGAATTTCTATAATCTAATGTGATCACTAGCGAACATGATACTACGAGTATTACGTAAACGAGTATCCCGGATCCGCTGGCATTAATTTTCGGATAGCGACAGTCCTCTGATTTATCACAAGTCCGAAAGGGAAATATGGCATTCAAATTCAATAACCACAGATGTTACCATTGCAACTAATTTCCATATTGTATCCCAAGAAGAGAAAAAGTACAATAGAAATATCTGTGAACATCAACTATTGTAATTAAGGATATTGATTCTCACACAGAACTATGGCATTTAGAGCCGATCTTTCTAATTGATTCTGAAGCGATGAATGAGCTTCGAAATTTCTAGATTCAGTAGTAGAATTACAGAGGTCCTAAATCCTCCCTGTCACATCCATTGGCCAGGTGGCCAGTTGTTCATCATAAGACTGATAGTCAGAGGGTTGCCGGTTTTGATTAATGGTCACAAGATGATCGCAAACTGTCTGCTACTACAGCTTGACAAGTGTGACCTGATTATGGGAATGGATTAGTTGTCAATTCATTATGCCTTGTTTAATTGCTTCAGGATGATGGTTGTCCTCAGGATTCCGAACTTACCAGAGTTTACCTTTAAGGATACATTACATGACTCCAAAATGTAAAATATCTCAATATTGAGAGCTCAGAGACTTGTTTATCAGGGATGTGATTCAGATCTAGCATCTGTCCGAAAGACATCTGATGGAGAGTCGATGGTTCAGAACATCAGGATAGTGTCAGATTACCCTAATGTGTTCCCTGATGATTTGTCAGGTTTGTCGCCTAAGAGAGATTGAGTTTGAGATCACATTCCTGTCAGATACACAGCTGATCTCGATGGCTCCTTATCGCATAGCATCGGTTGAGTTGAGAAAGTTGAAGGTACAGTTGCAAGAGTTACTTAATTTAGGTTTTGTGAGGATGAGCACTTCACCTTGGGGCGCTCCCATTCTTTTTATCAGGAAGAATAATGGATCAATGAGATTGTGTATATATTACTGATAATTGAACAAGAAAATGGTGAAGAATCACTATCCTCCGCTACACATCGATAATTTGTTTGATCAGCTACTAGGATCTTCGGTAATTGAACAAGAAAATCTGCAGAACTTTGAATCTTCATAATCAATTCCAACAAGAATCGAATCTCGAATAATGAATGATCATAAAATCCTCGAGAATCGAACCCGCTCTGATACCATGTTAGAAAATATAATGCGGAAGCGAATATCAGAGATAGAAAAATAAACAAGAACACGGGATTTTACGTGGAACTATACTCCCTAAGGAGAGGGATGAAACCATGGGAGAACACCTCAAAGGGTTGATGTGTTCATTCACTTTGTCATTGGATACAGGAGGTCCGGGGCTTTTTATATATCCTCCTCAAACCCTCCAAGTCCCACCACTGGTAGATGTGAGACTAAACTCGGGATGTGGTAAATGGATCTTGGAAGGATCCACTTACCCATCTTACATTATAATGACGCATACTCTTAACAATCCCCGAATGTTCCGTTATCAGATAAACCCAAGAAGATCGACTATAATCATCAACAAAAACAACAAAAATATTTGTGTCCACCCAAAGTACAGATCGGAAAAGGTCCTCATATATCACAATGGACAAGAGAAAAAGGAACATCATGACGAGGCTCGACACGTGCAGGGAAAGAATGCTCGATGATGTTTCCCAAACTGACATGCCTTGCACTCATAGGTCTAACGTAGAAAATTCAGGGAACATCATGGAGATAGCCTTGGCAGAAGGATGTCAAAGGTGAAGAAGCCGAAGTAAAGGATCGTTGGAGATAGAAGCAATGCCTGCAAAACTTGAATCAGATGGTGTGGAAAGAGAAAAAGAATTGACGCATTAGGGCTCTCTTATATAGGAGAACAAGCCCTACAGGAAAATTAAATAAAGTAGACGGAAGAATAAGAAATATAAATAAAGAACAAATACAAATATCTATCTCAACACTCCTCAACAAAATGGACCGTATATATCTATCATGCCCAGCTTGGAACAACAATGGAATGTGCCTCTAGCAAGTACTTTGGTGAACATATCCGCAGTCTGATCTCCTGAAGTAACATGAAAAATGGAGATAAATTCCTTATGAATCATATTTCGAGTATAGTGGCAATCTACCTCGATGTGTTTGGTTCTTTCATAGGAAGCTTGATTATTGGCTATGAAAAGGATGGCCTGATTGTCGCACTGGAGGTGCATGGGAAGTGGCATCTCAATAGTCAGGTCAGTCAGGACAGATCTGGAATACATCACCTCAGTGCTACCTCGTGTCATGCCTCTATATTTTGATTTGGCATTAAATCTAGCAACAACCGTTTGTTTCTTACTCTTCCATAAAACAAGTGAACTCTCTACAAAGACAGTGAAGCATGATCACAATATTATGCATGCCTCTATTCCTAACCTTCTTTCCAGAGTTAAGTCATGGGTGGAAGAGATATGATCTGTTGGCAACTATGAGATTCAATCAACCACTGTAGCAGACAGACAAAGCACAAGATACCACACGATGAATGATTTCTGGCTACAGAATGAATCAATTAACTAAAGATATTTCAAATGCTGACGACAAAACCTGCTAAAGCAATGGTAGTAGCTCCAGGTGCTATTATTTTTGACCCCTCCAACATATTATGATCTTTGCTTGCTTTTCCTTGAGATGCGAACAAAGCGTTGGAATGGAGGATTATAAATTAGGGATTCAATTAAGAAAGGGCAAGGGTTTATCGTACTTTTATTTGCGTCCAATTTGAGTCCTTATATCTTATTTTTTAATTAAATATATGAGATCTCATATGCCTACTTCAATGGTGGTAGTGCATTGTGTTGACTACTCCGAAAGATCAGAATTCAAATCCCTCCTTGTGGAGGTTACGTTAGGTATCTGACAGCCATCATAAAAAATAGTCGGATCTTTCAACATGGATTTGAACAAGAATCCATATAGCTGACCCTGCTTAAAGTGGAAGAAGGCTTTGCCATTTTTTATATGAGATCTCATACGATCTCTAGCTAGAGGTTGAGAAATTTCAAGGATTGATAGGGCTTATTAAAGTTAAGTTAATTTCCTTTTTCATTTTATTTCGTACTTCCACTCCATCCTATGTAAAGGGGCTAATAGTCATTATTTATGGATAGTTCAAATGATATTAAAAATTGGAGTCTCTCCAACTTCTTTTTACATCTTCTCTATCTCTCCTCACATACTCGCACCTTCTCCAAATTATCGTGTTACAGAACCAATCTACCTTCTTCCTCTCCTGCCCCATATCTCTTCTTCCCTAAAATCTCTTTCTGCATCAAAGGGTCTGCTCTCAGTGCTTTGATTTCAAAACCCCGTAAAAACAACACAATAATCTCACAAAAATCATGTGAAGTTCTGATTTAATTCTCTTCCACATAGGACTGATTTTGTACCAAGAAAATATGAAAGTAACGAATAAAAGCACAAATCACATATTCCTCACTTTCTTCTTCTTTCAACTGCATGTCTTAGACCTCGAATTTTGACCATTCTTGTTCAATTTTTTTCTATGCTCTTTGTATTTTAGATATTTTTTGCATTTTAACTGTTGGGCAGTGTGAAAATTTTATCCTTAGACTTCTTGCATGTTTCTTGAGCTTTGAACCTTCAAATTCTTCCTTTTCAATTTTGTTTTGCTCCTTGTCCCGCATTCTTCACCATTGGCATATCTCGTATTTTGTGGAAACTTCTCACATTGCATGAAAGCATTTTTATCTTGAAGTTCTATAGAATTGACTGACAAGTGCATTAAACAATATCACAAGATTCTACACTAAAGGCATAAATTGATAAATAAAAATTTTGATGACAAAATGCAACAAATATGATAAACATGTGAATTTTTCATGATTTATAGAATACAAATGGTTTATACATTAAAACTATTGGAAAATGTGATTTCATCAGAGGTTGTTTAGCTGTCAACTGAAGTGCAATGTCAATGGTCAAGTTCCCTCAACAGAGGTGCAACGCTGCAGCACATGCATGCAGTGGAGGGATGTTAATCAACCTCCATCAATATGCACCAATCACTAGCATGTGATCAAAGCATCACGTCAATGCCCAGTTCCTGCAACGATGATGAAACGAGGGAAATCCAAGCAATCTCTAGAAATGGAATGGCAATTATGACTCGAGATTCTCCAAAACCTTTTCACAAAAAAAAAACTTTCAGAACATCATTGTTCCTTAGAGCGAACAAAATATAACATAAGACCTCAGGTTTCAATCAACGATTGCTAGCGGGATGACCATGCTCTATCTTCTTTTTTCATAGGCTACGAACTCCTTCCATCTATGGATTAAACTTGGGTTTTCCAGGAAAGTAGCCTTTAGTAATAACCAACTATTCATTTACTCTACTTGATCCTAGGATGGGAGGGATTTCAACTTCCAGAAACCCACACGGGTTGTATATTTCTCTTTCCATCCCCGACCTAAAATTGAGTTCATTATAAAAACATAGTTGTGAATATAATGCAACTATAGTTACCATATGATCTTAAATGGTGTATTTTCTCTCTAATATTTTTAATGATAAGCCCAACTTTGAGCGGCTCATGCAACTACTTTCATTCATACTAAAAGATCAACACAAAAAGTACATAGTGAGGAGCATAAAGCCTTATAACCAGGACTACCACCAACATTGTCATGAAAGTAGAGAGGCTATGACTCTGTGACTATGGCCAAGAAGGCCTTAACGAAAGGAAATTATGTAAGAGCAGTGTTATAGCCTACACCGTCTACTCTTTGGCAAGTGAGTGAGTGCTTGACCTGCTATTGTCACATACACATCACTTCAACATCAGAGAAGGAAGAAAAATCGTCCACAGTGAACTCTGCAGCCTTCTCTTCATTGTTCTTGAGATAGGAGAAGCCATCTCTCCCTTCATTAATCTTCTTTGGCAATTCTTTATCACTCCTCAAAGTAGTCATCATGAATGCAAGGGAAATTCAAGCTCGATTTGCACCTTGAAGAAAGTTTATCTTTGAAACAATGAACCTGAATGTTGTTTGCTTCAATCCTCCTTATTCCATGATCTCAAACTTCCTCGACCACAAACCATTCATTTGCCAAGATAAAATCATCAAGGAGCAGTTTTCATAAACACTTGGATACTCAACGAACCACAAAGGTGTTTGTAACATCCGGTTTCCAATCAAACCCGGACCCGGCCCGATTAGGGTCCGATTAACCCAATAAAGTTATCTGACAACATTAGATAACCTAAATCGACCATTTGATCGTGAATCAAAAGTCGTTCAGGCGAAATCAACCAAAAATCGGTCGCATCGTAATGCGTGCCGCGAAAAAGCCGCGACGCAAATTCGGAAACCGCGAAATAAACCGAGACCGCCATAAAATCCGATTTCACGAAACAAGATCAACGGAATCGACCGTTCGTCAATCAAAGGTTCTTTGGTATTTTAGTTTCGCAAAAATTAACCGTAAAACAAAATTATATCTCGAAAATTTCGAGCATCCAAACCCGATCAAAAGTATATCAATATTATACTCATTTTGATCGGTGTTCAGAAACGATCAAATCGAGATATTGCGCGTCGAAATCCAAGGCCCGAAGCGCTTATACATGGGACTTTTGTATTCAAAAAAATGCATATACATATAAAAATATATATATTAATAATATAACATTGTTGATGATATCATAAATGATATCATGGGGTGTGATGTCATTAGTGACATCACTTGGGATGATGTCATTAATGACATCATCAAGATGATTTCATAATTTGCAAAAAAAAATATAAGGGGAAAAGAGGAAGCTTCATGGAAGCTTCCCTCTTCTTATTTTAACCTTTTCTCCCCTCTTCCCATAAAACCAATTCCAAAGTGTGCCCTTCCCCCTCCCTTATTCTCATTCCAACGAAACCCCTTTGCTCTTTTCTTCTTCCTTCTTTTTCCCAACCATTTCCCCTTTTTCTCTTTTCCCCAATTCCTTCTCAAATTCCCAGCCAAGAAATCCTGTTGCAACCATAGTTTTCTTGATTTCTTCTGGACAGCAATTGGCACCTGTTGCAGTCCCCTTCCTCATAGAGCAAAGCAAGAACAACTCTTGCTGCAGTTGCTTGATGCAGCAGGGACCTGCTGCTTAGTTCCTGGAACTACATTGCATGCAAGATCGGCATCATTCCACAAAGATTTGACCTAATTAGGTACATTCCTTCCCCATCTTTTGCTGCCATGCATGAGCAATCCACCGACTGTGTTGCCATATATATATGTGGATTAATGACATTTTTACATATTGATAATTTCTCTTGGATAAAGGAAATATACATTTTAAGATCAATATCAGATTTCTGCTATGCTGGTTTTGAAAAAAAAATCTTAAATGTATTGTAAGGACAACCATTTCCTTGAGAAGGGATTACAGAGTGTTACAGCAGATTGGCACCCTGTTTGAGCAGTTAGATATCAATATTAGGGAGCACACTAACAATACAACTAAAGTTATCAATACCCCATAGAAGAGGTCAATCTTAACCAAAGCGACCATAATTGTGTTAACATTGGTTAGGGAATAATATTGATCAGGTTACTGACAATGACAAATATTTGTTACTGGCATGGCTTTAAATAAATAGGTTAAGAAAGTTATGGCAGGTGTAAAGCTGGAGGAATCATCTATTACAGACAGGTTATCATCTATATTTAGTTCCAAGATCCATTAGGTGAAAGTGGGGTAGCATTGTTTAGAGGGAGCTTTGGAGAGAGCCCATTTTATCCGGCTCAGTTGTGGTTCATTTTCGTTTGTCGCAATTTAATTAAGAAAGTAGAATGTTGCACCTTAGTACTGTCAATTACATTGACTGGGTTGGTTAAATATTTTGGCACATAAACCAAATTGTTCTTCCTGGAAGAAAATACCTTAATTGGATAGGTTTATTATCACTTTAAATGTTTTTGCTCATAAAGAAAGAAGCAATATACGAGATCTCTTATGGAGGGTTAACCTTGCCAAAGCTTATAGTAGCTTGGATTGAACACTTCTTTCAGACCCCTTATGCATGAAACAATCTTTGAATCTATATATTCTTGGATAAAGCATTGCGATACAAGCATCCTTTTCCCTTTGGTGCTTATTGGACAACTAGTTAATGAGAGCTTATTCGATCATACCAACGCATACGAGACTTATACTTAATTTCACCATTTTGAATTTGTTTAAAATGTATGGCTAAAATGTGTTCATGCATTTACAAAAAAATGGACAGTAAATGGTTATATAAATTACAATAGAAGCATAATTATAAGTCTTAGATATTTTAGGGAGGCCTGTGGAGTAGAATTACTTGAATAATTGGGTATAGATTTTAAAATCCTCTCCTCTAGGGTACGAAATGATATTGTTCTTATTACAATTTTCAGTAAATCACAGGTAATTAGAAATGTTGGATAAGTTGCATTACTTTAGTTGAAGGAATCAATGATAATAATTATTGATGTTGGTTTTGGTGATCCTTACACCTGACTACACGAGAGCGCGGTGACTCTCAACTGGGCAGGAGATAGGAAGCTCAGTTAGGGCAGCGGCCGCCAAGTGCGCGGGTCTAGGATCCCAATCCTTTTCATGGCTTTTACGCGAGTTCGCAGTGTTTTTACGCCAAGTGCTCTCAACGACCTTCAGCAGCAGCATGCTGCTATGAGAGGCCAACAGGACCAAATTCTGGCTCAGCAGATAGAGATTGTTGACAGACAGACGGACATAGAGATGAGATTCGAGGAGCTGTCAGATTCCACCTGTCGTCCATCTCACGATGGCACAAGCCAGGACCAGCGACAGTCAGTAGAGGTACAGCAGCCTCATTTCGATAATCCACTTGAGAACATACCAGAGCATGGAGCTGAGGATGGAGACTTTGACAGGGAGCACGACCCTGTTGACTTTGCAGACAAGGGTGCACACGAGTACTCAGCTATCCATAGGGACCAGTCAGTTTTCACATCCTACCAGCAGGCCAACATACCCTTGTTCGAGGGCACTGGTATACCAGATGTTGCTGAGCAGTGGCTGAAGAGAATGATGAAGGTGCTCAGGATGATTCGCGCGCCACGAGACACGTAGCTATCTTTCATGGAGTATTCATTGACAGACTTTGCCGAGAGATGGTGGGAGGCCGTAGTATCTTAGTTAGGCCGAGAGGCTACAAGGGACGATTTCGAGACGAGGTTCAGAGCCCACTTCTTTTCTACGAAGTGGAAGGAGTCCCAGCGCCGACTTTTTGCAGAGCTTCGTCAAGGACAGATGACAGCCAGGGATTACTTTATCCGATACACAGAATTGTCACGATATACACGAGCAGCTGGCGCATTTCCAGAGGAGAATCTGGAAAAGTTCATTAGCGGCATGCGAGAGGAGGTACAGGAGAAGCTGGTTGGACTACACATCACTTCCATCTCCATGGCTACCGATGCTGCGGAGAAGTTCGAGGACATCAGAGGGAAACGTTTCGAGAGCACGGCGATCTTTTGGACCGATACGTCGACCGTTTCAGCAGCAGAGATCAGCCAGACAGTTCCGACCGACAGGTTCATCCTTCACAGGTAGTGCTCGCTCTTCTCCATCGACTACTTTAGGAGGAGCACTTGCCGGACGTGGCACAGATTCCGCTCGACCATCTGCGTCGCAACGAGTAGACAGACCACATGCAGGACCAGCCCGGAGCATAGACACGATCACTCCACCTACCAGACCAGTCAGAGTTTACCGATGTCACGAGTGGGGACATTACCGATCACAGTGCCCACAGACTTCTAGTAAGCCACAGCCTTCACAATCACAGCCTCGGGCACCGCGTTCAGGGAGTTTCCGTGGCAGGAACTCCAACTTTAGGCGACAGCAGCAGAGACAAACGTAGAGTGTGGCGGGTTCCAGTGCCGCACCAGCCGGGCAGGGGCAATTACATGCAGTTATTGAGGAGCAGGCACGTTCAGCCGCTATTGTGGTGAAAGGTATAGTCTCAGTCTTGGGCCAACCTTTCCATGTTCTATTTGATTCTGGTACGACGCATTCTTTTCTTGCTTCGAGGCTACTTGTTTCTTTAGGTAGAGTCGCAGAGACTCTTTCTTCCCCATATCACATCCGAGGGCCAGGTGACCAGTTGTTTATCATTTCCCTGATAGTCAACCACTTGCCCGTATTGATTGGCGGTCACAAGATGATCGCAGATTATCTACTTCTACAGCTTGATGAGTTCGATTTGATTTTGGGTATGGATTGGTTATCAGCTCATCATGCACTTATTGATTGCTTTAGGAAGACGGTTGTCTTCAGGATTCTAGATATACCCGAGTTCGCTTTTGAGGGTACTATACAATACATGACTCCACCATGGAGTACATTTCGATGTTGCGAGCTCAACGACTTGTTGATCAGGGTTGTGATTCATATCTTGCATTTGTTCGGGAGGTATCTGATCAGGAGCCGATGACACAGGACATCCGAGTAGTATCAGAATATCCAGACGTATTTCTTGATGAGCTACAAGGATTACAAACTGAGAGAGAGATCGAGTTCGAGATCACATTGCTGCCAGATTCACAGCCGACCTCTATGGCACCATATCGCATGGCACCAGCTGAGTTGAGGAAGTTGAAGGTGCAGTTATAGGAGTTACTTGATTTGGAATTCGTGAGGTCGAGCACTTCACCTTGGGGTGCTCCGGTTCTATTTGTCAACAAGAAGGATGGATCCATGAGACTGTGCATCGATTACAGGCAGCTGAACAAGAGAACGGTGAAGAACCGTTATCCCTTGCCACGCATCGATGTTCGACGAGCTCCAGAGATCTTCGGTATTCTTGAAGATCGATCTTCGCTCGGGCTACCATCAGCTGAGGATTCGAGAGTCTAATATTCCGAAGACTGCTTTCAGGACGCGCTATGGACACTACGAGTTTGTGGTGATACCGTTTGGGCTCACCAATGCACCTGCAGCATTTATGGATATGATAAACAGGATTTTCAGTCCATACTTGGACAAGTTTGTAGAGGTGTTCATTGATGATGTGCTCATATACTCATGGAATGAATGGGATCATGTGAATGATCTATGGATTGTCTTAAAGACATTGCGGAAGCACAAGCTATATGCTAAGTTGAGCAAGTGTGAGTTCGGGTTATCCCAGGTCTCATTTTTGGGGCATGTCATTTCTGGAGCAGGTATCGCGGTTAATCCTGCGAAGAAAGATGCAGTTATGTCTTGGGAGCAGTCCAAGACAGTTACACAGATTCGGAGCTTCCTCGGGCTAGCAGGTTATTACAGACGCTTTGTCAACGGATTTTCACGCATTGTTCGCCCTTTGACACGACTGACGCAGAAGGGAGTCCCATTCATTTGGAACGATTCATGTGAGCAGGCCTTCAGTACACTGAAGGAGAGATTGACTATGGCACTTATTCTTGCTCTTCCTTCAGGCACTTAGGACTATGCAGTCTACACAGATGCATCTGGAGAAGGTCTGGGAGCAGTGTTGACGCAGAGAGGACAAGTGATTGCTTATGCATCACGATAGTTGAGACCGCATGAGCGGAACTACCCTACGCATGACTTGGAGTTGGAGACAGTTGTCTTCGCCTTGAAGATCTGGCGCCACTATTTATATGGGGTGAATTTCGAGATCTTCACAGACCACAAGAGCCTGAAGCACATCTTTGATCAGAAGGAGTTGAACATGAGGCAATGCAGATGGCTCGAGCTACTGAAAAATTATGATTGCACGATCTTTTACCATCCCGGTAAGGGAAATGTGGTGGCTGATGCACTTAGCAGGAGAGCACATGCAGAGGGTAGGGCGAACTGGCTATACACGTGGGATATACTTGCATCTTTGACAGATTGGCATCCTCAGGAGAGTGCACCTATTTCTACCGCCATGCCTCCACGATACAGCAGTTTTGGGATCGTATCATCGAAGGCCAGAAGACAGATCCTTGGATCCGAGATAGATACATGTGCGCCGTCAAGGATGAGGTCGATGACTTTGTTGTGATGGAGTCTATTTTATGGAAGGCAGGTCGGGTAGTTGTTCCCAGCGATGAGCAGTTGCGCAGAGACATATTTGATGATGCACACAGTTCACGGTTATCTATCCATCCAGGTAGTACGAAGATGTACCAAGATCTGCATCGACATTTCTGCTGGGATGGAATGAAGCGCGATGTGGCGCTACATGTTAGCAGATGCATGACTTGTCAGATGGTCAAGGCCGAGCACAGGAGACCACCAGGATTACTGCAGTCTATCTCCATTCTCGAGTGGAAATGATAGAGCATTTATATGGATTTTGTCACAGGCTTGCCGAAGACACCGAGTGGCCATGATTCCATTTGGGTCGTTGTTGATAGGTTGACCAAGTAGCCCATTTCATACCTGTCAACACGACTTACACCCCATCCAGATTGGCCAAGCTATATATACAGAACATCATCAGGCTACATGGTATACCACGAGAGGTGGTGTCTGACAGGGATTCGGGGTTTACATCTCACTATTGGCATCAGTTCATGTCAACACTACAGATAGAGCTGAAAATGAGTTCTGCTTATCATCCGCAGACAGATGGACAGAGTGAGCGTACCATACAGACACTAAAAGATTTGCTTCGTGCATGCACTTTGGAATGGAAAGGGTCCTGGAAGGACCATCTGTTATTGGTTGAATTTACGTACAACAACAGCTATCATTCTATTATTAGCATGGCACTATTCGAAGCCCTATACGGGCGGAGATGCCTCACACCTCTCAATTGGCGTGAGGTAGGTGATCAAGCTCTTTATTCTGTAGATCTCTTGGAGGAGACCGCGAGAGCTGTTGATCTTGTGAGACGGAGGCTTCTGACGGCACAGAGCCGCCAGAAGAGCTATGCAGACCGTCGGAGAAGAGATTTGGAATTTCAGGTAATCAAATTCTTTCCTTTCCACTCAATTATGACTTATATATGTTCAACTTAATCTCATACTAACGACATTCCTATCGATTATAGGTTGGAGATTGGGTATTTCTCCGTATATCTCCCAAAGGGAGTGCAGAGCTTCAGTGTTCGTGGCAAGTTGGCGTCGCGATATGTTGGACCTTTTGAGATTTTGGCTAGAGTAGGGAAGGTTGCCTACCGAGTAGCCCTTCCTCCGCATCTTTCTGCTATTCACGATGTTTTTCACATATCGAACCTGAGGAAGTATGTGCACGACCCTTGACACGTCATCAGCTACGATAATCTAGACGTGGAGCCAGACTTGACATATAAGGAGAGGTCGGTGCAGATACTTAACCGTGCTGTGAAGAAGCTTCGCAGCAAAGAGATCCCATCAGTCAAGGTGTTGTGGCACCGACACGGCATCGATGAGGCGATGTGGGAGACCGAAGCCGATATGCGGGCACGATACCCACAGCTTTTATGAGGTAGTAATCAAAATAAGCTTTTGTAAATAGATATATGTTCAAATATATCGATTGTTTTTTCCTTTGAGATTTTTATGGGTTCAAAACCCTTTGAGGTTTTCATGACCATATGAAATCTAAACAAGACACTTAATAACCTTAACTCGAGCCTCGAGGACGAGACTCCCTTTGAGGTTTTTATATTTAGAACATCCGATTTCCAATCAAACCCGGACCCGAATCGATTAGGCTCTGATTAACCCAATAAAGATATCTGACAACATTAGATAACCTAAATCGACCATTTGATCGTGAATCAAAAGTCGTTCAGGCGAAATCAACCAAAAATCGATCGCATCGTAATGTGTGCCGTGAAAAGATGCGACGCAAATTCGGAAACCGTGAAACAAAGCGAGACCGCCATAAAATCCGATTCGACGAAACAAGACCGACGGAATCGACCATTCGTCAATCAGAGGTCGTTTGGTATTTTAATTTCGCAAAATTTAACCGTAAAACAAAATTGTATCTCGAAAATTTCGGGCATCCAAACCCGATAAAAAGTATATCAATATTATACTCATTTTGATCGGTGTTCAGAAACGATCAAATCGAGATATTGCGCGTCGAAATCCGAGGCCCGAAGCGCTTATACATGGGACTTTTGTATTCAAAAAAAAAGCATATACATATAAAAATATATATTAATAATATAAGATTGTTGATGATATCATAAATGATGTCATGGGGGGTGATGTCATTAGTGACATCACTTGGGATGATATCATTAATGACATCATCAAGATGATGTCATAATTAGCAAAAAAAATATAAGGGGAAAAGAGGAAGATTCATGGAAGCTTCCCTCTTCTTATTTTAACCTTTTCTCCCCTCTTCCTATAAAACAAATTCCAACGTGTGCCCTTCCCCCTCCCTTATTCTCATTCCAACGAAACCCCTTTGCTCTTTTCTTCTTCCTTCTTTTTCCCAACCATTTCCCCTTTTTCTCTTTTCCCCAATTCCTTCTCAAATTCCCAGCAAAAAAATCCTGTTGCAACCATAGTTTTCTTAATTTCTGATGGACAGCAATTGGCACCTGTTGCAGTCCCCTTCCTCATAAAGCAAAGCAAGAACAACTCTTGTTGCAGTTGCTTGATGCAGCAGGGACCTGCTGCTCAGTTCCTGGAACTACATTGCATGCAAGATCAACATCATTCCACAAAGATTTGACCTAATTAGGTATATTCCTTCCCCATCTTTTGTTGCCATGCATGAGCAATCCACCCATTGTGTTGCCATATATATAAATATATATATGTAGATATATGACATTTTTACATATTGATAATTTCCCTTGGATAAAGGAAATATACATTTTAAGATCAATATCAGATTTCTGCTATGATGGTTTTTAAAAAAATCTTAAATGTATTGTAACGACAACCATTTCCTTGAGAAGGGATTACAGAGTGTTACAGCAGGTTGGCACCCTGTTTGAGCAGTTAGATATCAATATTAGGGAGCACACTAACAATACAACTAAAGTTATCAATACCCCATAGAAGAGGTCAAACTTAACCAAAGCAGTCATCATTGTGTTAACATTGGTTAGGAAATAATATTGATCAGGTTACTGACAATGACAAATATTTGTTACTAGCATGGCTTTAAATAAATAGGTTAAGAAAGTTATGGCAGGTGTAAAGCTGGAGGAATCATCTATTCCAAACAGGTTATCATCAATATTTAGTTCCAAGATCCATTAGGTGAAAGTGGGGTAGCATTGTTTAGAGGGAGCTTTGGAGAAAGCCCATTTTATCCGGCTCAGTTGTGGTTCATTTTCGTTTGTCGCAATTTAATTAAGAAGGTAGAATGTTGGATCATAGTACTGTCAATTACATTGACTGGGTTGGTTAAATATTTTGGCAAGTAAACCAATTTGTTCTTCCTGGAAGAGAAGACCTTAATTGGATAAGTTTATTATCACTTTAATGTTTTTGCTCATAGAGAAAGAAGCAATATACGAGATCTCTTATGGAGGGCTAACCTTGCCAAAGTTTATAGTAGCTTGGATTGAACACTTCTTTCAGATCCCTTATGCACGAAACAATCTTTGAATCTATATATTCTTGGATAAAGCATTGTGATACAACCATCCTTTTCCCTTTGGTGCTTATTGGACAACTAGTTAATGTTATTCGATCATACCAATGCATACGAGACTTATACTTAATTTCATCATTTTGAATTTGTTTAAAATGTATGGCTAAAATGTGTGCATGCATTTACAAAAAAAATGGATAGTAAATGGTTATATAAATTATAATAGAAGCATAATTATAAGTCTTAGATATTTTAGGGAGGCCTGTGGAGTAGAATTACTTGAATAATTGGGCATAGATTTTAAAATCCTCTCTGGGGTACGAAATGATATTGTTCTTATTACAATTTTCAGTAAATCATAGGTAACTATTATTAAAAATGTTGGATAAGATGCATTACTTTAGTGGAAGGAATCAATTATAATAATTATTGATGTTGGTTATGGTGATCCTTACACCTGACTACACGAGAGCGCGGTGACTCTCAACTGGGCAGGAGATAGGAAGCCCAGTTAGGGCAGCGGCCGCCAAGTGCGCGGGTCTAGGATCCCAATCCTTTTCAAGGTTTTTACGCGAGCTCACAGTGTTTTACGCCCCGTTGGGATCCCGACTTTGACCAGTTCCGCTGACCCTCAGTTTTAGGATACCCAGGCGGGGGATCCTCGATTTTAGTTTTTCGTACGATCTCGGTTGCCCGTTACCGGTCGGGCTATTTTCTACAGCGACTTTTCCGGAGAGTCTCTCTCACCCGTCTCAGTGACGTAGTTTAGGAGTAGACCTATCCCTCTATTGGACTGCACTTCCAATTAGAGGGCGAGACGGAAGATCCATTTGTAGGCTACCTCACCGCTTGTGTTTTACTTTTGCCAACAGACTTGGCGATTCTACATCCAGATCATCCATATCTATATCTACATCATTTAGAGTTACATCTGAGACAATGGAAGTAAGATTTGGAGAAGTTATAATCAAAAGTTGTTTTGATAGGAAATGACTACCCATTTAACTTGAGAATCGAGTAAATCCATAAACATTTCCAATCACATCTTTCACATTGTCAAAATCCACAAATGTGATATCTGATCAATATGATAATATAGATATTTATATACATGCATTCGTACAAATATGAACTTTTGATTACAAAATAACTATGTTATATATGAAAAATGTTGGAATGATGGGTGTAGATATATATTATTCACTTATGTATCTCTTTTGTTATTTTACTTTCCCGTTGGACTCTTTATGTAATTTACCCAAAGGCTACTCTCCTATATAAGAGAGCCTAGGGCTGATGGAATAAATAAGTTCTCTTATTTTCCCAACATGGTATCAGAGCGACGGTCCTAGACCGTAGTTCTCGAGCTAAACCCTAGCCCTAGCCCTACCCTCAAGCCTACGTGCCTCCGCACACCCCTGGGCGTCGTCGCGCGCCTCCGCGCACCCCTGCGCATCGCCGCGCGCATCGCTGTGCGCATCCCATCCGCGCATCGTTGTGCGCCTCTGCGTGCCCCCGCATGCTCCTGTGCGCCATCGCACGCCTCCCCGCGCTCCGCCTCTGTCATCGCACGCTCCTGTGCGCCATCGCAGTAGCCCTTGATCTCGCGAGACCCGAGTCTCATTGTCTGCGCGCAGTAGATCCTGTGCGTGACCTAGCGCAGTGAGCAGTGACCGTGCACCTTTGTGCCTTCCGTGCACAATCGCATGGTAACCTAGTGTCCTGAACGCACGTGATCTTCGTGGGTGTCTTGCGCGTGTGACCGTCTAAAAGACTTGACTCTCGTGCACGCAGAACCCTAAGTCTAGCGCACGCGCCTCCAAACTAATGGGTTTGGTTGCTTGAAGTTCACATGCAACTAAACCCGTTTATGTCTGTGTAGACGATCATATCTTCAGTCTACCACTCCAGTCTTCCGTTAATACTATGTCAGAAAGCAAGGTAGATATCCCATCTAGAGGCGCCTTCCGAGGTCCAGCGCCGATTGTGAAGATGGATGGTTCGAACTATGAACTGTGGGCTATGCAGTTCATGAGTATGATGAAGTCAACCGGTAAGAAACCCATTCTTACTGAAGAAGAGCCTGCTGAGAAGACTGGGGGCAATGCCTCATGGGAGGCAGATGATGCATATGCCAAAGTATGGCTATCTGGAACTCTGGCAATCGAGATTGCCAATGATATTCTTCATCAGCCCACAGCCAAAGCAATGTCGGATATTCTGGTTGCTACATATTCTCAAGCGAAGAATGAGACAAAGATTCTGCAACTCCAGCATGACATATTTACTATCAAGCAGAATGGACGTCCTCTACACTCATTGTACACATCTCTACGAAGAATGTTTGAGAAGCTTTATAGCTTCATGCCCCTGACAGCCACACCAGAGCAACAGAAGACCTACCGGAATGCTACTATGGTAGGAGTTTTCCTCGCTACCCTCGATCCTGAGTATGAGGCAGCACGTTCCCAGATCTTGGCGGATTCCACTATTCCTCCTATGGAGGAAGCTTTTCACAGATTGAGCCGCATCGCTGTCCCTTCTACGACTACGAATCAGACTGCCTCAGCCATGGCAGCCAATCGAGGTCGTGGAGGTCACCATCATCAGGCTCGCGGCCGTGGCCCTCGTGGCAGAGGAGGTCGTGTTCGGCCAACGTATACCTTTACCATCGCACTGGACATACCGAAAACACATGCTACTCTAAGCATGGATTTCCTACATCTCCACGAGTCGCTGAGCAGATCGAGCCTCCATCTGTTGCTTCTTTGGATCAGCGCTTTGATGATCTTGTAGCCCGTCTAAGGGGCATCATTCCTCCATCTGGCCCAGCATCTACTACTGAGAACCACTCTGATGTTGCTGCATCCGCCTCTACATCTACCAGTGCATCAGGTAGCACATATGCATTTACTAGTAGTGGATCAGATACTTTAGCATGGATTATGGACTCTGGCGCCACACATCATCTATGTGGTGATCAAAGTCTACTTACAGGGTACAGATAGATCTCTCCAAGTCGAACAATGGTTATTGCAAATGGTACACATTCCCCAATTACTGGTCATGGGGGTATTAGACTGACGTCATCTATGCATCTCAAGAATGGGTTACATGCACCTGATTTTTCGATGAATTTGTTGTCTATCAGTCAAATTACAAAGGATTTACAGTGTCGGGCGATTTTTTATCCATCTTCTCTTGTTTTTCAGGACATCCTTACGGGCAACGTGATTGGGCGTGGCTATGAGCAAGGCGGCATCTATCGCCTCAATCAGACTTCTTTTGTTGGAACCTCATCCCTACCTGCTGGACCCATCTCTCCCCTACTATGGCACATGCGCTTTGGACATCTAGCACTTCAGAAATTGCGTCGTGTGTTACCTCAGGTTTCGCTTCACACGTCTATTCAATGTGAGGCTTGTCATTTGGGAAAGCATCATCGGTCTACCTTTCCCGGTCGTCAGTGTCGGAGTAGTACCTCCAAGTTTGAGTTGTTTTACGTCGATATCTGGGGTCCGAGTCGTGTTCCTGATCATCAGGGACACAGGTTTTATATAGTTATTGCGGATGATTTCTCTCGTGTGTCATGGGTATTTCTGTTAAAGAATAAATCTGAAGCAGGGAATATTATAATCAATTTCCTTAATGAAATTCGTAATGTTTTTTCTGCATCTGTTAAAATTGTAAGAAGTGATAATGCCCTGGAATTGTGTACTCATGTCCTATCTAGTTACTTCTCATCCCAAGGGATCATCCACCAGACATCATGTGCCTATACCTCCCAACAGAATGGGGTTGCTGAAAGGAAACATCGTCATTTGTTGGATATAACCAGGTCGCTCCTTCTACAGAGTCATGCCCCCCACTCTGTCTGGGGTGATGCTGTTCTTACAGCGTGTTACCTTATCAATCGTATGTCTTCATTAGTTCTAGGTGAGAAGATCCCTTTCTCTCTTATCTTCTATGGAAAAGAATTGTTCTCCCTTACTCCTCGTGTGTTCGGTTCGGTCGCTTTTGTCCACCAGTTGTCTCCCAGGATTGACAAGCTCTCTCCTAGAGCTGTCAAGTGTGTCTCCATTGGGTACTCCAGAACTCCAAAGGGGTACAAGTGTTACGATCCATTGCACAGGCGGTACTTTGTCAGTGCTGATGTTACATTTTTTGAATCTGTTATGTATTTTTCAGCCTCATATGATCAGTTGATCCCCCTACTAATACTGATGCCATTTACATGTCACCACCACCACCAACACCACCACCACCACCACTACTAGAACCGTTACCATCTTCTACACCTCCTGTCACTATACATGTTTCACCATTACCATTTCACTATACCCGCAGGCCTGCTTCAGCTCATGGTCATCGCTCATCACCTAGCTCGCCTAAGGTATGTTCTGAAGATATTACTATTGATGGATCTGATGATTTTTCTGAGCAGGATGTGTTACAGAGGTCAGACGAGGACACAGATGATTTAGATGTTCCTATTCCTCTACGAAAGTCGAAGCGGAGCTGCGCATCATATCCTTTAGCAGCTTCTGTGTCATTTGATCGACTAACTGGAGATTTCAGGAATTCCGTCGTCGCATTGTCAGCAGTGGCTATTCCACGGAATTACCAAGACGCACTGAATGATAGTAGATGGTGTCTAGCCATGGAGGAAGAAATGGCAACTCTTCAGTCTGGAGGTACATGGAGTCTGCTTCCTGCACCTGCTGATGTGTCTCCAGTGAGTTGCAAGTGGGTATTTACAATCAAGCAGAATGCAAATGGTAGTATTGACAGATACAAGGCTCGTCTTGTTGCTCGTGGCTTTACACAGACATATGGGGTGGATTATCTTGACACATTCTCGCCGGTGGCCCGCCATTCCACTCTACGGATCCTGCTTTCTGTTGCGGTCACTCATGATTGGCCGCTATACTAGGGATGCTAATCGAATTGAATATATTCGAATCCACCTAGATTCATATTCGATTCATTATAAAATTTTCGAATCCGAATTCGAATCGAATATTAAACGAATTTCTAATCTAAATTCAAATTCAATTCGTTTGGAGTTTCGAATATTCAAATTCGATTCATTTTTTTATAAAATTAGAATTTTATTTTATAATGTAACTAATGATAAAAATTTTATATTAATAACATTTTAAGTTTCAGAGAATTGAATAGACTTTGTGATACTAATTTGTGAAAAAATCATTGAGATAAGTAAAAAACTTTTAACATAAATGGTAAAATTCAATAGATAATATAAATTACATTAACGTACCTAACTTTTGTCGTTCATCTTTGTCTCTTGCAATACCTATTTGCTCTTTTTGTACTTATGGTGAATTGAATATATAAAGAAAAATAATTATTGACATCTTAATAAATTATCGATCTTTTCTTTTTGTACTTATGATGAAAATTCATTCAATGCATCTCCACCTTTTAACTGGCACTCAACCAGCTTTATCATTCTCTTTAGTAAATGATTCATAAACCATTGATCTTTTCTTCTATCAATCTTATTAATTATTTTAGGAATCGATTTTCTATTTCTTTACCCTCTTCTTCTACTTTTTCATTAATATCATCATCATGCTCAATGACTCTCTCATGGACACTATCTAGAGAAGATGGTATATTTGAATTAGACTTCTAAAAATAAAATAAAAATACATACTTATTTCATACCAATATAGAAATACAAGATATAGATTAATAGATATACATGTCCAAAGTAATAAGCAAAAGATTGTTTTCCACGTCTCTCTAAAGAATCCTCCATATCTTCTCCCCCATTGTGGCATATCTCCATGATATTTGAGAAAAAAAGAATCACTATATTCCATCAGAGCCATAAAAGGTCGCTGTGAACTGACTTATGGAATTGATTCCAGCATCTGAGGTGTACAAAAAACTGACAGACCAGACTGAGAACTCAGTTGGTATGGCTCTGATCTTCAATTTTATAATATTTAACATTTTTCTACATCAAGCATGAACAGTTCATGCTTACCTCATTTCAATGCACTCTTATGGGACATAGTTGGGCTTATTAAAGTTAATGATGATATTTCCTTCTTGATAACCTAGTCCTCTTGTAATCTTGATGAGAAATAGAATTTAGTTGCAATTATGATCTTTTGCATATTTAGTCATTTAGGCAAAGCTCGAAATCCTTGAAATCTATTCCTAACTTAATTGTCTTTAAGATATTATTTGTATTCAAATGCTTGGTTATCCTTATCATAAGATATGGATATTATGATGGATGGGAGGATTAAGAGTGTGATTAAGGAAAAGATTGTGAGAAATTTGAAATCCATGACCTTGGGATAGTTTTTAAAATTTTAGTATGTGTTTGTTTGCATATGATGTATTTTAGAATCACATAAATTGTTTGGATAGATTCTAAATCTTAAGACTTTAGGGTAAAAGGGGGTATATGGTAATACCGGCAGCTGCGGGGGTGATGGAGAGATGATGGCAACGTTGGTGAGTCTAGAACCAATGTCGTTGTCGACGACGGGGGAGAGCAAGAGCTGGTGGCGGGGTTGGCTATGGGAGGGTGGTGTTGTCAGTGGTGGGAGCAAGCAGGAGCAGGAGACTGGAGCCGACGACGTTGGAGAGAGCGAGCAGGAGCGAGAGGTTGGAGCCAGCGGCATTGGAGAGAGCGAGCAGGAGTTGGAGGCTGGAGCCAGCAACGTTGGAGAGAGCGAGCAGGAGCAGAGGTTGAAGCTGGCGGCATTGGAGAGCAGAAGCAAATGTTAGGATTTTTTTCATGAGTGACGAGGGGAGAGAGAGAATTTGGGGGAGAAAAGAGGGGGTATGGTGTATGCAATAGGCATCCCAAAATCGGGAAGTTTAAAATAAGATGATGAAAAATTTTATTTATTATATTAAGTCGTGTATCATGTGTGGGGATTTTGCAAAATATATACTACATTTATTTACATATATATAATGCTTCATACCATATATGATATGTGTGTGTATCGAATCGAATCGAATCGAATTGTTATCGAACGAATCCAACTGAATTCATATTCGATTCATTTGGGAATCGAATCTAAATGTTAAATTCAAATTCAGTTCATTTGAGTTCGAATCGAACTTTTTTTGAATTTTTATCGAACGAATCATAATCGAATTCGAATGATTCAATTCAATTAGCAGCCCTACGCTATACCAGTTGGATGTGAAGAATGCGTTCTTATATGGTGACTTACAGGAGGAAGTCTACATGCAACAGCCACCTGGTTTTGCTGTTGAGGGGGAGTATCCTAAGATGTTCAGACTTCATAAGGCTATCTATGGCCTTAAGCAGAGCCCCAGAGCGTGGTTCCAGAAGCTCTCAGATCTCTTTGAGATACAGGGATAGAAGCGTTCTAATGTTGATCATTCATTGTTTGTACAAAGGACTTCCAGAGGTATTATTGCAATTATGGTCTATGTAAACGACATTCTGATTACATGTGATGATGAACATGGAATAAAGGAGGCGAAAGACATGTTGGGTCGTGAATTTGTTACCAAGGACCTTGGAGTTCTTAGATATTTTCTGGGACTGGAGTTCGCCAGAAATCCTTATGGGTTTGAGTGAAACATGAATGCTTGGTTGCCGACCTACTACCACACCTATGGACCCTAGTACGAAGTTATATGATGGTGATACAGAGGAGGTGGATAGGAGAAGATACAGAGAACTGGTGGGCAAACTTCTTTATGTTACTATTACCAGGCCCGAGATATCCTTTGCTGTGAGTCGAGTGAGCCAGTTCATGGAGCAACCACGTCAGGTACACATGGATGCCATACATATGATACTCAGGTACCTCAAACTCAAGTCATCTCCAGGTGCGGGTTTACTATTTAAGAAAATCAAGGTGATTACTATTTCAGCCTGTGCAGATGCAGATTACGTAGATTGTCCCAAGGACAGGAAGTCCACCTCTGGGTTTGTTGTACATGTTGGAGGATCTCTAGTCTCATGGAGGAGCAAGAAACAAACTGTTGTGGCAAGGTCTAGTGATGAATCTGAATATAAGGCTATGGCCCAAGTTAGCACAGAAATGATGTGGGTAAAGGATGTGCTTACAGATTTACATATAGAAGTCCTACTTCCTATGGCTTTGGAATATGACAATCAGGAAGCCTTGTTCATTGCAAATAATCTAGCATTCCATGAATGAACCAAGCACATTGAAGTTGACTGTCACTTTATACGTGATATGATTCACAAGGGATTCATTGCTACATCCCATGTTAGTTCAGAGAAGCAAACGACAGACATTTTTACCGAGGCATTACTACGAGGGTTGTTTCAGAAGTGCGCGTCCAAGCTGAGCATGATTGATATATATGCTCCATCTTGAGGGTGAGTGTAGATATATATTATTCACTTATGTATCTCTTTTGTTATTTTACTTTCCCGTTGGACTCTTTATGTAATTTACCCATAGGCTACTCTCCTATATTAGAGAGCCTAGGGTTGATGGAATAAACAAGTTCTCTTATTTTCCCAACAATGGGTGCTTATGGAAGATGCCTACAAGTTTGAAAACCTTTTTACTTTCGCAAGTAGATGTAAACTTTACTTGTTCCACTTTTATACTTGCTTGCTTTTGAACATATTAAATGACTATTTGTTTTTATAAATTTTGGGAGGTACCAGCAACCGCTGACGCCACTTCTTTCCTAGACATGTTTTGGCAGGCAAAAAGTCTGTTGTTCAGTAGCTCTTGATGATCCAAGGCGATAGGGTTTATACCAGACGTTATGTTGTTTTGTTTCAGTTTTTTGTTCACTTTATGATGTAAATGCTTTCCCTTCTCTTATGTATAAAGTTTTGGGATATACTGTGTATAATGGCAGATTCTTGTACAAGGTGTAATTATATGAAAATTTATGAAATGAAATGGTGGTGGCACTTACTTTCTTGTCTCTATGGTATGTGCAAAGAATGTCAATGTCATATGCAAATATAGCAGTGCGGAAAAAAATCCTATTTTTCTGTAATTTGTGCGATCTCTAACGAATGAAATGCCGCAAAAATGTCGTAAACGGGTACCCAGATCCTCGGAGGTTCACAGAGTTTGACAAAATATAAAATGGCAATAGCTACTCCTCTTGGAGGGGATCGAAACGAGAATAAAATGAGGAAAAAAACTACCAAACTCCTTGAATTTTCAACCCGCAATCATTTCCCTGTTTTAGAAAGGGATCTGCTCATTGTATATGAAAGAGCTAATTACTATATTCATTACACAAGTCCGCAGCATCATCTCTAATAGGATATAGGAGTAATGAAGATTCAGAGGAATCTTATCCATCATAGTGCGAGGTTGGGAACAACTTTTTTCCCAGATGTACCCCAATTTCTCAAGAACTAGGATTATCCTTGTGTTCTCTAATTTGCTTAGTGAGTTTCTCATACCTACTTGAACAAGGCAGCTTCCACACCGACCTTTACTATTCATTAAATAGATCTAGAAGGTGATCCCTCTTTTTGATGTACTTAAGTGAAAGCTTTGGGATCCTTTTGGCTAAAAGACTATTCGACGCTTAGCAAATTTAGGAAGTTTTCCTACGTTGATGGATCTTACAGTTGATTTTCACGCATTTGATCCTAACCACTAGTCACTTCCATCAGTTAGTACTCAGACCCCCACCATTGGCTCCTTTCTAATGCTCATTAAGCGAAATTTTACAATTACTCTCACTAATTGATGTAGCTAGACCAGGTAGGTGTCCATAGTTGATATGAGAAAATGATAATATTCCAATCTCAAAGGACCAAAAGAAATGCTTTGACTGACTTGAAATTTCTTCAAGATTGTAGAAGCATTTGGAAAGTTGACTCCCCCTTAAGGGTTTTTTGGATCCGCTTAGTCTTATTAAATAATCAAATTTGTGTCCTAATAGAAATATTTGGGAGGGAGCTTGAACTCTTTAATCTTGTTTTATAAATTCTTTAAGTAAAACTCTAACTCTAATGGCCATCCCTTGGCTTGAAAAAAAGAATGGAGTAAGATGACCTTTCTAATAAATCACTTTTGTGTCCATGCTTGATTTTATCCTATTCAAGTATACATGATACCACTTCAATACAGAAAAACATTAACTACATCTAGAAATTACCAGCAGAAAAATATATTGGAACACTCAGGTTCATACGCTCCCAGTAATCTTCCAACAATAGGCAAAGTTCCTACAACATTTTTGTCAAAAACAGAGTGAATCATTCTGATAAAAATGATAAAGTATGTCATTACTAAAAGAGACCCACAAGCATTAGTATGAAGAAACTAATTGGATAGTAATGCAAAATTGAAACATGAAACCCAAAGGTTTATTATTTACAAGAAGCTATACAAGATACAAGGCCATCTAGCTTCTACTTCAACCTAATAACAATATTCTATAGGTAATAACAATCAAGAATAGGAAAAATAATAACTTTTAGCGGCAAGTTAGAAAATTTTAGGTCATTTTTTCTAAATAGACATTAAAATAAAAATGTAACAGAAATATATAGAAGCAATATATATGAGTACAAGGCCTCCGTTTCTAGGAGTTTAAAATATTCACCACCCTGTACCTGCGCTCTTCCCATTGCAAATGTTGGGATTAGCACCTTTCCTCCCCTCTTGATACATTCATGAACCTACAATGTCCAAATTTGCTTCAGTTCAAACAGTTCAGACGTTAACTACAACATCTATACTATTTAAATGAGCAAAATACTAGATAATAGATAATAAGGGCCGGGTAGTAAATACTTTGTTCTCCAAAGAACCAGAGATACTTGTGGTGGATCCATCTGTCATCTTATGCATAGATATTGCATTACAATGTTCGTGTGTTTATTGCAGCACTCTCATGTCATATAATAATTCACGATTTTGTAATCAATTATATATTTACAAGATTCATGATTGGTCAGGGATAAGTGCATGCACTACTAAAACTGTTATTGGTTAGAATACTCGAATTTGAGTCCTAAGTTGTCAACTAGACTGATGCAAGTAACTGGACTCCATGTTCATGATCTCCTTAATTAACAGAGTTCATAGGAAGCAGGTTTTATTAATAGGGTTTTGACATTAAACGCACCATTAAAACTTTTCAAATTACCTTCTTGGCCATGTATTCTTCTTGAGTTAATGTAAATGTACTCCGTCTTACACCACAAACTCTGTTAACAGTTTAAATTTTATTTGAGTCAATTACTTCGATTAATCTTGAGTTAATAAAGTCATAAGAAAATCCGACGGTGGGTTTTCCACCTCACTTCTCCTTCCATTTTCCCTTAACCATTCTTCTCCAGGTACTTAGCCATGTTCTGGCCTCTGCACAACCTCAAGATTCGTAGACGACGGAGAGACCGACAATGATTAAAACCTTGATGAAATAGGCCTAGTTGGCGTCGTCCAGATGCTAGTAGTTCACTAGGAGGTACATTGTTGATTGGGAACACCAACACACACATCACAATGACCATGATCACCAGCATCAGATTGAAGCCCCCATTTCCCTATGAATACGGATGCCTTCTCATATCAGGGAGGGAGGCAACGGTGTTGGAGATGGAGACTGGTCAAGGGCAAGCGAAGGAGCTCGACCCGAAGATGGGAGGTTTGGAAAGGAGAGGAAAGGGGCTTACACAAAAAACACAATATTTCACACTGAAACCCTCAGAAATCAGAAGAATGCAAAGCAACCGTGAGATCTCCACTCACATTGTAGTGACAGACGTCGTGGCGTAGCAGAGCTCCAACTTTGGCACCTCGAACGCATACTCGAACTCCTCAACTGTACCGGTAAGTCCTTCCCTTGAACCGCCACGACACTGTCGATCGAAATGAACTTCACCCTCCAAAACTCGAATGCTAGTTTGTTCACCTATGGTTCGTATCCAATCTTGGGGAGGAGCAACGTGGTGGCCAGGTTAGCTTCCACGTGGCAACAGGGTTGTGTCAACGAGCGAGGGGGTCCGCAGAATGGATGTCGATGGCACATGTGAGGTAGAGGGTGGCGGTATCGACGTGATGCGTTATGGAGGCAGGTTGTTGCTCACAGGGCAAGATCTGCATCAAGCTCTCCATCCCCAGGCCCTTGCCACTAGAATACTACGAGGCCTCCGCATGCTGCATCTATATCGTCGCCTCCACTTTTTTCCTACTCTCAGCATCAACAACAACTGCCATGCGACAGAGACGGAGGTGGGGAGTTCGATCTAGGGGAGGGTTGGAGTGTGGTTGATCAGTGTGGTCATGGAGGGGGGAGGAGGAGCGACAATATTGTAGAGGGAAAAGGGATGAGGGGGAAGGGAGGGTAGAGGGAAGAATCTGGGGAATGATACATTAGTATATATGATGTAAGATGAGAGGTGGATATAGAACAAAAACAAAGCCTTTTCCCACATTAAGTAGGGTCGACCACATGGATTCTTTGACTCCATCCAGATCTATCTTGGGTCATTCTCGGGCTTATATCCAAAAAACTAAGATCCCTTCGCATAGTCTCATCCAACATTTCTTGGGCCTTCCTCGCCCTCTTTTAGCCGGCTCAACATTCCAAAACTTGCATCTTATGACCAGTGCGCGTGGAGAGTTCAGTGTGGGGAGCGGGGCAACGGTTGAAGCACTGCAGGATGAGGCAGGGCCAAAGGACTCTGGAGGTGAGGAGATGCGACCTTGAGAATGGGGAAGTGAGGAGGCAGTCGCATTGGCGGAGAGGGAGTGGAAAATGGAGGACCAGGGAAGCTTTGAGATGTTGGAAAAACAAGACAATGCCCCTCATCGAACTATGTAAGTGAGCAGAGAAGAGGGCTCAACGTAGGGACTTAACCATTCCACGAATTTCAGCGCATGTAGCAACTCTTATATGCGACTTGCAGAAGTCGATAATTGATACTCGATCGATCGGGTCACTGATCAAGGATTAATTGGTAGTCGGATGACTAATCGGATTTAGTCGGGCGTTAGCCGGCTTCGATTTTTAAAATTATTTTAAATATATAAATAATTTTCATACATATATTCTTAATTATTCACATACATTAATATATTTTCTATACTATCATAATGAAATAAAAGAAACAATTGAATTTAAATAAACCATTAAGCATCTTAGATTACGTTTGTATTTTAAAAAACAAAAAATATTGCATCTTCATGCAAAAATCGACCGACTAGTCGGCCGATTAATCGAGCTGAGTAGTCAGCTTACTGACTATTGATCGATTTGTCAGTATTCAGTCGGTCACCCCATCAACTAGACTAGTCGGACCTACTACTCGTCGACCGACTTTTATAACTATGGAGACGGCGCATGGATTTAAGCATTCTAGGGATTTCAGCGCATGTCAAAATTCGTACATGCGACAAGTGCTTGTTTCATTTACATAATGCAATAGTGGATGGCGTATAAGCAAGGTGCGACACCAATACATTACTGAATTAAAAAAAACCACTATAGACTATCCAAGGAATTATGTATTTCCAGGACATTACTAAAAATTTGCCTCAAAAAAATGTGAGTTATATTTTCCCTACTTTTCTCTACTCCCTACTTCATGTTCATTCCTAATGTAGTGTTACTAATAATGTATCTTTAGTACTTAAATGCATTAAGCTCCAAAGTTTAAAACCATTTGATATTATATTGTAATCAATGATGAGAACTCCATACACAAACAAATTTCTTTCAACATTTTATAGAAACATATCAATACAGTTGAGCAACTATAGTAGTGGCAATCGAGTTTTTAGATAGAGTGTCCATAATGATTCAAAGTTGTACCCGACATGGTATATTTCTTTTTGAGTAGTACAGTAGTTTAATTCTGTGGTTCACTTTAGTTCTTTGCTTCCACATTGTTATACCAATGCTTTAAGAAAGACAATATATACTATGAGGTACATTTTTGTGATACATATAAAGTTTTTATCTGGACCACTAGTTTATTGGTCATTTCTACCTTTAGGAACTTATCCCTATTATAATATGTGTATGATGTTTCATCTTTCATTTCATATAACTCACATTATCCTAATTTGATTATGTAATATGGAGGTTAAATTAGTTTTTGCGAATGTCATTTGTCGAGCATTCGAGTTAGTAACTTAGTATTTGTGATATGATCGAGTATCAAAGAATGGGCAAGCCCATGTTGTCAATCATGATGGTTGTCGAAACGGGATGTCACAGTGACGGCATCTTTACGTTCCCTTTCCTAACCACCCTACAATTAAAGATTCAATCCCTATAGTTGAATTTCTTTCATGATATTTATCTTTAACTCAAATTATTGATATTCAAATAGTTCGCATTTCCCCCTTATCATTGACGTCACCAACATCCTAGAAATACCAGATGATATACCACATGAGACCTTAGAAAAAGATACAAAGCACATTGAAATGGGGCAAGTTGGCGGAAGTGTCGTCAAAATTCTTTCATATTTGAGCTCATGATGTAATCTTACATCTAGTGAACGTTCAAAATAGTGAATGATAACATCCAAAGCACATCCTTTAAAGGTTTTTTAAGTGTACAAGAGATATAACATGATCATCCCAACCACCAGGACTCGTGTATTAGAAAAGATTGCACTTCTTTTGTCATCTTATCAATATATGTTGGTCAGTTTAGGAGCATTGATAATTGCATCTGAGTTGAGATACATGAGCCTCTGCAACTTAGACTTAATGCTTTATTTACCTTAACAGTCAAGCTAGACAACAAATAAGTAGTCATGCACAAAAGAAATATGCAATGAAAGCGGACATACAACTTTCAGAAATTCCCTCTCTCGTGTATATTTGGAATCACGAATCGTAGTTGCATATGTGGACCTGTTAACAGCACCAATCTATCCAATTATTCAAAAGAACTACCAACAAAATCAGGTTGATGAAATAACTAATTTTTATGCAAAAATAATAATCTTTGTGAAGCGATTCATTCCCTGGTAAAAGAAATGCGAATGAGAATGGTTGCCAAAACTAGTCTCTATACACAAAGTTAAAGATGTGGATTTCAAGACAAAAAACAAATTGTAAACACCTAACTTGATAAAAAAAAACAATACAAATAAATCTCCTAGAAACAAATGAATTTTAATTCTGGTGTATTTGTTGATGGATGTTCTCAGATCCTTGGAATGTTGATGCAAAAAAAAGTATTTTTTTACAAACCTTTCATATAACTGTTTATGAATTTATATGTAAACTGTGAAACTACTAGTACTGAAGGACAAAACTACGACTTAGCTATGTTCTTTTAAAAGGAAAAAAGGAGATCCACCAATAAGGTGTCGCTCAAAAACTTCTTCATTAATTTACAGCAGTACTAGTACAAAGCTAACATCCAAAGAGTTACAAAGACCAAGAGACAGAAGATATTTTTTGACGAGAAAGAGGGTGCAGTCCCAATACTGGAACGCATCGCGTTTTTATTGAACTATTTCAAGAGAAAAAGTACAACATTTTACAAATTACACATTAGACCATAGGGAAAGACTGAAGATAATTAGTGTGCTCTATTATATTCTCAATATAAAATCTATCCTTCCGGAACATCTTTGTTCCTGGCCAAACCAGAGAGCCCACACCACAGCCACAATCCTGGATTTATCCTCCTCAAAGCCAAGCCAACTCGAACAAGAATAGTTCCAGAAATTTGTGGAGCAATCAATAGCCACACCGGTTGGAAAAAGTGAATCGTTGTTTATTTCTTGAATTCTAGGCTCTCTTATATAGAGGAGAAACCTATGGAAATTACATAAGATAGACAAGAGAAAAAAATAAGAAAATGTACAAAGACACTAACATAACTCTACACTCCCCATCAAGATGGAGCATAGATGTCAATCATGCTCAGCTTGGATGAGTATTTCTGGAAAGGCCCTCTGAGCAAAGCCTTAGTAAAGATATATGTTGTTTGATCCTCAGAGCTGACATGAGAGGTAGAGATAAAGCCTTTCGGAATCATGTCCCTTATATAGTGGCTGTCTACTTCAATATGCTTGGTTCTCTCATGAAATGCAGGATTGTTTGCAATGAACAGGGCTGCCTGGTTACCACATTATAACTGCATAGAAATAGATACATCTATATGTAAATCTTCTAGTATTGCTCGAATCCACATCATTTCTGTACTAGCTTGTGTCATAGCCATATATTTAGACTTAGCATTGGACCTAGCAACCATTGTTTGCTTCTTACTCTTCCAAGAGACGAGCGAGCTACCAACAAAAATCGCAAAACCCGAAGTGAACTTTCTATCCTTTGGACATCCTGCATAGTCGGCATCAGCGCATGCAGAACTAGTAAGTGTTGCCCCTTTTCTGAATAATAATCATGCACCTAAAGAAGATTTTAGGTACCTCAAAATCATATATACAGCATCCATGTGTACCTGTCATGGTTGTTCCATGAATTGACTCACATGGCTGTCTGTAAATGAAATATCTGACATTGTTATAGTAACATAAAGAAGTTCCCCACTATTTCTTTGTATTTTCTCTTGTCCACCTCCTTTGTATCATCATCAAATAACCTCATACTAGGGTCCATAGGAGTGGTAGCATGTCGACATCCAATCATTCATGTACCAATTAGCATATTTGTCACATACTTCCGTTGGGTCATCACAAGACCCTGCTAGTTTCTCGCAAATTCCAACCCCAAGAAATAATGTAGGGTGCCAAAGTCCTTGATAAGAAACTGTCGGCCCAGAAATTCCTTAACCCTTTTTAACCCATGTATATCATCACATGTAACTAATATGTCATCAACATATACCATAATAGCCACCATACCTCTAGGAGTTCTCCGTACAAACAGTGATGATTCGCATTTGACCTATGAAATCCATGTTTCTCAATTAAATCCGAGAGCTGCTGAAACCATGCCCTTAGACTTTGTTTAAGGCCATATATTGCCTTACGATGTCTGCAAACCTACGGATACTCCCCCTCAGCAGCGAACCCAGGAGGTTGTTGTGTGTAGACTTCTTCTTGTAGGTCTTCATACAGAAAGGCATTTTTAACATCAAGCTAAAAGAGAGGCCAATCACATACCACAATGTCGGAAAGAAGAATACAAAGAGTAGAATGACGAGCCACTGGGAGAATGTGTCTAGATAATCCACTCCACATGTCTGAGTAAAGCCATAAACAACTAGTCTGGCTTTATACCGATCCAGACTCCCATCTTCATGGTGTTTAGCAGTAAACACCCACTTGCAACTGACAACAGATGCTCCATTAGGAGTAGTAACAAACTCCAGGTACCACGTGACTGTAAGGCAACCATCTCTTCTTCCATAGCTAGTCGCCATCGACTATTCTTCAAAACCTCCCGATAATTTCGTGGAATTTCCACAGCAGAAAATGCAACTGCAAATTTCATGAATGCCCTAGTCAAGTGAGCAAATGAAACCATAGATGCTAAAGGATATGATGCACAGCTACGCTTCTGCTTCTGAAGCGCAATAGGCAAGTCCATATCATCAACCTATATGCTCGTCCCTTGTAAAGAGCCATGTTCAGGCAAATCAGCAAACCCATCATTAGGAACTATGTAATCAGAACATACCTGATGTATGCCAGACGATGGGCAGTGACCATGAGCAGAAGCAAGCTGGTGGGTACAGTAATGTGGCAATGATAGGATAGGGACACTGGAAGCTGAGGGTATAGAAGGCAACGATAATGGTGCAGATGGTGATGAATAAGGTGAAGGTGGCAGTGGTGGCATTTATAGTTCATCATCTGAGTCCGAATAAGTTAACCGATCACTTTTAGGAGAAAAGTACATCACATACTCGAAAAAGGTACATCAGCGCTAACATAATACTTCCTGCGCAGGGATGAGAACAATTCTTTCTCAGAAAATGCAAGCGAAAAAGGAATTTTCTCATCCAAGACAGACGAAGGCATGCGATTCACAAGATAGCTTGTTATAAGAACAACATCACCCCAAAAGGGATGCGGAGCACGACTCTGAATGAGGAGAGTTCTTGTAACATCAAGCAAATGGTGATGCTTCCTCTCTGCAACACCATTTTGCTGAGAAGAATAGGCACACAATGTTTGATGAATAAAATAACGCCTCGTGCTAAAAAATAATTGGAGAGAGCATGAGAACAAAATTCCAAAGCATTATCAATTCTCACAAATTTCACAGAAGAAGAAAACACATTCTGCACTTCATTGATAAAGTTTTTGATAACATCTCCTGCTTTAGATTTATTCTTTAATAGAAAGACCCATGACAAACGAGAGAAATCATCTACAGAAACAAGATAAAGCCTTACTCCCTAATGATCGGGAACACGACTTGGACCCAAATATCATATAAAATAACTCAAAAAGGGAGCTATTGCTCCTACTCTGACGACTAGGGAAGGCAAACCGATGATGCTTTCCCAACCGACATGCCTCACATTGAAAGGACGAGTGAGGAGAGATCTAAGGCAGAATGTTGGGAGAAAAGGATTCGTTATTATTCCAAACTCCAAAGAACCCTAGGCTCACTTATATAGAGAAGGCCTATGGGTAAATTACATAAGGCGGAAACAAGAAAATAAAAATAACTGCAAAGGTACATAGAATATAGAAATATCTCTCCACTCCCCCTCAAGATGGAGCATAGATATCAACCATGCTCAGCTTGGAAGAACACTTCTGGAATAGCCCTGTGAGTAGTAGCTTGGTGAAGATGTCGGCAGTCTGCTCTCTTGAACTGACATGAGAAGTAGAAATCAAACCCTTTTGGATCATATCTCCAGTATAGTGGCAGTCTACCTCAATATGCTTTGTTCTTTCATGAAAAGCAAGATTATTAGCAATGAATAGCGCGGCTTGATTGTTACATTGTAGCTACATGGGTAGAGGTACATCTATATGCAAATCTTCTAACACAGCTCGAACCCACACCATCTCAGTACTTGCTTGTGTCATGGCCCTATATTCAGATCCAGCACTAGATCTAGCCACCACTGTCTGTTTCTTGCTTTTCCAAGAAACCAAAGAACTACCCACTAACAATGCAAAACCTGAAGTAGACTACCGATCCTTAGGGCATCATGCATAGTCCGCATCAGCACATGCAGAAAGAGAAATGTTTATTTCTTTCCTGAACAGTAATCACGTGCCTGGAGACAACTTTAGATATCTCAGTATCATGTATATGGCATCCATATGTACTTGTCTAGGTTGTTCCATGAACTGACTCACTCGATTCACTACAAATGCGTTATCAGATCTGGTGATAGTAATATAGGGGAGTTTACCCACAACTTCTCTATATCTTCTCCTGTCAACCTCATCTATATGATCATCATATAACTTCATACTAGGATCCATAGGAGTAGTTGAGGATCAACATCCAATCATGCTTGTCTCAACAAGCATATCTGTAATGTAGTTCCTTTAGGTCATCACAAGACCCTGTGCATTCCTAGCAAATTCCAATCCCAGAAAATATCGTAGAGGTGCCAAGATCTTTAGTAACAAACTGATGGCCCAGAAATGTTTTGCCATCTTTATCCCTTGTGTATCATCTCCTGTAACGAGTATATCATCAACATACACCATGATAACAACCGTACCTCTGGGTGTCTTCTGGACAAACAAAGAATGATCTGCATTTTATCTTTTGAACCCTTGCTTTTCCAATTAGATCAGAAAGCTTCTTAAACCACGTCTGTGGGCTTTGTTTAAGACCATATATCGCCTTGTGAAGTCTACACACCATGTAACTCTCCCCCTCAACAGCAATTCCGGAGGTTGCTGCATGTAGACTTCTTCCTGCAGATCCTCATACAAAAAGGCATTCTTAACATCAAGCTAAAACAAGGATCAATCGCGTACCACAGCAACTGACAGGAGGACACGTAGAGTCGAATGACGCACAACCGGAGAGAATATGTCCATATAATCCACGTCGTATGTTTGGGTGAACCCCCGCGCTAAAACATGCCTCTCAGATGAGAGAAGTGTGCATGGAGTGGTCGACCATTCTGTTTGGTCGAGAAAATATCGAACTGCAGTTGAAGAATCTTGCTCTCACCCTTTGCCTGCTCGTATATGTCTGCCAATATGTCCCACATAGCCTTTACAGATGGATGATTAGCAATATCATTAGCAATCTCCATGGTAAGTGCTAAAGAGCCAGATGCGAGCATAGGCGTCATCTTACTTCCATGAAGCATTGGCCCCAGTCTTGTCTGTCGGCTTTGAATCAAACAGAATGTGCTCCTTGTTATGGCATTGCATTAGGGTACGAAATTGCATGGATCACAACTCGTAGTTGGTCCCATCCATCTTTACGATAGGAGCCGGGCCCTTAAAGACACTGGAAGAGGAGAAAACGTCACTCTTGTTCTCTGGCATTGTACCAAGAAGCCGGAAGGCAGAACAACTGAGGAGTAAATCGAAGAGAATGCATCTACAGGACCATAAGAAGGGTTGATTGTATATGTAGACTCATACAACCATCCCTATATTGTCTTGCGAGGTCTAGATTTGCATATTGTGATATCAAGGTTGCAAAAGTCGGTAATCGGTACTAGGTCGATCATGTCACTGACTAAGGACTAATCGGCAGTCGGGCGATTAATCGGATTTAGTCGGGCTTTAATCGGCTTTGATTTTTTAAATATATAAATCATTTTCATACATATATTATTATATATTTACATAGATTTATATTTTTTTTACTATCATAATGAATCGAAAAGAAGTAATTGAATTTAAATAGATCATTAAGCGTATTAGAATAAGTTTTCTTTTAAAAAGGTAAAAAAATATGGTATCTCCTAACAAAAAATGGTTGACTAGTGGACCTAGTCGGAATTAGTCGGTACTCGGTCGGCCACCCCACTGACTAGACCAGTCGGACCTACTAGTCGGGCTAGTCGGGTGACTTTTGCAACATTGTGTGACATAAATCAGAAAATCTCACTATCGGTGGTCCAAATCAGACATGTAACTCATAGGAGAAGCCGTCACAATGACGCACAAGGCTGACTAGAGCCCGTTGTGGTCTCGTGGGGTGGCCAACGATGGCTCAGGAAGGCAGCGGCCCCGCGATCGGCAGTGCAGAAGGGCAGGAGCCCCTCGCGCGGTGGCGCAGGAGGGAGGCGACCCCCGCGCAGCGGCGCTGGAGGGACGAGAACCCTCGCGCGGCGGCGCAGGAGGGTCTGAGACCTCCGCGCAACGGCGCTGGAGAGGGTGGGAGGCATGCGGCACCCCGGCGACGGTGGCTAGGGGGAGGGGACACGTAGGGTTAGGGTTAGGGTAGGATAAGGGAACCCCGGTCTAGGACCGTTGCTCCGATACCATGTTGAGAGAAAATGAATCATCATCATAAAATAGACCGAGGGCTCTCTTATATAGGAGAAAAGCCCTTAGGTTAATTACATGATAAGTACGTCAAGAAAACATAAAACATAAATGATACTGAGAGATATATTTATCTCAGCAATTATGCAAATCGATTTTTGATCGATTGCATCCGAACAAGATTCGATCCACGATCTACAGATCAATCCGAGTTTATTTAATATTGAACTTTCATTGTCCATGTGGACCCTAGTCGGGTCAGATTCGGGTTTATTCGGATGAGTGTTACATGTAGCTCCTCAACAAGTAATCTCTGCATCAGAATTCTATCTCCATCATTGGATGCATGTCCCCATCTCTCAGGATCTGGATCGGGGACAACCACGGCATCAGGTGTCTATCCCAAATCATCGGGTGTCTATCCTTGACATCAACATGAACTTGTCTACGTGGATCGTCTTAAACTTCTACTGCACTTCCACGACATGACAGATCGAAACTCCAGACTATTACTACTATTAGTCGTCTATACCGAGCATCGATTACTTCTGCACATTCTATTGTGGCCCCTACTTAGTGTTGGATGTCTTCTACAACAACCCACTCTAGGCATGACATGGTCGTCGCAGCGACTCTACAACAGGCATGTCCTAATCGGTGTAGGTACATCCTCGTACGAGGTCTTCTTCCAGCAACGACTACTCCGAGCAGGTCTCCTCCATCTCTCTCATATGTATCGAGTGAAGATGTGTTACTTGTATATTTCCCTTTTGTCGCAAGATGCACCTTTCTCAGCTCCAGCTTGAGGGGTAGTGTTAAAGAATGTAATAGATGAGCAATTGAATATCTCCAGCATCCAATTAACCCCTCTCATGTTTAGTCCCACATTGTTTATGCATAGGATTCAGATCTGTCTGTGGGGCTATATAAGGAGCTCCATACCCCATGTTTTCATTAAGATTGAATAGAACAACCGTCCCTTTTGTAGCGGTTCTCTCATAGTTTCATTTTGCTCCTCACGGAGTAGGGTTCCATGTGAAATCATGAATGTTCCATATTTTCATATTTCTTTGTTTTATCCGTTCTTGTTTTGATTATTCTTCCGCATTCTATATTCTCAACATGCACCTTGTTATTGCACCTCATCAGGGTCATGAACTGCATGACCATAACTCATAATTGGTGTCATCCATCTTTACGATTAGCGTAGGGTCCTTGAAGGCATAAGGGAGGAGAAGTTACCCTTGATTTCTGACATGACAATAAAAAGGGCAGGACAGAACTCGAATTGAACTATAGATCAATATGAAGGTGTCTACACAATCATACCGAGAAGTGGTTGTGTTTACAGACTCATACCACAATTGTTCCTATCAATTTTGGAGTTGCTTTAGGGCACACGGATGATCCTAAAGATCTTAACTCACCCCAAACGATCCAAAATCAGATCATTTGGTGGTCTCGAAAGAAACCTTGTGAAGAAATCACGCCACAAACCCAATGTCAACTGTCGAGGAAATTGTAGATGGGCTGGAGAGGGCAATAGACCCTCCGGTGCCTGGGAAAGCCTGTTAGACCTCCAGCAAGGCACTAGGCCTCCGCAGCGCAGCTAGAGATGCTGCTAAGGCCTCCTGTAGTGGTTGGGACCACCAATGACGGTGGTTGGGCCTCCCTTCAACAGTTATATGTGTTGTTGTGGGCGGCAGTCGGTGGCAGGAGGGAGAAAGGTTGCAGAAGATGGCTTGGACGACACTGGGCTACGTAGAGAGAGGAGTAGCCCATGATAGAGATAGGGCTCTAGGGTTTCAAAACATTTGTTCTAGGACCGTCGCTCTAATATCATGTGAAAAGCGATTGATGAATTCTTTACCCATGAGGCCATATGGCTCCCTTTTAGAGAGAGGAGAAACCATAGAGGACAAATAACATCATAAAGACAAAAGAAATAGAAAATACATAAAAGATAACGAGAGATAAAGAAATCTCTCAATAAGAAGGAAATATTGCGAAAATTAACGATCCCATCTCGTCTCTCTCACTGCACCACTCTTATCCACTCCTTCTCAACTCTCCCTCTATCCCCTTTCCTCCTCCTTTCCCTCCCATTCTCACGTACTCACCCTCTCCCTTTTTGGAAGTGCCCATATTTTGAAAATCTATCTACGACAATCAGAATCATTGATTTCTTTTGGGAAGATTGTAAACCTTCAATAAAATCCATTGCAATATCCTCCCAAATGGCATTGGCTATCGGTATTGGTTGGAGTAATCCTGCAGGTGCTTGATTATCAACCTTACACCGTTGGCAAACATCGCATTATCTAATATAATTTTTAACAGAGGCAGACATTCCTTTCCAGCAGAAATTTTGCTTCAATTGGTGGAGAGTTTTGTGATAGCCCGAGTGACCTACTGAAGAATCATGGGATAACTCTATAGCCTTTGGAATAAAATTTGTGTTGGGAGAAAGTAGAACCTTGTTCTTATACCATAGAAGACCGTCGTGTGACTTATAACATCATGAGTCCAATAGTCCACTATCCCATTATTACCGAAGTTCAATCAGGTGTTTGTCATCAACATAGTCTGCTCGAACCTCATCCAACCACTGGAAATACGTCTGGAAATAGCATAAAGTTCTTTACATTCTTCCAACCGAGAAAAGTCCAAGCCCCATAAGACAAATTAGGCATTTATGTTGAGCTAGGGTATGCAGTTTTTGTTGAAATAAATGGCGGAGAGTTTGGTGATCTGTGTATATTGTAAATTTACTTCCCACCAGGTAGTGGCACCATTTCTCAACTACAAATAAGACTGCATGAAGCTTTTTTTCACAAGTTAACCAAGCTAGTTTCCTATGGCTAAAAGCCTTGCTAATATAAGCAATTAAATTGTTGTTTTGAGATAAAATAGCAGCAATGCCTAGGCCACTTACATCGCATTCAATCATAAAAAGTGATGTAAAGTCAGGTAAGGCTAGAACGGGATTTGAAGTCAGCATTATTTTAAGTATTGAAAATGCCTCATGCGATTGCGAAGCCCAATGAAAAGCACTTTTTTCAGCAAAAATGTCAATGGGGCAGAAATTATGCACAAGTTTTTAATAAACTTCATGTAATACCCAACAAGACAGAGAAATCCCCTCAGAACTTTTAGCGAAGCTGGAACTGACCAATCTAAAATACCAACTATCTTGTCTCTTTCCATAAAAATGTCCATATTAATGATAGCATGACCTAAGTAAGTAAGAGAGAAACCTCTACAAAAGAGCATTTGATTCTTTGCGGAACAAGGAATGTCTATGTAGCACCTCAAAAACAACAGCCAAATGTTGGAGATGCGATTGGAAAGATTTGTTGTAAATCAGAATGTCATCAAAGAAAACCAACACAACTTTCCGCATCATGTACAAGGTAAAGGATGTACACATGTAACAAGACTTCGAACATAAAAAACAAGCAATTATTTAGAAAATAATGCTAAAGAAAGAATCAACAACCCATATAATGCTTGGAGAAATTTTTTTTAAGAAATTGCCCGTGTTGCAGAAAAATGATGCATGGATCATTTTCTCTTACTCCGTTATAAGCAGATCAAGTTGTAACTTATCAATATGAGCTGCTCCAAGATGTCTATCAGGTGTCATGTTGTAGTCTCCAGTATATACTAGTGAATTTTCCCCAACCTTGGCATAAATCATGGCAGCGCCAAGAACCTAATATTCAGCAATAAGCAAATCAGAGAAATCATCATCGTGTATTCACTTTGCTCTAAATAGCACAACATTTTAGAAACCTAGTAAACAATTAACATTTTCTAGTTGCTTCAAGATGGCCGGCAAAAAAAGAGAATATCTTCAAAATATTACTAATGCTTTCAAGTTGGGGTATTTATTTGTCTTACGACGAAGAACCGTAAAGCCCGTCACAAATAAGTAGAGTCCGTGCCTTGAGAGTAGAATGGCATAAAGATGCCCATCATTTTATGAAATTGTAGAAATATATACGTTTCGAGATGATATTAGATGTCAAATAGAACCTTGTGGAAATATTAAGACTATCACAGTGACGTAAAATTGTAATTCTGTCGACAACCAAGATGATGGATTAAAAAATGCATGGGCTCTATTATATCGTGTGATCAAGTATATCTATATATTTACATGGAATGTGGAACCTCTAGAAGTCAACCAAACGCTTCGAACCCTAGATTATAAGCAGGGTTTTCCTTTCCGGTCTGTCTGGGAAGGGGTAGTTAATAAATCAAAATAAGTCGATGATTCAGAAAATCACATCCCCCACATACGCAACCCATCCGATACACAAATTTGACAGAAAGGAAGCAACATTCTCAACAGAAGAGTACGCACCCCAAAGATGACATCACTGCAATGTACCACATGGCTCATTACAACTGGAGGACCAGATCTTCTCCTACCCCCGGAATTTGGGATTTGACTCCCCAAACGTGGTGATCCACCATGTAAAGATAATTCCTGATTTATTGAATAGCATGCCTTAATACTCGTTATATACCGAGAGGTAAGGGTCAAGGTATACACAACTAAGAGAAGTTCATAAATACCCCTGAAGGGGTCGGCACTCAAACCCTAATTCCCATAATCACATCATAACACCCCCCTCCTAGCTAGAACATGCATGCCTAACATGATCAGGTTGTTACAGTATCGCTCAAAAGAAACATGATCAGGTTGTTACAGTATACATAACTCCGAAAGTCCAAAGAAGACATCACTCTATGATATTTCTATGAATTGGCAATACATTTCTACATATAACGTAACCTCATAAAACAATGGATTGTATGCTTTATGTTAAGATATTAGTTATCTTTCATATTATTTATGCAATATTTATTTACTTTGTCTTCTTCATGTAATTTGCCCAACAAGTTACTCTCCTATATAAGAGAACCCTGAGGCCTCATCAATAAGTACTTGTTTCTTTCATCTCTACATGGTATCAGAGCAATGGTCCTAAACCACAGTTCTGACCTAATTCCCGCCGCCGCCACAAGCCTTAACTCGACAAGAACCGAGCAGTATCAGAGCAATGGTCCTAAACCACAGTTCTGACCTAATTCCCGCCGCCGCCACAAGCCTTAACTCGACAAGAACCGAGCCCTGCCGCCAGGAGGCCTCTCTTGCGTGGCCCTTGCGCATCGCTGCCAGCCTTCGTGTGCCGCTAGGCTCGTTACGCGCCTCCTCCTGCCACCAGGCCGTCGTCGGGGGCTGCTAGGGCCTTTCGACCATGCTGCCAGCCACCACCAGCAAGTCTAGCGCCGCCACCAAGTCGCTAGGCCTCTCTGTGGCTCTAGCCAGCAGGCCTCCAGAGCTTCTTACCGTCGTTGTTTCCACCTAGGAGCCCGTAGGCCCCGCTAGGCCTCTCGGTGGCCCCCACCTGCATCGTTAGGATGCCTCTATGCCCCTCCGAGGTTGTTGTTCGCGGCCGCCAAGGACCTCCAAGTCACCCAGCAGCCTGATTTGATCTGAAAAAGCCTAATTTTGATAGGAAAACTTGATTTCATACCTATAAATCGTGTTTTCCGACCCAAGCGCGTATCAAGGATTGACGAGGATGGTTGTATGAGTCTGCTCGTACAACCACTCCTCTATATGATTGTGTAGACTTGCTCAGATCCATCTACTTCCCCAGACAATTCTGTTATTTGATCGTTCTTCCATCATTTCAGAAAACAATGGTGATATATTTTCTTCGTCTGGTGCCTTCAAGGGCACGACTCCCATCCTAAAGATGGAGGGGACCAACTATGAGTTGTGGTCCATGCATTTTCTTATCATTATCCAGTGCAACAAAAAGGAACACATTCTGACGAAGGCAGAGCCGACGGATAAGACTGGAGACAATGTTTCGTGGAAGCAAGATGACGCATATGCATGTATTTGGCTTTATGGGACCCTCACCAAAACAGTCTACCGTTAAGGCAATGTGGGATATTTTGTCATACATTTATACCTAAGAGAAGAATGAGGCCAAAATTCTTCAGCCCTAGTTTGACATAAACAGGGCTAAACAGAATGGTCGTCCACTGCACATGTTCTACTCCACTCTTCGTGGCATGTTCGAGAAACTTCACAAGTTCATGCCTATTACAACATCCACGGAGCAGCAAATGTCATATAAGAACTCCACGGAGCTGCCTTTTATTCGTCCAGTTTCCACCCCACAGACCTCCTCCGCAATGGTTGCTTCTCACGGCAGTTGAGGGTCTACTTAGTTCAGAGGGCATAGTCCACATGGTAGAGGTTGTGGATGACGGTGTAGTCCGGGTCCCTGCACCTACTGCCATCGTCTAGGACACTCTAAGGAGACATGCTATCAGAAGAATGGATACCCCGCATTAGCTCACATGGCAGAGCAGATCGAGCTTTCAGATACTACAGCTCCCCAGTCAGATATACGCATTGACGACATTGTATCTCGTATATGAAACATCATGACTCCAGTGGCTGGCACTACCCTAACAGGATCCACGGATACTGCAGCCACAGCTAGAGCCTCTTCGAGCTGCTCAAGTATCGCATACGCTTTTACTGGTAGTCGTAGTGTAGATATGATCGAGTAGATCATGGACTCTAGTGCATTCCACCATCTGAGCGGAGATAAAGCCCAGTTCAGATCTTACAGGACTATACCTCCTAGTAGATGGGTCGTTATTGCTAATGGGGTTCACTAAACCATCACAGGATAGGTGGAGGTGCATTTGACGCCATTTATGCGCCTTCAGAATGCTTTATATGTCCATGATTTTTAGATGAACTTACTTTATATTAGTCATATTACTAAAAATCTTCATTGTCATGTCATTTTTAACCATTCGTCTCTTGTGTTTCAGGACATACTCACGGGCAGGGTGATTGGATGTGTACGTGAGTAGTGAGGGCTATATAAACTAGTCCAGCCACCTCACGATGAAGCATCCACTATTCCTACTGTGCCAGTCTCACCGTACATGTGGCACCTTTGTTTTAGCTACCTTCCTCTACAGACGTTGTGTCATGTCCTCCCACAGAACTACATGTGATCTTCCTTGCGGTGCGAAGCTTGCCAGCTTAGGAAGCATCATCGTTCCTCTTTTATTTCTCGTCAGAGTCAGAGCAATTCTCAGTTGTTTGAACTCCTTCATTTAGATATCTGGGGTCTGAGTCATTCCCTGATCACCAGGAACATCGTTTTTACCTCGTTGATGTAGATGATTTTTCTAGACTTTCTTGGGTTTTCCTTTTAAAGAATATGTCTAAGGTTGGGTCGGTTATCAAGTCATTCATTAATGAGATAAAGAATATTTTTCTACCAAAGTCAAATACCTACGTTCTGATAATGCCTTAGGGTGTATTTGGTACGCGGGTTAGGGTGGGTTAAACTAGTAGAGGGTAACCCATTTTTGTGTTTTGGTGTTTGGATAGAGGGTTAAACTGGGGGTAGGTTTGTTGTGGGTTTGTTGTAATATGATTGTATTGAAGTTTGGAAAAGTGAGTAGTTATTGTGATGTGATTGTATTAAAATTTGGAAAGTGAGTAGAAGTGGAGTAGTTTATAATTTTTATATGATATGATGGTATAATATATTATTTTTTTGATGGAATTGATGAAAGAGAATTGATTTATTAATGCATTAAAAAGGAGAAAAAGTGGGGCCCACATGGGAGAGAGAAAGAATGGGTTAAGGTGGGTAAACCTCCAAAAGGAGGGTTTAACCCCCTACCCGAACGGGGTCTTAGAGTCTTCACCCAAGGTTTTAAAAAACGAAAGGCGGAACGAGGCGGTTCCACCAGAATCGAGGCGAGGCGTAGCCTCGAGGCGGTCGAGGCGTAAGCCTCAGTTTTCCCCAAAAAATCTACTAATCTAACATATTCTAGTACATAAATCTCAAGAGAGCAATACAATAACACATATCTAGAAGCATAAAGCAAGTAAAGGAATTCTAATGCAATCCATTGTTGTCTTAAACCCATAGACGATCAGTGTATCAAATGTTAGAATTAAACACAAGACAAAATAGAGTACAAAACACAATTTGTTCCAACTTCTAAAAATCAAATCCTATTTGTAGTTCAAAAAGTAGAATGCCAAATGCCAGTTCATGTTCTTGAATCTTGTCTTGTAGACTCGTAAAGATCTTCTAGTCATTGCCATGAACTCTAACATCGGCATCATCCTCCAATTCACTACTGCTCATTGGATCATCCAATGAATCATCCATGTAGTTTAAATTTTCTTCATCATCATCTCCATCACTAACATCATCTCCAGTATGAACCTCGTCGTCATCAATATCAACCACAGCTTTACATGTATTATACAAAACCATTGTTATTTGTTAGTATATTATATTTTTGTTCTAATGAAATAAGATTAACATCGCATTTACCTTTCTTTCTCTTGTTCCTACGAGAATCATCTTGTTGTTCATCAGCTTACTCAACATCCTCCTCCAGAGGAGTATTCGCATCAAGCTCATGATATGCACTGTATTCACATGTCTGAAGCTCTGAAACCCACTCATCACCAGAATCGACATCTTCCAAGCATAGGGGATCCTCCATAGTCTTTTTCTTGACCTCCCTCTGCTTCAACTTCAAGTTGAACATCACATAAACCAAATCATTTATCTTTGCTTGTGTGAGTCGATTTCTCCTCTTCATATGTACCTACTCAATAGTCAATACACATGGGCATGCTTAGAACATATACAATTAGGTCATATGTTTATGATCTACTCAAGTCAAAATACTACCTGATTAAATGAACTCCAATTGCGTTCACAACCAGATGCACTACATGTCAAACTCAAAATTTTTATGGCAAACTTGGTTAGCTCAGGAGTATCATCTCCAAAAGCCCTCCACCAGTCAGCTGATGATGGTGATAAATCCATAATATATGGTTAAATTCAATCATGAAAAGCAAAGAATAATGGATCTAGAGGATCAGAGATCTACATACCTGGACTCCTTTTCTTGCGTGTGTTCACAGCATTGGAATATCCAAACAAGCCTCGTGCATTCCTGAAAGCATCTATCTGTAGATCTACTTTCTCCCTCTCTAATGGATCACTTATCAACCTCTCCATGCAAAAATACAATACAATTTTTATCTCTGTGTGTGTGGAAAATGAGGGTTCGTAGTGATATTGGGGATTGAGAAAGTAGGCAACAGCATGCAAATGAGTATGAAGTTGGCGATCCCACCTAGCATCCACGATGTCCCAAAATGGCTTGTACTTTTCCTCTTCATTTCCTAACGCATGTGCAATTTCCTCCTTGGCTCTGTCCATGGCTTCATAATGAATCCCATTGGGGGATATTTTTCGGAATCAACCATCCTTAAAACCATGACCAAAGGTTTGGTTGTGCTAATCACAAAGGCAACGTTGGGCCAAAAAGATTTGCGTCTCAAAATTGTGTTGCATGCACTTTGCCCTTGGGGCTTGGAAGAATAGGGGCTCCTCTTCCATGCATAGGAAGTAAAAAATGACTCGAGGGAGTCCCTAACAGTGATCAATCTCTGTAATGTCAAGAAAGCCGTAGCAAAACGAGTAACGGCAGGTCGGACCAAATCTCCCCCAATCTTTGCCCTGATCATGGACAAAACCTAACCATGTGCATAGATGTAGTTGATGACTCTCTTGGCTTTTTTGAAAACGGAAGCATGCAAAGGCAATTTCAAAATATCTTCTAGCATCAAATCAATGCAGTGGGCGGCACACGGGGTCCAATATAAATGTTGTCTCTTCTCCATCAGCAATTTTCCAGCCGCTTTGTAGTTTGAGGCATTATCGGTTATAACTTGTATGACGTTGTCTTCCCCAACCTCCTCAACTACAACATCGAGCAGAGAAAATAGTAATTGTGCACTCTTTGTTCTGTCTGATGCATCAATGGACTTCAAGAACCAAGTCCCAGTCGGATTGTTCACTAAAAAATTGATAAGTGAACGACCTTTTGTATCCGTCCAACCATCAGACATGATACTACAACCTGTCTCTGCCCAAGAAGCCTTTGCCGCTTTCATCACATTGTCGATGTTATTCACTTCTTCCTTCAATATCCATGTTCTCAACTCGTGTGCTGTTGGAGGTTTCAATCCCCTCCCAAATGCACCAACAGAATGAACCATTTGTTGAAATGATGGACTATTTGCACAATTAAATGTTAATCCATTTTCAAAGAAAAATCTTCCAATATCACGACAAACACGAGCTCTCTCTTCTTTCTTCCATGACGCATTCAATGTCATTTGATGTTGCTTCTCTAGGACATTTGTAGGCCCAATAGTTGGACTTCCCGAGCCGGCCATACCAACAAATAAGTCCATCGGACCCCTCACCTGCTTCACACTGTTGGATCCTCCTGTGCATGTTTGAGGATCGTTACTTCCACGAGGTTCTTCCATTCCAAAAGCTCTCACTCTGCAATGCTCCTCCATCTCTTCCACGGCTCTTCTATTTTTTTTCTTCGTGCACTGCTAGCAAACACTTCATTTCATTGGATACTTCAGCTGGAACTTTTGGGCATGCTTTAACATTTTTCCCTGTTTTGGCGAGGTGGTGCTTGAGTCTTGCAACTCCACCGGTTATCCTCTTAGCACAGAAATTGCATTGAACATAAACATAACCCTTGCCCTTCATAGACTCGTCCATTTCGAGTTGGATACAGTATTTCCATCCAGGGTCGCTTCGACCTCCTTCGGAATCTTTCGCACCTCTCTTCTTTGCTTTTGGCATTTCTGAAATTTATATAAACAGTCTAAACAGACAAGACTAAGAGTAGAATACATATTAGGCAATCAATCCAAGTTAAAACAAAACAAGCACGGCACTCTAAATAGACAAGACTAAGAGTAGAACACATATTTATTTACCCTTACATCATATAATATTGGTTAATTTTCCATCACTTATAAATCATTTATGTAAAATAATATCTTTACATAAAGGGATTTTTTCATTCCTACTCATGTAATCTTATTACATAATAAACCCTTGTAAACTTTGTAATTGCATCACATGGTTTGTAATTTTACACAGTCCCCACCATTAGTTTCATCCACTGACTTACTGTACAGCAATTATATGTGCTAATTTCATCATAACAGCCTAAGTAATCGGATTAGGGCATGAAAGCATACCTACGATGCAGAGGAGGGAGCTCAGAGAGGAGGAGGCGGTAGCGCATGATGCAGAGGAGGAGGCGGAGACTCCAGTGTTGCTTTCGAGCCCGGCGATGCGAGGGAGGAGGCGGCGGTGGCGCACGATGCAGTGGAGGAGGAGGCAGAGGCAGAGAACGATGTTTAGGTTTTTTTTGGCTTCGAGAGACGACAGAGGACGATATGGGGGGCGGGCGAAAGAAACATATTAAGTGGGTCACGTGCGATGCACGTGACCTACATATAATTAAAACTACCTCGGGTTGCGCCTCGAACCGCCTCAAGGCGCATACGCCTCAGGGCGTTTCGTCCATCGAGGCGACTGCCTCACACCAGAAGGCCGAGGCGTACGCCTCAGTACCATAACCGACCGCCTCGCCTCGAGGCGTACGCCTCGGGCGCCTCGAGGCGTGATTTTTATTTCCATGATTTGCACCTTACAGCTATCCAAGTTTCTTTGTTATCTTCGCATTGTACACCTGACCTCGTGTGCATATACATCTCAGCAGAACGGTATTGTCGAGCACAAACATCGTCACTTACACGATGTGACCAGAACCCTATTTGATTCAGAGTCATGCTCCTCACACTTCCTGGGGTAATGTGGTTCTCATCGCCTGCTACTAGGTGAACCGCATGCCTTATTTTGGGAGAGAAGATCCCTTTCTCGATTGTATTTCCCAAGAAGGATTTGTTCTCCCTTACACCACGTGTGTTTGGAACGTAGCCTTTGTTCATGATTTTTCGCATGGTCGTGACAAGATCTCACCTAGAGTTGTCAAGTGTGTTTTTGTTGGCTAGTCTCTTACCCAAAAGGGGTACCTTGCTTTGATCCGCTTCGACGAAAATACTTTGCCAGTGCTAACATTACATTCTTTGAGTCTGTCATGTATTTCTCTCCAATTGGTGATAGACTAACCCTATCAGACTCTGATGAGGAGATCTATATTCCTCCATCTCCTACAACCTTACCACCACCTCCACCTACTCAACCACCTCTCACTCCACCACCACTACCATCGCCATCTTCACCACCATCTCCAGTACCTACTCATGTGGCTACTCCTGGACCACCACCTGCCTTGACTCAGTTTCGGCCACGTGTGTTTCCTCGCAGGTCTCACTCTGTCCCCCCTGCTCATAGGTCTTCCCCATCATCCAGCATGCCTCAGGTATGTGATGAGCACATTATTTCTACTAATGGAACTACTGAATTGCCTATGCAGCAGGATTCCCTTCAAGATGAGCAGGTACCCTCTCAAAACGGAAACTTACAGGTTCAGGACTTGGCAGATGATCTCGATATTTCAATTTCTCTACGAAAGCAGAGACGTACATGTGCTACATATCCTCTTACAACCCATGTTTCTTTGAGCAGACTTTCAGAGGATTTCAGAAGATTTAGCTTGACACTGTCAGCCGTAGTGATACCACGGACATATTAGGAGGCTATTCAGGACAATCCGTGGCATCTTGCCATGGAGGAGGAGATGGCCGTGGTACAGTCGCGTGGCACTTGGAGCCTTGTTCCAGCTACAAATGATGCAACTGTTGTTGGGTACAAGTGGGTGTTCACAGTGAAGCACTGAGCAGATGGTAGCGTAAATCGCTACAAGGCGAGACTTGTGGCAAGCGGGTTTATTCAAACATATGGGGTGGACTATTAGGATACTTTTTCTCCAGGGGCCAGACATTCTACTCTGTGTATCCTTCTACCAATTGCAGTAACAAAGGATTGGTCCCTCTATCACCTTCATGTGAAGAATGCTTTTTCTATATGGTGATCTACAGGAGGAGGTCTGCATGCAGCAGCCACATGGGTTCGCTGTTGAGGGGGAGTGTCGGAAGGTTTGCCGATTTCATAAGGCTATTTATGGCCTTAAGCAGAGTCTAAGAGCATGGTTCTAGAAGCTCTCGGACTTGATAGAGTAACATGGGTTAGTGTGATCGACTGTTGATCGCTCTCTGTTTGTTCGCAGGACTCGAAGAGGTACAGTTGTCATTCTTTTCTATGTTGATGATATCATTGTTGCAATGGATGGCGAGCAGGGCATTCAGGTTGCTAAGGATTTCCTAGGTCAGCAGTTTATGACCAAGGGCCTTGGTAGTTTACGTTACTTTCTTGGACTGGAGTTCGTCAGGAACCAGCGAGGTCTTCTGATGACCTAGAGGAACTACGTTACAGATCTTCTTTCTGAAACAGGCATGGAAGATTGCAGACATGCCATTATTCCTATGGACCCGAGCATGAAGATCTACGATGATGACTCTGAGGAGGTCGACAAGAGGAGGTACAAGTAGCTTGTTGGCAAGCTTCTGTATGTGACCATCCCCAAGCCAGATATATCCTTTGCCATGAGCAAAATGAGTCAGATTATGGAACATCCCAGACCAGCACATATAGATGCAGTCCATATGATTCTAAAGTATTTTAAGGCCTCACCCGGCACTGGTTTTCTATTCAGCAAAGGTACATCCCTTACAATTACAGCATGTGCAAATGCATATTATGCTAGGTGACCCAAGGATAGGAAGTCTACTTTGGGCTTCGCAGTGATCACGGGAAGTTCCCTAGTGTCATGGAAGAGCAAGAAGCAAACTGTGGTTGCCAGATCTAGTGCTCAATCAGAATGTAGAGCCACGACGAAAGCTAGTACAGAGATGATGTGGGTCAGATCTGTTCTCACTGACCTGACAGTTGAGGTGTGTCTTCCTATGCACCTCCAATGAAACAACCAGGCTACTCTTTTCATTGCAAACAACCCTGCCTTCCATGAGAGGATCAAGCACATAGAGGTAGACTGCCACTACACTCGTGACATGATACATAAGGGTCTCATTGCCAATACCCATGTCAGTTCTGAAGACCAGACATCAGATGTACTTACCAAGGCCCTAACCAGAGGGTCTTACCAGAGATGTTGCTCCAAGCTGAGCCTGATAGATATCGACGCTCCAGTTTGAGGGGGAGTGTTGATATATTAGTTATCTTCTGTATTGTTTATGTAATATTTATTTACTTTGTCTTCTTTTTGTAATTTGCCCAACAGGTTACTCTCCCATATAAGAGAACCCTAGAGCACCATCAATAAGTAATTCTTTCTTTCCCTTCCACACTATATGCATGGCAGCAGTGTAGACGCATATCAACTCAATCACTATGGCCAGTGGAATTTGAAGATACTTAGCATTGTGTGTATCCATTGCATCCCTCCGACTGCATGAGTGGTCGCCTTATTCTCTCATTGCATTCAAGCGAGATACAATTGTTTGTTTCTTGCTCCATTGGCAAATATAATCCTTAATACATCCCACGCAATTTCTGCGATGATCGTGCTAATAAAGAAAACCATTTCTCTAGAAGCCGCCTAAACACACCTTTAGACCATCATAATGACATCCCAATCAGGATGCATAGACTTGCACATCAACTGGCTAATTTTCCTAATCGTTAGCAAATTGTCAGTCTAGCAATTGCATTATTGTAAAATTCGAAGGTACTTCACAGTCAACCGAAAACCACCCACAATCCTCTAGCTTATCATCCTCATATAATAGAGCCATAGGATCCATAGGAATAAGCGCCGATTTGGCACTACACAGCCTCACGTAAAATATCAAGAAGACATTTCCTCTAGGAAAGGCCAATCCTCTCGACTATGGACTACTTTCAGAAAAAGGCTGAAAAAGGAAATATCGAAATGGCCCAATATCCTTGATCGCAAAATGATTGGTTGACATCTTCTTCACTTCTTTTATCTCCTACTATCTCATGTTAGGAATCAAAGACTATGTCAGTGAAATATCAGCATATTGATAGTGCCTCCATCTGTTTTCTTGGTATATAGCGAATGCTCTGAGAGCTCCCCAATACCTCTAAGAGCTCCTCAAACCATGCTTTGATACTCCACTTCAGACCATAAATGACCTTACTCAGCGAACAAACCTTCAGACACCGCCCATGAAGCTCGAAACCAATAGTTACTGCACATAAACGACATCCAGATCTGCATAGAAGAATGTGTTCTGTATATCAAGTTGATGTAAAGACCAACCGTATACAGCAGCAACGATAAGAACCTGCATAAATTTATCCCACATGTCTCAATGAAAAGCTAGAAGCGAGTCATGCCTTGTATCTTTAAATCATTCCGAATAGGCTATGCTTTACAGTGAACAACTATTTGGAATCAACAACTATGCAGACGGCAGGTTGGCCCACTAAGGTCCAAGTACCGTTTAACATAAGAGTGACCATATCCTCCTACATGCCATCCTTCTAATGGGACCAAAGACAACATGAATATATGAAATATGATGCAAGGTACAATTGTACGTTCTTCCGAATAACAATTATAATAGTCAGTTAAATAATTCTTGAGCATATCCAGGTTCAAAAATATGGTAACTGGTATTCGATTGGTCGGGCTGTCCAAAATGATTAAGCGTATAAGCAGAGTACATGATAGCATATACAGTTTACAGATTAAAAATGATAATATTTAAAAATGGGTTTTTATCAGTTGTGCCCTTCTGAGATATTCCAATATCAGTTATGCCCCTCCCTTTTGGGAATATTACATGTGCCCCATACTTTTTGCCGTTCTACAACTTGTGCCCCTCGGGTTAGTTGACGTCCATTCCCAACCCAAACGGACGTTAACTTTGAGGACACAAACGGAAATAAATTAGAAAAATGGACTGTGAGGTCTTTGTACCCAAACACTCTCTCCCATGGCCTCCGACAACGCCGCCCATCGCCTCGCTGTCACATAGAAGCAGGCCGCTATCGACCTCCAGGCCGAGGTCGTCCACTCCCTCAAGTCACGCTCCGCCGCCGTCGTTGAGATCGACGCTGCCATCGACTCCCTCGTTGCAACAGTCGAGCTCAACGCCGGTTATGCCGTCGATGGTTACGCCCGCTGCCATGGAGTCGACGCATGCATCGCCACCTTCACCATCGACGGCCTCAGCATCCTCATCGCCATCACCAGCGCCTACAGTGAGAACCTCCCCATGATCTGCATAGTGGGTAGACCCAACTCCAATGATTATGGCACCAACAGGATCCTCCACCATACTATTGGCCTCCCGACTTCAGCCAGGAGCTCCGGTGCTTCCAGACCATGATGTGCTACCAGGTCGTCGTTAATAACCTCGACGATGTCCATGAGCAGATCGACACCGCCATCTCTACCTCCCTCAAGGAGAGAAAACCGTGTACATCAGCGTCAGCTGCAACCTCCCCGCCATCCCCCATCCCACTTTCAGCCGCGAGCCCGTCCCCTTCTCCCGTGCTCCAAGGTAAACAAAAACAAAGAACAAAGAAAGAACTCGATCCAGTTGTTCTTGCTTAGATCTCATGTGATCAATTCTTATTTTTTTATGGGGTTTCTTTTATTTGTTCCGGTTGAGCAACCAGATAGGTCTGGAGGCGACCGTGGAGGCCACGGTTGTAACAACCGGGATCCGCATAAACCCGATCCGATTTGGAACTAATTAATCCAATAAAGTTGTTGGTCAATGCTAAACAACCTAAATCGATCAATTGGTCGTGAATCAAAAGTCATTCGGGCGAAATTGACCAAAAATCGATCGCATTGTAATGCGTGCCCGAAAAAGCCACAACGCAAATTCAGAAACCGCGAAACAAATTAAGACCACCTAAAAATTTGATTCGACGAAACAAGACCAATGGAATCGACCGTTCGTCAATCGATATCATTTGATATTTTTAAATCGCAAAATTTAACCCCAAATCGAAACCGTATCTCGAAAATTTTGGGGACTCAAACCCGATCAAAAGTATTCAATATTATACTCATATTGATCATCGTTCAAAGACGGTCAAATCGAGATATTACACATCAAAAACGGACACTCGAGGCGCGAATACGGTCAACTTTAAATACGACAAATAAAGTAAATTTTTAAAAAATATATAAATAAAAATATTTTTTTTTCCTGCTACAGTAATTATAGCAGCAGACCTACGTTCTGTTAAAAAAATATAAAATAAATTGAAAATTTTATATGCAATATATAAGAATTATGATGACATCATCTATGATGTCATCATGAGATGTTTATATGATGTCATTAATAAAATTTAAAAAAAAGGGAATGGAGGAAGGTTCCAAGCATGGAAGGAAATATCGTGATATATCGCCGACATATCGATATCGACATGGGACCGATATGGGCACCGATATGGCGATATATCCCGATTTCCAAGCATTTTCTTCACAAAGGCTCGTCGATATGGGCGATATTTCGGCGATATATCGTCGATATATCGTCGAAATATCGTATTGATACGATATCGAAACGATATCGATATCCATACTGCCTTCCATTCCAAGAACTTTCCCCACTCTCTCTCTTTCTCTCCTATAAATCCCGAACGTTGGGATCCCCTTTCCTTTTATTTTCCTATGTCCTTCCCCCTTTCATCCTCTCTTTTTCCTTAAAATCCAGCCAAGCACTATGTTTACTCTCAATTTCAAATGAAATTTGTTGCTGGAAACCCTCTCCAGCAGCTATAGAAGATCTTTACTGCTCTTTACAGCCACATCTAAGGTTGTAGGACTCCCTATTGCAAATTTTCTCCATTTATACTGCTGGCCAGCAACCTTTTCGGTCCAACTGGAGTTGCCTTGAAGCCCTCTTGCATGTGAAATCATCTCCAAACTTGGAGAAATCACAGGTACAACCCTTGAGCCTTTCCTTGCTGCCATGCATGAACTCCAACTCCTCTTGCTATAATTTCTGCAGTCTGCATATGGAAATCCTGTAAGGATATTGTTCTGATCTAATCTAATTGTTGGGGGTATGCTTACATATATTTTGAATGTTGAATGAAGAGTGTTTTTTTGAAATTATAAGTGGTGTCTGGACTTAGTTGGATGTGGTTTTTCTATCAAGTGGTTGTTGTTCATATGGCAAAAATAAAATTTCTTAAAAAATATGATTAAAAGAATGGTTCCAGGCAGTTCTAAAGTATTGTTTAGCATGCATTGTTTATGGAATGTGTTATTAAACCTTTGAATTTTATTTGTGGTTAATACACGTGGAACTATGTTCACAGTTACAGCACATACATTTGCAGGATTTAAAATTTTCCATTTAATAATAATTTTACTAACTACAGATCAAATAACAGTCAATGTTCTAGTTCCTTATAGTCACTTGATTTTTGGCAAGATACTAAAGATGTAACACCATTATATCATTAAAATATATATATAATGAAATATAAATCAATTTAACTACCAACTTTCAAAGAATTGATTAGAACTCATGTATGGAAGAAATCTTAGAAAGCACTGTAATGGAAATCAAAATTACTATAACTCTATTCCAGGAAGTAATAGGGAAACTGATTCCCTCATGAAAGAATTATTCACGAGTTATGTTACTATCATTAATTGACCATATATAGCGAATAACCACTACTGGATTCCTCACAAAATTTGTAAAATGTTTAATAATCAGTTGCATCACAGACGAAAATCTACACAGTGGGTCATTAAAATAGTCAGGAGTTTATATATATAAGATAAATATAAAATTAAATAAATAAAAATAGTTATATTATGCAGAGATATTGAAATTTCTGCTACAAGGAAACAGTACGACATTCTTGTCAGCTTATTGCCATTGGTGCAATTTCTGTTGGAGATCAAATTAATCCTCGAGGGATATTTTAGCTTTCACATTAGAAATAAGTAAGTTATGCAGAATTAGGAAATGATTTTAAACAAAAGGATCTTAAATATATGTACATTCCTGATATTGTTCATAAGACCATCATCACAAAATAAAACTGAAAAATCCTCGCATTAAGAATTTTCTGTATATATATGAGAATTATCTCAGAAATTATAGATCTAAACTACAAATTTCATATCATAATTTGTATGATGAAATTGGGAGTTTTTGAAATGTAAATTTTGTCAAATATGATTACATGTGACTAGTCAGCAAACCATCATTTAGACATACTCTGCTAGCTATGGATCTCGATCAATAAGATAGTTGACCATGAGATCTAAATTTATATGATTAACCACGAAAGAATTGGGAAAGAGATGGTTTGTCAAGCAAGTGATAATAATTGTGAATCGATAATGATTATGAATTAAGAGTGTCGGTCATGGTGACCCTTACACCTGACCGTGCGAGGGCGCGGCAACCCTCAACTGGGCGGGAGATAGGAAGCCCAGTTAGGGCAGTGGCCGCCAAGTGCATGGGTCTAGGATCTAAGTCCTTTTCACGGTTTTATGCGAGCTCACGGTGTTTTTACGCCTCGTTGTGATCCCGACTTTTGACCAGTTCTGTTGACCCTTTGTTTTAGGATACCCATGCGGGGGATCCTCGGTTTTCAGTTTTACGTACGAGCTCATTTGCCCGTTACCTATCGAGTCGTTTTTCTAGAGTGACTTTCCGGAGAGTCTCTCTCACCCGTCTCTGGAGAGTAGGAATTTCCCTCTATTGTACCGCACTTCCAATTAGAAGGCGAGACGGAAGAGCCTCTTAGGAGGCTACCTCACCGCTTGAGTTTTAAATTCTTTTTCGCCAATACGTTCGGCGATGTTACATTAGAAATCATCTAGGGTTACATTTAGGGGAGTTTCAGTTAAACTCAGAGAGAAATATTATAGATCTTATCTAAGAAAGGAAGTTGAGGTTGTTTCGACTAGAGTTGACTATAATTAAGTTAAGTGGACGTGTTGGGAACTTAGTTAAGATGCATTATACTACATTGCATGCCTACGGAGGCACCCCAACACTAAGGCATTTTTTCATGCCTTCAAGTCATAGCATGAGGTCACACACTGACCAAGACCACAGACTATCTACTTAACCTAAGAATTTAAATAAAATCAAGAGTCATTCAAAACATAAATTTTCCTCATTATAGAAATCCATATTTGAGAATTCTAAATAATAAGACATTAATAGTTATATGTATATATATACATACGAGTCATCAGCTATTACATGAACATATATAATGTTATAAGGCAATTGGAAAAATTATTACAGATGTCATTAACTACTATATAATACTGTGACATATGGGAGGTAAAGAGAAAAACTTGAAGCATCCATCACTGTAGCTTGAAAATTTCTTTTTTCAAACAAGTAGTTGTAACTTCGGTTGTTATGCCTTTCTACTTGTTTCTTTTGTATCCATATTAAATGTATACTTATTTTTATAATATGAAATATGGGTGTACCAGCGCTCGCTGACGCCCCTTCTTCCCTACATGTTTTGGCAGACAAGGAGCCTGCAACACTGTAGTAGCTGTTGATGACTTCTGGTGATCATGTTTATATCAGACGGTACGTTTCTTTTGTTGTAGTTTTTGGTCAGTTATGATGTAAGTATTTCTTTCTCTTCTGTATATATATTTTGGGACACATGTATAAATGTATTGTCAGCCCTCATGTACATATTGTAAATACTTATGAGAATTAATGAAAAGATTTGTTGGCGGCACTTGTTGGTATTTTGTTCTGTGGTTGATACAATATTATTTGAATGTGAATGTCATGGCAGAAACGCGCGAAATTTCCACACATTTTCAGTAGCTTGTGCGATCTCTAGTTAATATAATGCTGTGAAAGTGTTGTTAACGGGTATCCGGATCCGAGGACGTCACAACGGTGGAGTTCTTGAACAAGGTCGTGAAGCATGTGCTGGTTAGTGGCCCCAAGATCCGCGTGGCTAAGGCCGGTGAGGCCTTTGTGGTGCTCGTTGAGGCTTCTGCGTACCTCGTAGCGCGATGCCATCGGCCAAGGAGCTTGTTCCAAAGCATCTTGAGAGGTTCATCGGGACTGTTCCGAAGGCCGACCCGAGGAACCCGAAGGCCGACACGAGGAAGAAGATGAAGGTTTTTCGTTTTACCCCTCCTAACCAAACCATGGTTTGAAAAAATCATGGTTAAGTTCAACTTATTGACGGCTAAAATAACTGAGGGGCACTAGTGATAGAACGGCAAAAAGTCAAGGGCACAAGTGATATTCCCAAAAAGGAAGGGGCATAACTGATATTGGAATATCTCAGAGGGGCACAACTGATAAAAACCCTTTAAAAATTTGACGATTTAATAAAATAAAAATTCAATTCATATAATAAGGTTGATGATTCTCAGTTTCATCTACTTAGTAGACTTATTCTAAGCTTTAATACTGTGAAATTTTACATTTTTATGCTTTGTCTCTGCATGATTAAATTCACCAATTAACCACTAATTAATACAAAAATCAAACAGAAATCACAAAATTAAGAAACCAGAAACAATGTGTTGGTACAAGCTGACAAAAAAAATAAGAAACAAATAGGGTATCAATATTATTTATTGCACCTAACCCCGACAATATAAAGAAGAAAATACAGGAAAAATTCAAAAATATGAGTCACACATACATATAATCACATATAAATAAGCTTCACAAACTTTGATCTTTTTTTAGTAAATTCATTGCTAACTCCAAAACCAACTCTGTTGTACACATAATAAAAACTTAATCGATGAAAACATGACAAAAATACAAAGTTCTACATATTGAAACTCACACTAGTTATGAGTCTGCCTGATTTAAAAACCACATATCTCATACACACACATATATATATGTACAACTCTAATGACCTTTAAAGTATATACTCTCAATTTCTTACAAAACAAGGCCACTTTCAAGGGATTCGGACTTCATGTGTGAAACTTGGATTTTTAGATAGTTATGTTATTGTATAACTAGAGTCCTAAACACATTCAGAACCTTGATATTTTATGAACAAACTTCAGTTTTTGCTTTTGTTTCCCTACTTTGTAGTATAACTGCCTACTAAAAAGTCAAAACCCCAAAAAATAGAAGAACTAAGAAAAGAACAAAGCCTTTTTCTCACAAACGTTGGCTACATGGATTCTTTGCCTCCATTCAAATCTATCTTGGGTCATTGTCGGGCTTAGATCCAAACAACAAAGATCCCTTCGTATAGTCTCATTCCAACACTTCTTGGGCCTTCCTCACCCTCTTTTAGCGGGCTCAACATCCCAAAACTCGCATCTCCTAACCGGTGCATCAACTGACCTCCTTTGCAAATGGTCAAACCACTTTAGGCGGTTTTCTCGAATCTTATCCTTGATTGGAGCTATACCAACTTTCATTCGGATTGCATCATTCCGAATCCGATCTTTACGTGTGTGTGTGTGTGAACACATCCACCTTAGCATTTTCATTTCTGCTACTACCATTTTCTGCACATGTCTATGGTTCACAGGCCAACATTCAGATCCATAAAGCATAGCTGGTCTCACGGCTACTTTGTAGAACTTTCCTTTGATTTTCAAAGGAGTTATCTTATCACAGAGAACACCAGAAGCACCTCTCCACTTTAGCCAAACTAAGATCCATCAACATGCTTATAAATAATAAAATGATGATAGCTTAATAAGGATCTTATAAATAAATGAAAGTACTAAGTATGAGTAGTCGAGGTGGTGAGTAACTCAGCCGTGGCCGGTCCCAAGCCCGGGTAAATGAGGGTTGCATTAGGTAGCCGACAACAAGCGTAAAACAGTCGGAGTAACTTCCTAAATAGTATTTTTATTTAAAAATACTATTTAGGAAGTTGCAGACAAGGTCGCTACATCGCAGCATGGATGTAGTTCAAAATTTGCAAGGGTTCTCGCATGAGGAACGCATACGAGTAAATAAGCTAGTTCCGCTGCATCACCGCCCCGGATGCAGTCCAAATTTTGCAAGGGTTATCACATGATGGGCGCATGCGAGTAAAGAAGTTAGTCCAAAAGAGGTTGTGTAACATCCGGGAATTTGCGTAAACCCGAACTCATCCGATTTTGGGTCTAATGAACCCAAAAACGTTGTCGGTCAATACTAAACAACCTAAAACGACCAATTGATCATGAATCAAAAGTCGTTCGGGCGAAATCGACCGAAAAGCGGTCACACTGTAACGTGTGCCGTGAAAAGCCGCGACGCAAATTCGGAAACCGCAAAACGAACCGAGACCGTCATTAGATCCGATTCGACGATACAAGACCAACGAAATCGACCGTTCGTCAATCGGAGGTCGTTTGATATTTTTAATTCATAAAATTTAACCTTAAACAAATATCGTATCCGAAAATTTCGGGTATTCGAAACTCGACCGAAAGTATATCAACATTATACTCATTTTGATCGGCGTTCAAAAACGATCAAATCGAGATATGGTGCGTCGAAATCCGAAGTCCGATGTTCATGTATGGTCAACTTTGAGTATATCAATTAAAGAGAGAAAAATGAAAAAAAATATTAAATTTTTTTTACTGTAGCAGATAACAGTGCAATTCCAGCCGTTGGTTTTTTTCCCTTTTTCTTAGCCTCCACTTGCCTTTTTCTTTTCCTTCCATTTGGTTTTTACTCCCACTCCACTTGGCATCAAATAAGCCCTCCTCATTGGTTATATAACCTCTCTTTTGCTCCCAATTCTCTAAGTTTTCCAGCCGAGAGAAGAGCTCCAGCCCTTTTTATTTGTTTTTCTCTACAACAGCAGCTGGAGCTGCTATTTTTGGTTGCTGATCCAGCATTTGTTGAAGCCCAAGTTCCTATTGCATGTCTTGAAAAAGGTACCATCCCCACTCCTCTTGCTGCCATACATGGTATTCTACCATTCTTGACCCTAATTGATGTCTTATTATTGAGTAATATGGGAAGGAAATTTGGGAGAAATTATAAGTAAGATACTTTTGTTTTAGTATAGTTTATTGGGAGTTTTAGACCTAAAGGATGTTCTGTTTTTCTTTTCTCTGTTTAGCAGACTTTAGATATAACCAACAAATCTCTTTGATATGCAAATGTCAAATATGAAGTCTAGGTGTTGGAATATGTTCTGGAAAACGTAACATTGTCATAATTTCGTGGTAATGAATGTTGCCTCAGTTTTAAATTACAAATATATATATAATATATATATATAAATAAATAATAAAAATTGGTTAGATTTGAAGGCTATAGTCATAATAAGATTTCTTTGATTGATTGTGTTATGTTATTAGTTTGGATGATAATATTAAAAGTTTGAAGTGTCTATTAATTTAAAAAAAAAACAATTGAAAATGTGAAATGGGATCTGTACAAATCAGCAAATACAGTTTGGCTAACAAATCAACAAACAGAAATTTGAATGTGCTATGCCATCTAGTTTGGGTACTTCTAAACAATAAAAATAATTGAAGTTATACTTTATCTAAATGATAAGTAGAAATAGAGAGAATAAATAACAGAGTTGTGTGATCAACAAACAATGAATAAAGTCGGTATCTGGAAATACTAACCATAAAAAAAATCTGGCAACAATTAATACTAAGCCCAACAAATTGATCCCAATCTCAGTGCGGCACTACTTAGGTTATCTAAACCAGAATATATATATTTTGTACCCCACCACTACCTTTTTGAAGTACGGACATGCTTCATAAGAGATCATGTCATGTTTAAAAAAAAATCAATCAAGAAGTTTACTAATCGCATATTCCAAAATTTTGGACGCCACATTAACCCCTCTCACTTGTTCGTTGTCTCCACTTGCATCCCACAATCCAAAAATTAACTACTGATAGTGGAGGTATACTTATTGAGATAAATGTTTTGAATTACCACAATAGTTTGGATTCTATACAATCTGTGATGCACCTATTCAAATTTCTATTTCTTGGATATTGGTCATTGATTCTGGAAATCTGAATTATGGAAAGCAGCAAGTGTGATTGATAGTATCTAGTACGCATTAGGTTCATAATTATGGTACAATATGTTTTTGCATGCCTCTGTAAAAATCAATTACGATCATGATTGTATGTTATTGCTTATCTTAAAGATGTTTATATATAATGGTCTGGACATCATGTTTTGATTGGGAATTAGGGGTATACATCACATTATGGTAAAATCATCTGGTAGAGGTACCCTCTTAACTCATTAATGGATGTTGATACGGATATATAGTTTGATGAGCATCTGTAATCATAAATAATTGTGCCAGGTAAGATGAACCTTACACTTAACTGTGCGAGGGCGCGGTGACCCTCAACTGGGTGGAAGAAAGGAAGCCCAGCTTGGGCAGCGGCCGCCAAGTGCGCGGGTCTAGGATCCCAGTCTTTTACACGGTTTTTACGCGAGCTCGCAGTGTTTTTACGCCTTCGTTGGGATCCCGACTTTAGACCATTCCACTAACCCTGTCTTTTAGGATACCCAGGCGGGGGATCCTTGTTTTTCAGTTTTTTCGTACGAGCTCGTCCGCCCGTACTAGTCGGGCAGTTTTCTAGAGCGACTTTTCTAGGGAGTCTCTCTCAACCGTCTCAGTGGCGTAGTTGGAGAATAGACCTATCCCTCTATTGGACCGCGCTTCCAATTAGAGGGCGAGACGGAAGAGCCATTTGTAGGCTTCTTCACCGCTTGAGTTTACTTCGCCAAACAGACTTGGCGATTCTATATCTAGATCATCCATATCTACATCTACAACATCTGGAGCTATATCTGAAACATTGAAGTTAAGAATTGGAGAAATTATGATCAAAAGACCATTCTCTCTACCCAAGAATTTAAATAAATTAATAGATCTCTACAATCTCAACTTTTCCATTTTTCACTCACCAACATGATCTCTGAAGAAAATGATATATGCATTCCCACTCATACACTCATGATTATGCAACTGCTATATAAATATGTTACATATGGGAAATGCCGGGTTCTGGGGAAATCATTAGAAACGCATTACAAACAAACCCCTTTTTACTTACGCAAGTAGATGTAGATTTTACTTATACCACCTTTCTACTTGCTTGCTTTTGTACATATTAAATGTCCAGTTATTTTTATAAGTTTTTAGGAGGTACCAGCAATGGTTGACGCCTCTTCTTTCCTATTTTGTGTGTGGCAGGCAAACAGCCTGCAGCTCAGTAGATATACATGCTTCCAGGAGATAGAGTTTATACCCGACGGTATGAATTACTTTGCCTCTGTTTTTGTTCAGATAATGATGTAAATGTTATCTCTTTTGTATCACACTTTGGGATATATGTTGTAAATGGAAGATCATTGTACATGTTGAAAACTGATATGAATATTAATGAAAAGAATTTTGGTGCCATGTTGTCTCTTGTACTTGTGGTCATGTATGATGGAAATGAATGTCAAATTGGCGCGAAAAATTTTCCCTGCTTTTCTACAACTCTGCGATCAATGTGAATGAAATATTGCGAATTTTGTCGTAAACGGGTACCCGGATCCTGAGGGGTTCACAGGTTGCAAAGGAAGTTGCGGATTGGTAGTTGGAATATTGGCACTTTAACTGGAAAATTGATGGAGATAGTGGATACAATGGAAAGAAAGAAGATTCATATACTATGTCTTCAAGAGACTAAATGGGTTGGAGAGAAAGCAAGGAAGATCGAGAATATAGGCTTTAAACTTGGGTATTTAGGTAAAGATAAGGGCGGAAACAGTATTGGAATGATTGTTCATAAGGATTTGAAGGATTGTGTGGTTGAGGTGCAAAGATTCGAGAATCGGATTATTTTGCTAAAATTGTGCTTAAAGAAGAAATTTCAAATATCATGTCAGTTAATGCACCGCAAATTGGTTTAGAGGAAAGGACTAAACAAGTCTTTTGGGAGTATCTGGATAAGATTTTACAAGGAATCCCACAAAGAGAGATAATTTGCATAGGTGGAGATCTTAATAGACGTGTGGGAAAGGATGCTTCTAGTGTTCATGGAGGTTATGGTTTCGGGGATAGAAATGAAGAGGGAAAAGTCAGTCTAGATTTTGTAATGGCATTCATAGCAAACACTCTCTTTAAGAAGAGGGAGGAGCATTTAATTACTTATAAGAGTGGCTCAACTAGAACACGGATAGATTACTTTGCGTTGATGAGAAGAGATCGGTTGTGTTATAAAGACTACAAAGTAATCCCAGGAGAGAGTTTGACAACTCAACATCACTTGTTAGTTACGGATATGCAAATAAAAGGGCTGGTAAAGAAAAGGAGGGTTCCCAAGATCACTAGAACTAGATGGTGGAATCTTCAACAGAAGCAATCGAGCTTCAAGGAGAAGGTTTTAGAAGGCTTATCTTGGGATTGTAGCGGAAGTGCAAACAAGATGTGGAGGCGGTAGCATCTTGAATCCGAAAGGTAGCCAATGATATGCTAGGCGGATTAAAGGGAGGACCTCCAGGTCATACAGAGGCTTGGTGGTGGAGTGAAGGGGTGCAAGAGAAGCTAAAAATTAAAAGAGCATGCTTTAATAAAGCTATATCTAAGGATAGAACAAAGGAGACTACCACAAACTACAAAATAGCAAAGAAGGAAGGAAGCAAAGAAGGTTGTAAGCGAATCTAAGTAAAAAACTTATGAGGTTTTGTACAAAAATCTCGACTCTAAGGAGGGTCAGAAGGATATATTCAGATCGGTCAAAGCAATATAAAGAAAGATCAAAGACCTTTCTCAAGTGATATGCATTAAGGATGAGGAAGGTCGTGTGCTTGTTATTGGGAAGTATATAGAAACTAGATGTGAGCAGTATTTCTATAAACTTTTCATTGGGGACGGAAATAAAGATATCACTTTGGGTGAACTAGCTAGTAATGAAAGTTACTTGAATTGTGCTAGTTATAGACGAATACAAAGAAAGGAAGTAGAGGAGGCTTTGAAGGTTATGAGTCCTGGGAAAGGTATTGGACCGGATAACATCCCTATAAAAGTATGGAGAGTTTTAGGTGAGTGTGGTTTGACTTGGCTTACGAATCTATTCAATATTATTTGGCGAAGCAAGAAAATGCCTGAAGATTAGAGGAGTATCGTGGTACCTCTTTATAATAACAAAGGAGACATTCAAAATTGTTCAAATTACAGAGGTATCAAGCTGATGAGTCACACTATGAAAATCTGGGAACGTGTGATCGAAAGAAGGTTGAGGCAAGTTTCCAACGTAAAAGAAAATCAATTCGGATTTATGCCAGGTCGCTCAACTATTGAATCCATCCATTTATTGAGGAGAACAATGGAGATTTATAGAGCTAAAAGGAAGTACCTCTATATGATTTTTATTAATTTGGAGAAGGCTTATGATTCTGTCCCATGAGAGATATTGTAGAAAGTTTTGGAGAAGAGACAAGTATATGTCCTATACATTAACCTCAAAGGATATGTATAATAAGGCACACTGAATATTGTGACATCAACATTGGTTTACATCAAGGTTCAGCTTTGAGTCTATTTCTTTTTACTTTAATTATGGATGAATTGACAAGTCACATTCGGGATGAGATACCTTGGTGTATGTTATTTGCTGATGATATTGTGTTGATTGATGAGACAAGAGATGGAGTAAATGAGAAGCTTGAGGTTTGGAGACATGCATTAAAGAACAAAAGATTTCGTATAAGTAGGGCTAAGACTGAATATATAGAGTGCATCTTTGATGGAAGCAATGGTGACGGAATCGAGGTGAAGATTGTTAACGATAACATTCGGAAGAGAGATTCTTTTAGATACCCGGGATCTATTTTGCAACATGATAGGGAAATTGATGGAGATGTTACTAATAGAATAAATGCAGGCTGGCTAAAGTGGAGAGGAGCCTCTGTTGTTCTCTATGATAAAAAAAATTCCTTTGAAAATCAAAGAAAAGTTTTACAAAGCAACAGTGAGACCTGCTATACTATATGGATCTGTATGTTGGCATGTGAATCATAGACGTGCAGAGAATGACTGTGGCAGAAATGAAAATGCTAAGATGGATGTGTGGACACACACGTAAAGATCGGATTCGGAATGATACAATCAGAAAGAAAGTTGGTGTAGCTCTGACGAGGATAAGATGTAAGAAAACCACTTAAGATGGTTTGATCATTTGCAAAGAAGGTCAGCTGATGCACCAGCTAGGAGATGCGAGTTTTGCGATGTTGAGCTGGCTAAGAGAGGGAAAAGACAGCCTAAGAAGTGTTGGAAAGAGACTATATGAAGAGATCTTAGTTTTTTGGATATAAACACGAGATTGACCCAAGATAAATCTGAATGGAGGCAAAGAATCCATGTAGTCGACCCTACTTAATTGTCGGAAAAGGCTTTGTTGCTGTGGTTGTTGAGGTGGTGAGTGAACAAGGGGATTCATATACATAATAGCTTGAAAACAAACTTCCATGCAAGCAGCTTGTTAAATTTAAATGTCAACACCTTTCTACTTGATTTCTTTTGAAACCAATGAAATACTTGTTATTTTTAATAAATTAAATTGTACTCAACCTTTATTGGCATTCTTTTCTTCCTAACATGGATGGCAGGTAAAGTGCCTACGTCACAGTAGTCTGACAGTCGGACTCCTAGCTTCTGAGGTTCAGACATTCATTTTTTTATGGTACACAGATTATAAATTTTTTACAGGATAATGTAAATGCTTATTCCTTTCTTCCGTTACATTTTGGGATACATGTACAGAATGTCAGTTCTTTAGATACACGTAATATTTTATAGAAATTAATGCAAATATCTCTTGACGATACTTGTTGTTCTGTTGTTGATTATTAAATTGTAAATGCCATTCAAACGCGAGAAATTTTCCCTCATTTTCTGTAACCTAATGCGATCGATAGCGAATATGGTACTACAAATGTTGTGTAAACGGGTAATCCAGATCCCCGGGCGTTACAGTTGGGGATGTAAACCGATCTAAACGAGTCTATACGAACATATACAGGATTGGTTTTTTTTGAAGCCAAGAAAGGGGGAGACACTCATGGTGTTCACCCCAAGAATTTATTAATAGAAAGGAAAGCGAAAATCAAATACAAAGAGACGCATTAAGCGACCCATGAGCTCAACTAACCCGACACCTGCATACAAACATTTTGTTTATAAAACCTCTGCCCCGAGAATAGCAGCGCGTTCCTGGCCAGCCAAATGGCCCATATCGTCGCGAGTGACCGCAGCAGCTCCCTCCCCGCCCGCTGCTTGGCCGCAACCAAGCCACCACAGAAAGCCCCAACACTCGCTCTGTTGACCCAACCCAGCGCCGGGTCATCTCAAAGGGGCGACACCCCCTGACAGGAAAAAAAGAGGTGATCCACTGTCTCAATCTCTACATCACATATAAGGCAGCAGCCTAGCGCACCAGTCATGAGTCATCAGCCTTTTCCTCATGAACAGCCAAAAGAAGAAACTGTTGGTAAAAATGAGCAATTTGTTTATTCCATAGAACCCTAGGCTCTTTTATATAGAGAAGACCCATGGGTAAAATACATAAGAGTCCAGAAGAAAAGAGAAAATATGAAACGGTACAGAATAACATAACATAACATAAATCTCTACACTCCCCCTCAAGATGGAGCATAGATGTCAGTCATGCTCAGCTTGGAAGAACATCTCTGAAAGGGTCCTCTGAGCAATGGCTTGGTAAATATATGTCGGCAATCTGATCCTATGAACTAACGTGTGAAGTAGAAATCAAGCCCTTCTGGATCATATCTCTAGTGTAGTGGCAGTCTACTTCGATATGCTTTGTTCTTTCGTCAAATGCTGGATTGTTGGCAATAAACAAAGCTGCTTGATTGTCATAATGAAGCTGCATGGGTAAAGGTACATCTATATGTAAGTCTTCTAATACGGCTCGAACCCACATCATCTCCGTACTCGCTTGCGCCATGGCTCTATATTCAGATTCAGCGTTGGATCTCGCCTCAACATTTTGTTTCTTGCTTTTCCAAGAAACCAGAGAACTCCCCACAAAAACGGCAAAGCCTGAAGTAGATTTACGATCCTTAGGACACCCTGCATAATCTGTGTCTGCACAAGCTGAAATAGATAGATCTGTGTTCTTTCTAAACAGCAATCCTGAGCCTGGAGAAGACTTTAGATACCTCAATATCATGTATATGGCATCCATATGAACCTGTCTTGGCTGCTCCATAAATTGACTCACCCGACTTACTGCAAAAGCAATATCGGGTCGAGTTATAGTGATATAAAGAAGCTTACCCACCATCTCTCTATATCTTCTCCTGTCCACTTCTTCAGTATCATTGTCATACAGTTTCATACTTGGATCCATAAGAGTGCTCGATGGTCTACATCCAACCATGCATGTTTCAACCAGCAAATCTGTAATATATTTCCTTTGGGTCATCACCAGACCCTGTACATTCCTGGCAAATTCCAACCTCAGAAAATATTTAGTTCCTGTAACCAGAATATCATCAACATATACCATGATGACGACCGTACCTTTAGAAGTCTTCTGAATGAACAACGAGTGATCAGCATTTGATCTTTTGAATCCCTGTCGTTCAATTAGGTGGGAAAGCTTCTGGAACCACGCCCTTGGACTCTGTTTAAGGCCATATATCGCCTTGTGAAGTCTACACACCATATGATTCTCCCCCTCAATAGTGAACCCCGGTGGCTGTTGCATGTAGACTTCCTCCTGCAAATCTCCATATAAGAATGCGTTCTTGACATCAAGTTGAAATATGGACCAGTCACGTACTACAGCAACCGATAGAAGAAAGCGAAGAGTAGAATGTCGAGCCACTGGAGAGAATGTATCCAAATAGTCCACACCATAGGTTTGTGTGAAACCTCTCGCAACAAGTCGTGCCTTATAACGATCAAGAATGTTATCCGCATGGTACTTAACTGTGAACACCCTTTTGCAGCTAACAATAGATGCGCAGATGGAGCGGTAAACCAGGTTCCATTACTGCGGGACTGTAAAGCATGCATTTCTTCTTCCATAGCCAATCTCCAGCAGTCAATTTTCATAGCCTCTTGATAAATCTGTGGTATCTCCAAGGAAGACAAAGCCGCAGCAAATCTCTGAAAGGCACTTGTGAGACGGTGAAAGGAAACCTGGGAAGCAAAGGGATAAGACGCGCAAGTTTGTTTCTACTTCCGAATAGCAATAGGAACATCAAGATCACCGTCCATTGTACTCGATGGTGCATCCTCCTCCTGCAAAGAAGAATCATGCACTGCACATTATCTGTTAACCCCCTAGGATCCGGGTACCCGTTAATCACACATGAAATTGAGAGAATTGAGAAGTCAAGAAAGTAAGAATGACGGCCAATCAATGATGTTTAATATCTATTAGTGCCGGTCAGGGTGAACTTTACACCTGACCGTGCGAGGGCGCGGTGACCCTCACCTGGGCGGAGGAAAGGAAGCCCAGTTTGGGCAGCGGCCGCCAAGTGCGCGGGTCTAGGATCCCAGTCCCTTTTCGGTTTTTACGTGAGCTCACAGTGTTTTTACGCCTCGTTGGGATCCCGACTTTAGACCAGTTCCGCTGACCCTGTTTTAGGATGCCCAGACGGGGGATCCTGGTTTTTCAGTTTTACGTGCGAGCTCGGTTGCCCGTTACCGGTCGGGCTGTTTTCTAGAGCGACTTTTCCGGGAAGTCCCTCTCACCCGTCTCAGTGGCGTAGTTTGGGAGTGTAGACCTATCCCTCTATTGGACCGTCCTTCCAATTAGAGGGCGAGACGGAAGAGCCTTTTGTTGGCTTCTTCACCGCTTGAGTTTTTCTTCGCCAACAGACTTGGCGATGTTACATCATCCATATCTATATCATTTAGAGTTATAATTGAGACTGTTGCACTAAGGTTTGAAGGGATTGATACTACATCCAGATCATCCATCTCCATATCCATACCATTTAAAGCTACATCTGAGACTGTTGCACTTAAGGTTTTAAGGGATTATAATTAAAATTAAGTAACTGGAAAAGATACTAATCTGATTCAAAATCCCTTTAAGTTAGTGGACGTGTTGGGAACTTAGTTAGGATGCATTACACAACACCGCATGCCTACGGAGGCCCCCCAACCCTAAGATGTTCCCCAAGTCTTAGAGTCATAGTGTGAGGTTTCACACGAGCCAAGACCACAGACTATCCACTAGACTTAAGAAGTTAATAAATCATTATATCTTCTCAACTTATCTTTTCCATCATCAAAATCCACAAATATGACCTCTATGTAATATGAGAATAAAATATCATACTTGTGATCAATTAGTCACCATAGAAATATACTCGTGTGGGAAATGTTGGGATAATAGCTAATCATAAGAGGTACTTACTAGAATTTGGAAAACCTTTTCAATTGCAAGTAGAATTAAATTTTAATTTGAGTTGCTCATGCCTCTCTACTTGCTTTCTTTTGTGAATAATAAATGCCTGTTAATTTTTTAAAAAGTCTTTGGGAGGTACCAGCAACCGCTGACGCCTTTTCTTCCTTGCACGCTTGGCAGGCAAACAGCCTGCAGTTCAGTAGCTATACATTGATTCAGAAGATGAATTTTATACCCAACGGTATGGTTTATTTTGTGCTAGTTTCTGTTCAATGTATAATGTATTACGTTTCTTTCTCTTCAGTCAGATTTTGGGATATAATGTATGTACTGTCAGACTTTGTACATGTAAAATATATGGGAGTTAATGAAATGAAATAAGAGTTTGGTGACCATTGTTCTATATGTTTGTGGTTATAAATGTTGATTGTGAATGTCAGATGAAATTATTTCATTCGCGAAAAATTTCCCTGTACTTTCAGTTACTTAATGCGATAGAAATGAATGTTGTAATGCAACATGTGTGATTAACGGGTACCCGGATCCTAGGGGGTTAACATTATCTGACCCATCATTAGTAATAGCTCTGAACATACCTGAGGCGTGATGGATGCTTGACATGCCGCCTAAGCAGGACCTGACCGACGAGTATAGAATTTAGGTAATGGTGGGATAGGTGGTTAGGGTGGTGGTGGTGGTGATGGTGGTGGCATGACAACCGGGATAGGAATGGGCACAGATGGACTCAGACTAGGAGGAGCAGGAACATAGACATCATCATTAGATGTGGAAGAAGCCAACCTGTCACCTGCAGGGGAGAAGTACATAACAAACTCAAAAAATGTAACATCAGCACTGATAAAATATTTCTTGTTTATAGGGTCATAACAACGATAACCCTTCTGAGTCCGAGAGTAACCTACAAAGGCACACTTGACGGCTCTAGGAGAGAGTTTGTCAAGTCCAGGAGACAAGTGGTGAACAAAGGAAACAGTACAAAAGACACGGGGGTAAGTGAAAACAATTCCTTATCTGGGAAAATAACGGAAAGAGGAATTTTCTCACCAAGAACAGAGGACAGCAAGCGATTGACAAGGTAGCAGGCTGTAAGGATAGCATCCCCCCAAAAAGTGATAGGCGCACAACTCTGGATAAGCAGGGTTCAAGTGATATCAAGAAGGTGACGATGTTTTTCTCTGCCACTCCATTCTGTTGAGATGTGTAAGCACAGGTGGTTTGGTGAATAATACCTTTGGACGAAAAGAAGTGGGAGAGAGAGCGAGTGCAGAATTCCAATGCATTATCCATACGAGCATATTTGACAGAAGAAGAAAAAACAGTATGCACTTCGATGATAAGATTTTTAATAACATCCCCTGCTTCAGATTTATTCTTTAAAAGAAAAACCCAAGATACACGAGAAAAGTCATCAACTACAACCAGATAGAACATGTGTCCCTAATGATCAGGAACACGACTCGGACCCCAAATATCAATATGAAACAACTCAAATGGGGAGCTACTGCTCCGACTCTGACGACTAGGGAAGCTAGAACGATGATGCTTTCCCAACTAACAAGCTTCACAACGAAACGACGAACTCGAAGAGATCTGAGGCAAGAGATGACGCATATTCTAGAGCGGGAGGTGACCAAAGCGTAGATGCCAGGTGTACGGACAGACTGATCCGGCTGAATGGGACGAGACGCCGGCAAATGAATTCTGGACAAGACGATAGAGACCATTCTGCTCAGAGCCACAGCCAATCTCCCTGCCCGTTAGTATGTCCTGAAAAATGAGAGACGATGGGTCAAATATAGCGCGACAGTGCAAATCCTTCGTAATCTGACTAATGGATAATAAATTTATGGAAAACTCAGGAGCATGTAGAACATTCTGTAAATGCATAAACGGTGACAAGGTGATCTCCCCCTGTCCAACGATGGGGGAATGAGTCCCATCAGCTATGAGCACTGAGCGTCCAGGTGGAATGTCCATGTATGACTCAAGTCTATCTCTGTCACGCCAGAGGTGATGGGTGGCGCCGGAATCCATAATCCAGTCTGAGAGATCATGACAGGATGTAAAGGCAGTAGCACTACCTGAGGTACTGGCAGCGGCAGAAGTACTGGCAGATGCTGAAGCGGCAATGTTTGAAGATCCACTTGGAGAATCAGTAGATAATTGAGGCATAATATCATGCAGGCGCGCCATAAGCTCTTCGTACCGGTGATCTGGAGTGGATGCCGACAGAGATGTAACATGCTCGGCTACACGCGCCGATGCTGGAAACCCATGCTTAGAATAGCATGTATCCTCTGAGTGACTTGTGCGATGACAGAAAGTGCACGGTTGGCGAAAACGACCTCCTCGGCCACGAGGTCCACGTCCACGAAAGGAAGACTGACCACCTCTCCCTCGCGATACAGCCATCGTCGAAGGGGGTGGAGTAGATGTGCTGGAAGAAACAGAGATGCGAATGAGCCTCCAGTAAACTTCCTCCATAGGAGGAATAGTAGCATCGGCAAGTATCTGAGAGCAGGCTGCCTCAAACTCAAGATCAAGTATAGTTAGAAGTACGCCCACCATGGTAGCATTCCGAAAGGTCTTCTGCTGCTCTGGAATAACCGTGAGTGGTATAGTGCTATATAGTTTCTCAAACATCCCCCGTAGGGACGTGTACAAAGAGTGAAGCGGCCGCCCATTCTGCTTCATCGTAAAAATATCATTCTGGAGCTGTAACATCTTGGTCTCGTTCCGCACCTGTGAATATGTGGCAACCAGTATATCCCACATCGCCTTGGCGGTGGGCTGATGGAGGACATCATTGGCAATCTCCATCGACAGTGTTCCTGATAGCCAAACCTTGGCATAAGAATCATCGGCCTCCCAGGAGGCATAGATCCCAGTCTTCTCTGTCGGCTCATCCTCAGTAAGTATATGCTTCTTACCGTTCGACTTTATGAGACTCATGAACTACATCGCCCAGAGCTCATAGTTCGTCCCATCCATCTTAACTATTGGCGTTGGACCTTTGAATGCGCCTATGGAGGGCATATCGACTTTACTTTCTGACATGTTGCTGGAGACGAAAACTAGGGATTGTAGACGAGAAATCAGTGTCTACATAAACTTGATAGACTTTGGGTGCATATGTAGACTTTTATGCACTCAAATCCATGGAGAGATAGTGGCCAACGAAGGAAGGAGTTGCCGGCGGAGGGGCGGGAACCGGCGACGGGGCTGGAGGGACTGGCGGCGAGGCTGGAGGGACCGACGGCGGCGGAGGGTCTCGGCGGCGAGGAGGAGGGACCGGCGGCGCCGCCGAGGGTTGGAGAGAGAGAGAGGGGTGGCAGCGGGATGAGGCTTTTAGGGTTAGGGTTTTGGCTCTGATACCATGTTGGTGGAAATGAACAATTTGTTTATTCCATAGAACCCTAGGCTCTCTTATATAGAGAGGGCCCATGGGTAAATTACATAAGAGTCCAGAAGAAAAGAGAAAATATGAAACGGTACAGAATAACATAACATAACATAAATCTCTACAGAAACCAATCCTCTATGGAAGACCCATCCCCCAGAGGAACGCGCAGTCACGCACCAGCTCCGCCGAGAGAGAGGGCAGGGGCTTGCAAATCGTCAAATACGCCTTTTGCACGAAAAAAGCACTACCGCGCCAAACCCAGTGATCACGCTCCGCAAAAGGGCCCTTTACCCCCCCGAGCTCGTTAAGCAACCGCAAAAAATCCCTCAAGCACCAATCTGAGAAGTTCGAACGTAACATCGGCATCCAGTTGCCATCAGACCAGTAAGCGGCAACCCGCGCATCCTGGTCCTCCGCCAAAGCAAACAAACGAGGGAAGCGCGAAGAAATAACCCCCCATCCGTCCAACTGTCCCCCAAAATGCAAAACTCGCATCATTCCCCAACATCGGCCTAAACAACTCCTGAAAGTTTTGCGTGACCGTCAAAATACCTTTCCAAAATGGCGAGAGCCTCATCGCACCCCCCTCTGTAACGCCCATCGGCGCTGCCCCATTGACCGCGTAAATTCGCCGAACAAGAGTGGTGCAAAGATCGTCGCCACTGCTCCAAATCCTGGCCACCCACTTCAATAGCAGGGCCTCGTTCAGCGCGCTCAGCCGACGCACCCCAAGCCCGTCGTCGCACTTCTGCAGCGTAATATCATCCCAGCTGACCAGGTGCATACCAGGCGATCCCTGACCGCTCCTGCTCCACAAAAATCGACGCATCAGCCCCTCAAGCCTCTTCCTAACGCCAACCGGCAGGAGCCTCATAGAGGAGTAGTACACAGGAATAGCGGAGAGCACCGCCTTCAGGAGCACCAGACGGCCACCCTTAGAAAGGATCGCTGCCTTCCACCCCGCCAGCCTCTTCTCCACCTTCTCCACCAACGGCAACCAATCGGCCAACTTCGAGCTCCTCGTGGCCAGCAGCAGTCCTAGATAGTGAATGGGCAGACCAGCGCACTCAGTTCCCAAAGCCAAACTACATAGCTCCGCCTCCTCCTCACTCAGAGAGAACGGCACAACCTTGGATTTACTTGCATTTTGCATCAACCCGAACATCTCGCTGAAAAGCTCGAGCGTCGCAGCCATCCCTCTAGCCTCCTAAATACCCCCTTCAATGAAGAAAATAGTGTCATCAGCGTACTGGAGCAGCGGGATCCTCAACTCCTCCCTCGATTAACCGCACGTGAACCCCCTGAGTTGTACCATGTCAACCATACAAGCCAGAACATCCGCGACGATGATGAAGAGCAAGGGGGCAAGAAGGCAGCCCTGTCTCACCCCTCTCTGCGGCTGGAAAAAACCACCCTCCGGGCGCCCATTCACGAGGACGGCCATGGATGCCGTCGTCAAGCATCTCCTCATCCACGCAATCCAGATCTTCGGAAACCCTCTCATGTACAACGCCGCCCAGAGGAAACACCAGTCCAAAGTGTCAAACGCCTTGGAAAAGTCCACCTTCCAGAGCAATGACTTCCTTGTGCTTCTCTTCCAATCAGCCACAATCTCAGTTGCCATAACCAAAGAATCCGCAATTTGCCTCCCCGGGATGAAGGCCGATTGAAAAGGGGAAATAAAGTACTCCAGCACTCTAGTCAGTCTAGTCGCGAAGACCTTGGAAACAATCAAATACAGCGCGTTGGAGATAGCGATAGGCCGGAAATTCTCAATCCTGTCAGCACCGTCTCTCTTTGGTAGCAGCACCACCAGAGCCTTATTTACTCGCTAAAAACCTGCATTGCAACGGCAGCACTCCTGCACCACATCCAGCACCTCGCGACCAACCAAATCCCAGAAATCTCTGTAGAAAGAAACGGGAAAACCATCTGGGCACGGCACGCCATCGCCGTTGAGATTCCACACCGCTTTCTTTAGCTTCTCAAAAGTTACCGCCTGGGTCAAGCTGGACGCATGAGCGTCCGACAACTGCCCAGCTCCCGAGCCAGTCCATCTCCAGCGCCTGCCAGCCCTTCTCGTCGAGAACTCATGAAAATGGTCTGCAATTGCTCTCCCCAATTAACGGTTTCCCTCCACCCGTTACGTATACCACCAACGATCATCGTCCTGATAACATTCCCCCTCCGCCTTGCGCTAGCAACCCTGTGGAAGAAGGCAGTGTTCGCGTCACCCTCTGTGAGCCATCATATGTGTCTGGATCTCAGCTTCCACTCAGTGATCCTCTTTCTGTCATCATCAATGATCTTCCTCTGCGCCTCCGCCCTCTGCAACAACTCGCCCTCCGACAGAGGCAGCGCATCCTCCAAGCAATCAAGCCGGTCGACCACGCCCTCAGCCTCCTCCCTGAGTGCACAGCGGGCCTCCCTCGAATCCCGCTTGAACTCGCACAGCCTCGCCCGCAAGGACTCAAGCTTCCGAACAATCATCCCTTGGATCCGCACTAGGGTCAGAAAAAGTGGATTTCTATCTCTGAAATCACATTTTCTGATCAAAATCAGACCGGACAGGGTCCTCATATGCTGAAGCAATGCTGAGGAAGGTCTAGACGGAGCCTTAGGACGTGAATACGCTAGAGGATGGCGCATATAGGGGTTGGCGACGTCGGGAGCAGTGCTGGGCGGTGGTAGCAACGTTGAGAAGCATACGAAGGGGTCGTCGGTGGCGCTGAGAGGTAGCCACTTCTGTGGCAGCAAAATCACATGATAACGTCGGTGGGAGTTGTGTTGCGGCAGCGGGCGGCGATGACAAGAAGGAGGGCGATGGGCGAGGTTAAGGCACGGGGTACGAAAACTCTAGTCTAGGACACTTACTCTGATTCCATGTGGAGAGAAAATAATGAATTGATTTTTAATTGAAGCCTTAGAGTTCTATTATATAAGAGAAGAAACATGTTGGGTACATTACATAATAGGGACAAAAAGAAAAGAGAATACATAAAATATGAAAAGATAAATAATATATCAACGATTAAGATCAGGATATTTAAGTAAAAGCAACAAGGAAAGACAGTTTAGGCATTCGCCAGGCAAATTGATCCGGCCTATCGGGGTTTCCAACTCCCGCCTACCAACAGTAATAATAGACTAGGGTACTTAACATGTGTAATTGCAATGAACTGTATGACCAAACACAATTACCAGATCTCAAGTAATTTAAATTTTTTACTTGGCTGGATGCTTCTAACAGCTTCTTTTAGCCCATGCTGGAGAGGAGTCCATGAAATTAGACTAGTAATAAAATCATATCCCTCTTAGAGAAAATGGAGGTAAATATCAGCTTAGATTTGTTATGTGCATCTACTTTTAAACAAGAAACCTGGAGGATCAAGATATTTCAAAATGGGCAAAATCCATGTGAAAATAAAGGCAAATAGCACTCCAAAAATGATAATAACATTGACGTCTGAAAATGCTCTTCTGGGATTCCAATACTGACTTTGAGTAGTATAATTACCGAGAGGTCCTTCCCAAGCTATACCACTACGACTTATCAATAAACTTACATGGCCAGCATAATAGGCACGAATTTGCAGATCTTTATCAACTTGCACTGTCTGCTTAACATCTAATGTAATAGCTGAAAAAGTAGACATAAACAAAAGAAACATGTTAATAATAAGAAAACGGAAGCTTTACATCTGACACAACGAATTAATATCATAATACTTGATAAGTTTCTTGTCTGTCGAAATTTATGAATTTATGTCTGCCAGTACCATCCTAATAAGTTTATGTGGTCATTGACATGCCAACGGATCCTTTTCTGTGCTAAAGAGATTCCTGGAAGTACCAATTCGTTATTACAAGTTCACAACTTCATATACAGCATCAAAAACATCATTGAATGTACATCAAGGCTGATCCCTCTAGCTAACAAAACCTAAAGCATATTGTTGAATGATATAATCATCCTTATTGATATCATCTAAGAACATTGAATATAACAATGTTCCTGACAGCATGATAACTCTACTCTGAAGGAAAAGAGACCTAAAAGGTTCCATAATTCTATTATTCTTTACAATGGAAAGAAAAATAGTACATGGCTCTACACAGGCTAACACCCTCACAATCCACTAGTAGAAAAGAGAATGAAATGACTTCTCTTATTCAATGAGACTAGGGTTTCTTATATAGTGTGAAACACTAGAGAAGCAAAAGAGAAAATTACATAGATACCCCACGATGGGTTTCAAAGACTGAAATAATAGAAATAAACACAGTAGTTCTAACACTCCCCCTCAAGTTGGAGCATATTTATCAATCATGCCCAACTTGTGATGCACCGTGAAATGGATAAATAGGGCCTCATGTTCTACTTTTTATCCGTTATTTAGAGGCTAATTTTATTTACGTTATTTGAGTCGTCATAATTTTATTTAAATAAAAGAGATCGCTTGTGATCTCAAAGTAGTTTCAACTTGAATTTCAAATTTAGTTGGTTAGAGTCAATTAGATATTTGAATTTATTTCAAATCAATTAGTTAGTCGGTTAGAGTCAAATTAGGATAAGTAATTTTGAATTTGAATTTGAATTTGAGTTTCTATTTTTGTAATTTCATCCCTCCTATATAAAGGGATGATAAACTATTGTTTTAGACAGTTCAGTTGATATAAGAATTGAGATTTATCTCTCTCTCTCCTCTCCCTTCTCCTTTCCCACGCGATCTGCGCGTTTCTTCCCCCTCGAATCTCGCACAACCGGCACGCCATCTCTTCTTCCCAACCCTCTAATTTCTTCCCCACCAAATATCTCCACCTTCAACTAATTTTCCCGCCGTCGCCAAATTTCCATTTGCATCATTTTGTATCAGAGCATGGCCTACAGATCGTCCTCATGATCTGACGATCCGTCTAGACATTCGCGCTGACATGCGACGAAAGACCATCATTCGTCGGAGCGGAAAAGACGAGCCAAAAAAGCTTACGACAAGGAGATGAGCGCACTGTTTGACATCCAGTCAAAATGTCGAGCTATGATGGCTAATTTCGAGGCTCTATGCGCCGCCCTATCAAAGTCTTCAACTACCGAAGCCGCTGTCCAGAATTTTGACAAAGAAAACCTCGCCGTCGATGAGGATTTGCTCACTGTCCAGGTCATTCCAGAAGGAAAAGACGACAATCTGCTTGCTGTCCAGGTGATTTCTGATTTGAAAACCCCTATGAAATCGCCCTACGACCCACTCACGGCCCTCTCGCGGACCCCCTACACCACCATCGTACCTCGGGCACCGTCCCCGATCGCAGAAGCACCCCTTCCAGCCCCGTATTCCGCCCCTTTCGCCACTCCCGCAACCCCTGCAACGCATTTCCCTATCCCAACATTACCTCCCGCCACCCCCGTGCCCCAAGCCACCAGTCCAGCCCCGCCCCCGCGCCTCTCCCAGCCCCTGCGCCCTCTCCCAACACCCCCGCACCCCCCCGAAGCACAGCCCCCAGCCCCCGTGCCATCTCTAGCAATCCCCCTACCGCCACCCCCTCCTGCCACAACCCCCTGCTCCTCCTTCAGCACCACGTTTCCCTCCTATCCTCTTCACTGACACCACCGCTTCCTCTATTGCCTCGTGCCGCCACCACAACCACGCCGCCCTCCTCCAGCTGTTGTCATTGCAGCCTCGACCAAGCCCAGGTTGCGGCCAGCGCGCCGCCAGCCGCTCCCCCTCTCGTTCAACCACCCTATCACCGATCCCATGCCGTCATTCCGCCAGCATCGGCCCTCCCGCACCTTCCTTAGTCTCCCCTCAGCCCCGCTTCTCCGTCTCCCCTGGTCGATCTCGAGTCGCCGTTGCCGATGGAACCCTAATCTTAGGGTTCGACGCCGCCTACGTCGAAGGGAAGGAGAACAATGGATCCCTGACTTATTTCTCACGAAGAGGCAATCCCTTAGAATTAGGGATTTGGAGTGGATTTCGAAAAATTGCAAGAACCTCCCTAAACTTACAACCTTCAGTATAGAGGTTAAAGTTAATGGGAATGCAAGAGGGGATAGTTCAAATGAAGGGGTGCAAAAATTGAGTTGCACCCCCTCTATGCAGAAATATTTAAAGGGGAGTGTTGAAATAAATAAATTTGGGAGGCTTCCTTATCCAATTAGGATTAGGATCATGGGTTTCACCTATTTAAACGCTCCATGGCCCAATTCATTGGCCACATCTCCTCCTCTACTCTACTTGTGCTATTGCTTTGCTATGGAATCTCCCAAGGCCGAGTTGTCCGACATGAAGATGCCACATCAGTTTTTCAAACACCATATCAAGGGAACGATATCCGAGTGGACGCCCGCATTCGCGCCACACATGTTATTCCATCATGAAACTATCGGCTCTAACGTTTGCACTGCGCACGCATGGATTCCGCAATTTGCTCATCACCAGTTCTTCCAGGGGATGATCAAAAATGCTGAATTAAATTTATCAACCCTCAGGCCTGCAGATCAAGCAATTCGTCGGGAGACAAATTTTTCAAGCGGAGGAGAACTGATGCAGCGTGAAATAGATAAATAGGGCCTTATGTTCTACTTTCTATCCGTTATTTAGAGGCTAATTTTATTTACGTTATTTGTGTTGTCATAATTTTATTTAAATAAAAGAGATCGCCCGTGATCTCAAAGTAGTTTCAACTTGAATTTCAAATTTAGTTGGTTAGAGTCAATTAGAGATTTGAATTTATTTCAAATCAATTAGTTAGTCGATTAGAGTCAAATTAGGATAAGTAGTTTTGAATTTGAATTTGAGTTTCTATTTTTGTATTCTCATTCCTCCTATATAAAGGGATGATAGACTATTATTTTAGACAGTTCAGTTGATATAAAAATTGAGATTTATCTCTCTCTCCTCTCCCTTCTCCTTCTCCCACACGATCTGCCCGTTTCTTCTCCCTCGAATCTCGCGCAACCGGCGCGTCATCTCTTCTTCTCAACCCTCTAATTTCATCCCCACCAAATATCTCCACCTTCAAATAATTTTTCCACCGTCGCCAAATTTTCATTTGCATCAACTTGAAAATTATCCACGATAGGTGTTTCTTCGGTAGTGCCTTCATGAATATGTTTACAAGTTGAAGATCCATGGAGATATGAGTAGTAATTTTCCATGCCCATATAGCATCAGGAATGAAGTGGCAGTCAACTTCGATGTGCTTAGTCAGCTCATGAAAAACTGGATTTGTGGCAATGCATGTGGAAGACTTGGTGTCATAATATAAAGGAACATGAGTACTAGTATGAAGTCCCAACTCCTGTGGAAGAGAGAAGCCATGTAATCTCGCAAGTGGCCTGGGCCATCGCGCTATATTCTAGTTCTGCGCATGATCTAGAAACTATTGTCTGCTTCTTGCTACACCATGTAACAAGATCGTCACCAACAAACATAGCATAGTCAATAGTTGATCCTCGGATAAACTTGCATAATATGCATCGACATAAGTAGTGACATCAGTTTACCATTGATCATATAGAAGAGGCCGTGCCCTGAAGACTCCTTCAAATATCAAAGGATCATAAGAATATCATGCCAATGACTATAGAGAGGTTTCTCCATTTGTTGGCTTGATATGCTCATAGTAAACGATATATCTGTCCTATAGACAGTAAGATAAAGTAGTTTACCCACTAGACTATTATATCGTGTAGTATTCTCAAACTCAGGATCGGTGGATGTAAAGTGTTTTCTCACCGTTGCAGGGATGTCAAATGGTTTGTGTTAGAAAATAAGAAACGGAAGCGAAACATGAAAAAAGATAAAGAACAATAAGAACAACGGGATTTACGTGGAACCCTACTCCCTAAGGAGCGGGATGAAACCACGGGAGAATCCCTCAAAGGGGCATATGCTTCATTGCTTTTTCTCAAAGGATACAGGAGGTCTGGGGCTCCTTATATAGTCTCCACAGATCCTCCAAGTCCCACCATTGGTAGATGTGGGACTAAACAATGTGATGGGGTAAATGGATCATGGAGGTATCCATTTACACATCTACAACTCAATAGGCGCACAACCAAATACTCCAACACTCTCCCTCAAGCTGGAGCATGCAATGCTCAGCTTGGACAAACAGAAAGAAACTCAACTCACGCTACAGGACACTACGGACAATATCAACTCAACGCGCACAATTGTCGGTTGTTGTCGAGGACGTTGCTTCTCATGCCTTGCAGGTGAGGAGGACGAATGGGCTGGAGTGTGAGTCAACTGAATCTCCTCATCGGAGAGCATGTGCTATGTACTGTGCCTGTCAGAGACACTGCAACTGAAATGAGTCTCTTCGTCGGAGTACTCTGGGTCTCTCCCATCTGGCACAGAGAATGGTACTCTGCTCTGGTGCACCTATGATACCACATGAAAACCCTCGCCTAACATGGCATAGGGAATGGTCCTCTACTATGGACTCCCTATGGCTCACATGAAAATTCTGACCGAAACAACAAGAAGAAAGATGGAGACCACTACAAAAGATGGCAAACATCTGCACATCTGAAAAGACCGCATACTCGTGCGTGTCTGAAATTGACGCGGAATCTGAGGTCAAGTCTGATCAACTGCGCATCAAATTGTGGACTCGGAATCTGAGGTCGAGTCTGATCAACTGCGCATCAAATTGTGGACTCGGAATCTGAACGTCGAGTCTGAAACTACGCATGAATCTTCATCTGCAAAACTGTAGAGTCTGAACAACTGGCTGGTCTGGAGAATCTATAGAAGACATGTGACTCTATACAATACTCCCTCTTTCTCGCATACTTGTCGGAAAATAATCACATCGACAAAGTTGGGAGAAGACAAGATAATATATAAATATGGGGAGAGAAAAAAACATCACAAATGCCGATTTCATTTTTTTCGGCTTCTCAAATTTTTTTTATTTTTTTATAATAGCCATTCACAAATTTTTTTCGGCTTTGCACATCATCATCATCAATTTTTTTGAAACTGCGTATGGCTTTTAATTGTACGTGCCTTTTTTCGCACAAAAAAATTTTTTCACACATTTTTTTTTGAAATCAATTTTATGTAACTCACAGCCCATAAACTTGGGCCTAAAACATGCAACAGCCCAATAGGGCTTCCTTTCTCTCTTCCTCTTCCTTTTTCATTTTCATTCCAATTTTTTTAAATCACCTCACATCCCAGTAATTTTTTTTAAAAGGCCTGCTCACTCTGGCTCTTGCATCTACTTTTCTTTTTTTTAAATTTTAAACTATAACATACGACCTCCCAATATCGAAGCCCACCAATGGCTTTATTAGGGTTCCAATGGGTAACCCTCGCAAGACGAACGGAGGGTGGTCGCCGCAGCCTGGAACGTGAGCGTGTGAGTTGTGTCATAGGAGATACGAGAGCCTGCTGGAGAGGGGAAAGCAAGGGATCTCGCGCGCGCGCCTGGGAGGAGGATCACAGGAGAACAGGGTCGTTGTCCAGGAGCACGTGCCCTGAAATTTTGGGTACCGCCGCCGGACATGGACTTGCAGGAGCTCTTGCGCATGAGAATCGCGCGAAGAGAGGAAGGCAACCCTCGTTGTCTGCGTTGTCGCCGCCAATGAAGGAGAGGAGGATCGCGCACATGTTGTCGCTGGAGAGGGAGGCCGTTGGAGCGCCTCCTGGGATCTAGGGCAGAGACCTCCGCCTGGGGGGGCAACACAAAGGGAGGGTTGGGGCAGCGCGAAGGCTGTGCGGCGGCATCGCCTGGCCGGGAAGGCGCTCGTCTGGAGATGCGATCTGATGGGGTCGATGTTGCCGCCGCGAGAGCTGCTGGGGCTCGATGGAGGTTGCGCCTGGGAAGGAGGCGACTGCCGCCTGGGGGGTGCGACTGCCGCCTGGGCCTGCTAGGTTGCGCGCCTGGATCCGGGGCGGGGATGAGGCTTGGGCTCCGCCAGGAAGGGTTCGCGCTGCCTGCGCGAGCCTGTCGAGGAAGGTTGAAGGCGGCTAGGGCTCGCCGCCTGCGTGAGCCTGGTCACGTTAGAGCCATGAAATGAGGAGCCTCCTGGGGTTTGCGGTTGTTGTCGAAGGAGAAACCCTAGTGTCATCGATTTGGAGATCTGGAGATCTAGGCCGAATCAGAACTGGAGGGATTGGCTGCAGGAAATCTCGCCTAGGGTTTCAAGATGAAACCCTAGACCTTCAACTTGAGTAAATCATCATATCATGAATATGCGCAGAAAATTTTGAAATTTCCAGAACTTAGAACAAGATTTCCAGAACTTGAAAACCATAGAACTTGAACTTGAATAAATCCGAACATAATAATCTTCAAAGACAAATAATAACTGAATCGAGTCTCGAACAAGATAATGAAAATTCCTCTATAATCAGACCCGCTCTGACACCATGTTAGAAAATAAGAAGCAGAAGTAAGACATGGAAAAAATATAAAGAACAATAAGAACATCGGGATTTACGTGGAACCGTACTCCCTAAGGAGCGGGATGAAACCACGGGAGAAGCCCTCAAAGGGGCATATGCTTCATTGCTTTTTCTCAATGGATACAGGAGGTCTGGGGCTCCTTATATAGCCTCCACAGAGCCTCCAAGTCCCACCGATAGATGTGGGACTAAACACTGTGATGGGGTAAATGGATCCTGGAGGTATCCATTTATCCATCTACAACTCAATAGGCACACAACCAAATACTCCAACAGTTTGCATCCAAATAGTCCAACCTATGAAGAATATCTAGACAATAATTCCATTGTGAGAGTCCCCATGTAGTGTATCAGGGTTAGAAATTTCACGAAATTTTGCCGAAATTTCGGTTTCAATAAATCATGGGTATCGAAACTCCTATATACGTCAATTTCCAAGATTTCAACCGACATGTGTCGAAATCTCAGTGATATTTTGACATATCAACCCATTTCAGTTGAAATTCATGGTTTCCAGTACAAAATTTCTCAGATTTCGACTGATATCGATGAAATTTCACCAATATCTATGTAGATCAATGATATTATCTATTTGAGCTTGATTTTACTACTTATTTATCTATTCCCAATATTATGATACATAATGAATTATATATTTTGTTTCAGGTCAGTAGGGTATGGTGCAACGGGGGGTACATACGACAATTCTTCAACTTGGGGAGCTTCCTCCCCTTTAGGTTTAAGCAATGGAGATGAAACAACTCTATACCTTCTATATATCCAATATATCTTGTTCGTTTTATTGGTTTGTCATTTATCTTCGTAAAATAGATGCATCTTTACTATAAGTCTGTAATTCATAAGAACTATATTCACGACAGTTATTTCTATGAAAGAAACATTGTCTAATTAATCATTATCTATATTTTAGAATCAAATGCCCGTCTATTTTTATGAACAAAAGATGTCTTCTAAGTATTGTTAACTTAATTATTTTGATTTCCATTTCCAATATCTATCAGTCAGCTCAACAATATGTCTGATATGATCGATATGGTGTGATATATAAGGTGTACGGATGAGAGATATGTGTGATATAAGTGTGCATTTGTAAGCTATTATTGTTTTAAGATCTTGGATTAGATGATATCAATTTCCAGTATGCATCAGCCAAGAATCAGCATTAACCTCGATTTGACCGATATTACTGATATGTGTGATAGGCATATATGAGCAACATGTGTGATATAAGTGTGTATTTGTATGGTTTTTATTGTTGTAATAACTTGGAAAATCTTAATTTGTGAAAAAATGGTCGAAAATGACTTTTTGAGTCATTTTCAACATTTCCACCGAAACAGTCGAAATTTCGATTTTGATGGGGATCAAAACGAAATCGAAATCAAGATTTTGAACCTTGGTGTGTATTATCTCAATCCCAAGAGGGCAGCGAAGCTGACCAAGATCCTCCATAACAAACACCTTTTGAAGAAAGGCATTGGTCTCTGAAATGACTGCTTAGTCGTCACCAATGGCAACCATATCATCAACATAGACAACCAGTATAACTGTTCCAGCGAACCATCGTCTAACAAAGACAGAGGAGTCAGATGTTGTCATGTAGAACCCAATGGAACTTATCTCAATAGTAAGTCTATCAAATCATGCATGTGGACTCTGCTCTAGGCCATAGATAGCCTTGCAAGGTCGACAAATATTCTCCCCCCTCGACTGAGTATCTCAACAGTTGTGTCATATAGACCTCCTCCTTGAGGTCACCATAGAGAAAAGCATTCTTCACATCAAAATTAAAATATAGGTCAGTTCCTATTAGCAGCAACAAAGAGAATGATGCATAATATATAGAACTCATCCTGGCCATTGATGAAAAAGTCCCAAAGTAATCCATGCCATAAGTTTACGTGAAGCTAATAGCAACAAGCTGTGATACCAATCTGTTAATAAAACCATCAAAAGATTGTTTGGTCATAAAGACCTATCTGTAAGCTACAGAATTGACACCTGGGGGCACGACACATGATCATGTGTGCCTTGATAGTAAGTGCATTCTTCTCCTCATCTACAGCCTTCCACCAACCATCATCGTGTGATGCACTATGATGATCCCAAGGAACAGAAACAGCCATTAGAGTATCTGTAAATCAAATGTCACAATTGGATATACCATCGGTGGAAGTAAAACGTGATATAGGATGAAGAGTGCATTGCTTCTTTGATTTCCGCAGAGCTATAAGGAATTCCTGAGGAGCATCCAATGCAGCAATGGTTGCACACTTGAAGAAGGCACATCATCATGCAAACAAGGAACTGTCAATGGTACAGAAACAGGCAATGTAGTGTGTTTTCACTTATAACCAATCAGTGGTGGTGGTGGTAGTTCCAAAGGTATGTCACTAACAGACTTCATAAAGTAACCAGTCTGTTCAAAGAAAGTGACATATGTTGAAATGTAGTAACGATGACCACTTGGATGAGTTGGATCATAGCACAGATACACATTCTAAGTGCGAGAGTACCCAAGAAAAACACACTTAATAGCCCTAAGCGACGATCTGTCAACAGTATCCAAATTCTGACGAATGCGATGCATCCAAATATTCTTAGTGGCAGTGAGAAAGGTTCTTCACTGGGATACAGTTGAAACGCGAACTATAATTTGCATATTTGATGAGAGAACCCTAGGGCTCCTTATATAGTTGGATACCTAGGGCTCGGGTTACAGTAGGAGGCATCTCTCATATATGAGATGACCGGAATACCCTTAGGATAGTAGGAGTCGTCTCTCAACCAATAATGCTCCATCGGAGGACAACCAGATGTCAAAACCGTCGTTGTCGAGCGTGCTACACGTACGACTGTCGCAGAAGTCACCCCTTCCTTCTGTAGCCGATGCTATTGGAAGAGAAGGAATCCCTAGCAAGCATTTTTCATTCCATCTCAATGGGATCTGCATCTCATAATAAAAGGGTAAGTTTGAGGAAAAGAGAATGGAAAGGAATCGTCTATTAAAGGATAAAAATTTTACAACTAAGCCCCCCTCCAAATCATAAAAGAAATGTCGAGCGATGGAAAAGGTCGATAATCATTGACAAATCAAAGGGTCGGTCCCTCACGCAGTGCAACCAAGGATCAATTAATTCATTAGGATGAGAATTTTTTTTTAAGCAGTAGAGAGCTAATGCAACGCATAATTGGAAATAAGTGTTCCATTAGGATTAGGAATTGTGATACGTTGTCATCTAATTAAAATCATTCATTTAAATTAGGGTTAGTCGTCGTAACTCGGTCCAATTGAAGTTCATTAAATTTTTAAATAAAGAGATTACATGTCATCTCTAGTTATTTAATGGGTTGAGTCAATTTATATTAAGATATTTCTTATCTTTCTTACTGTTTTCCTCATGTTATATATTTATTTTGTCTACTTCATGTAATTTGCCCAATTAGTTCATCTCCTATATAAGAGAACCCAAGGTCCTCATTAATCAATCAAGTCTTTTTCCTCTACATGGTATTAGAGCGACGGTCCTAGACCGGAGTTCCCGTACCCCACCAAAACCCTAAACCTACCCCTCTCCCTCGGTCGTCGCCGCCGCTCGCCGCCCCTCCATCCGATCATCGATCGACCGGGACATGCAGAGGATACATGCTATCAGAAGCATGGATATCATGACTCTGGTCGCGTGGCAGAGTAGATTGACCTTTCTGATACTCTTGCTTCCCAGGTCGATCCCCGCATGGATGATATCGTCTCTCGTATTCAAGAGATCATGATTCATGTTACAGGAACCACCACTACAAATAACGATGTCGCAGCCAGAGCCTCTTCAAGCTCCTCAGGTATCGCTTATGATTTCATTCGTAGTAATGGTGCAGATATGACAAAGTGGATTATGGACAATGGTGCTTCTCATCATCTTTGTGGAGACAGAGCATAGTTGAGGTTCTATAAGACCATACCACCTGGTAGATGGGTTGTCATTGCCAATGGCAACCATTTACCATTTACAGGACAGGGGGAGGTGCATTAGATGTCGTCCATGCATCTTTAGAATGATTTATATGCTCCTGACTTTTGGATGATTTTACTTTCCATTAATCAGATTACTAAAGATATGCATTGTCGTGCCATCTTTGACCCTTCGTCTCTTGTGTTTCAGGACATACTCACGGGCAGGGCGATTGGATGTGGCCGTGAACAGCAGGGACTCTACAGACTGGTCCAACCTCATGTCGGCGTTTCTACTAAACCTATTGGACCAGTCTCACCATATCTGTGATACCTTCATTTTGGCCACCTTCTTCTGCAAAAGCGAGGTCATGTTCTCCCTCAGATTTCCACAAGATACTCCTTCCAGCGTGAGGCATGCCAGCTTGGGAAGCATCATCGTTCCCCTTTTCCATCCCATTAGAGTCGGAGCAATTCTCAGTTATTTGAGCTCCTTCATTTAGATATACAGGGTCCGAGTCGTGTTCCTGACCACCAAGGATACCGTTTTTATCTAGTTGTTGTCGACGCTTTTTCTAAACTTTCCTGGGTCTGTTTTATTGAACAATAAGTCTTAGGCTGGATCTGTTATCAAATCTTTTATTAATGAGATAAAGAATATTTTTTCTGCCCATGCCGAATATATTTGTTCTGATAATGCTTTAGAGTTATGCACCTTACAGCTTTCTGACTTTCTTAGATCTCTTGGTATTGTTCAGCAAACCTCATGTGCCTATACATCTCAGTAGAATGGTGTTGCCGAGCGCAAACACCGTCACTTACTTGATGTGACCCGAACATTATTGATACAGAGTCATGCTCCTCATGCCTACTGGGGAGATGTTGTTCTCACGACTTGCTATCTGGTAAACCGCATGCCTTCGTATGTGTTGGGAGAGAAGATTCCTTTCTCGATTACATTTCCCGAGAAGGATCTTTTCTCTCTTACACCTCGTGTATCCGATTCAGTTGCTTTTGTTCATAATGTCTCTCCAAGTCGTGACAAGCTCTCTCCCAGAGCTGTCAAGTGTATTTTTGTTGGCTACTCTCGTACCCTGAAGGGGTATCGTTGCTTTGATCCGTTCAAGCGGAAATACTTTGTCAGTGATGATGTTACTTTCTTTGAGTTGAGTCTGTCATGTATTTTTCTTCTACAGGCGACGGACTAGACCCGTCTGACTCTGAAGATGAGATCTACATGCCTCCACCTCCTATTGTCGTGCCACCACCTCCCTCTACTCCTGCTCTACCACCGCCGCCGCCGCCACCTACACCAACTCCAGCCTCTACACCTGCTCATGTGGCTCCACCTCGTACTGTGACTCAATTTTGCCACGTGTTTTTACTCGCAGGTCTCGCTCGGTTCCCCCTGCTCACAGGCCTTGTCCATCATCCAGCACGCCTCGATATGTAATGAGCACATTATTTCTACTGATGGCACTACTGAGTTGTCTGTGCAGTAGGATTCCATACATGATGAGCAGGTGCCCTTGGCAGATGATCTTTGTTGGAGTATAAAGTTGTGTGCGCCTATTGTGTTGTAACAGGGTAAATGGATCCTGGAGGAGATCCATTTACCCCATCCAGTGTTTAGTCCCACATCGTCCAGTGGTGGGACTTGGAGGCTCTGGAGAGGCTATATAAAGAGCCCCAGACCTCCTGTAACAGTTGAGAAAAAGGAATGAACTATCCGCCCCTTTGAGGGCTTCTCCCGTGGTTTCATCCCGCTCCTCACGGAGTGGGGTTCCACGTAAAATCCCGCGTTCTTGTTCTTATTTATCTTTATTCCATGTTTGCTTCCACTTCCGATTTTCTAACATCGTATCAGAGCGGGTTGTTCTTGGTTGATTTCGAAATCTGTTCCTTAAGATTTTATTATTCATGATCATTCCAAGTTCGAGTTTTATTGTTCAGTTTTTGATTATATTAAGATCATGGGAAGAATCTTGGAGTTTTGTTTCTAGGGTTTCATTCGAAACCCCAACATGTCCTGATTTCCACGGTTTCATGGGGGGCTGCTCCTTGTCCTCGGCGCTCCCTACGGTGCTACAGCAGTCCACAATACACAAGGCGGCCTCAATCTCCAACTTGCATCTGCAGCCGCCAGGACGATCTGCTTCGACAAAGGCGGCACAGTCCCATCGTGCGATCTCCTCTCAGCATCGTGCGCCCCTGTGCGCGCACCCCAGAGCGGCGCTTCTCCACGCTTCCTCCAGATCTTCCAGGAGGCGGTGCCATCCCCCAACGTACCGCGCAGGCTTCACGTTCCGAGCGCCCAGGCAGATCCCCAACGGCGGTGAAGCCGCATCCCCAGGCAGATGATGATATCTCCTGCATCGCGACCCCCCCCCCTCAGAGCGCACCTGCATCACGCTTCATCTCCATGGCCTCCCATAGGCGGCAACCTCTAATCCGCATGCATCAGCCCCTCGCGCAACCCGATCGGGGGTGTTCGCAAGCCGCACAGGCGGCGAACAGGCAGCGCGCACACGAAGAACATTCGCCCTGACCATCCAGGCGGAGCCGCACCGCAAGAAGCCTCCAAGTACTTTAGAGATCTCGCGCATCTCCAGCAGCGCGCATCCCCTCAGACGGCGGTTCCATCGTGCGCAACCCCAGACCTCTCTCATCGTCGTCGCCGCACCACCGGACCCAGGAGGAGCTCGGCCTCTCCCGCCGCTGCTCCTCGCGCACGTGTCTCCAGGAGGAGCTCAGCCTCTTCCTCCTTCGAATCCTCCAAGCGGCGATGGTGGGATCCCCTCCTGGGGACCCTAACATCTCTGGGCGGCGCTCCAGGAAATCCCATCGGGAGGAGGCGGCTTTTCGGCAAGGGGTTTCCAATGGGATGGATGGTGATGCAGCGTGGACTCGACATGTAGGGCCGTCTAATTATTTAAATTGTGTCCGTTAATTTTATTTACGTTTTTAAGTTGTCGCAATTTTAAATAAAGAGATCGCGTGTGATCTCAATTAGTCTTAATTTGAATTTCAAATTTGGTAGTTAGTCGGTTAATTAGTTAGAGTCAGTTTAGGATAATTGGTTGTCGGTTTAAATTATTTTCTATTCTTGTAATGGCATCCCTCCTATATAAAGGGATGAGGGTCCAATGTTTTAGTCAGTTCAAGATGTGATAAAATAGAGATTTATCTCTCTCCTCTCCCCTCTCTCTCCTTCTCCCCGCGTGATCTACACGTGTTCTTCTCCCAAACCCCTCGTATTCCCGACGAGTCTCTTCTCTCTTCCCCTTGCGGTCTACGCGTTTCTTCTTCTCTAACCCCGCGCATCCGGCGTGTCTTCTCTTCTCAACCCTTCCAGTTTCTTCTTCTCAACCCCTCTATTTTCTTCTACCATCGAAAATCCATCGTCAAATCTATTTCCCGCGCCGCGCCAAAATTCAATTTGCATCAGATGGGAACCTTAACAGGCCCCGTGCGCCACATATAAAAAAAATTTTAAGCACGTGGGATGTGCTTTGTAAAATAAAATTGGGATGAGTTTCTTTAGAGCCCAACCGTGGGCTGGAAAAAGGGGAGCCCAACTTTGAAAAAAAAAGAGAGGTTTGTTAAAAAAAAGGCGCGTACAAGAAAAAGCCGTACGCATGGTAAAAAAAATCTTTGAAAAAGTCGCATACAAAGAAGGGCCGTATGCAATTTTAAAAAAATGTGTGATGCAAAAGCCGGAAAAAAAGGGAAGGAACGGCTTAAAAAAATAAGGTAACGGCTTATTTAAAAAAATGAAAAGCCGCAAGAATCGCTTTGAGTATGTTTTCTCCCCATTATTGTTGTCTTCTCCCAACTTGGTCGACGTCCATGTTTTCCGACAAGTATGGGAGAAAGGGGGAGTATATATGTAGAGTCACAGGTCTTGTATTCCAGATCCAGATTCAGATACCAATCTCCAGACCAGCCAGATGATCAGACTCTACAGTTCGGTTTCAGACTCGACGATCATTGTTTCCGAGTCTCCAGCTTTAGACATGCACGAGTGTGCGGTCATTGTCAGATGTGCATATGTTGCCATCATCAGTTCGAGGTCCCCATCATTCTTGTTGTTGTCAGGCCAGAGTTTTCTTGTGAGCCATAGGGACTCCATAGCAGAGGACCATTCCCTTGAGGGCAAGGGTTTTCATGTGGTATCATAGGTACACCAGAGCAGTGCACCATTCTCTGAGCCAGATGAGAGAGACCCAGAATACTCCGACGAGGAGACTCATTTTCAGTTGCAGTGACTCTGACAGGCGCAGTTCAGAGCATATGCTCTCCGACGAGGAGATTCAGTTGACTCACACTCCAGCCCGTTCGTCCTCCTCACCTACACGGCATGGGAAGCAACGTCCTCGACTGCAACAATGTGCGCGTTGGGTTGATATTGTCCGTAGTGTCCTGTTGCGTTGAGTTGAGTTTCTTTCTGTTTGTCCAAGCTGAGCATTGCATGCTCGAGCTTGAGGGGGAGTGTTGGAGTATAAAGTTGTGTGCGCCTATTGTGTTGTAACAGGGTAAATGGATCCTGGAGGAGATCCATTTACCCCATCCAGTGTTTAGTCCCACATCGTCCAGCGGTGGGACTTGGAGGCTCTGGAGAGGCTATATAAAGAGCCCCAGACCTCCTGTAACAGTTGAGAAAAAGGAATGAAGTATCCGCCCCTTTGAGGGCTTCTCCCGTGGTTTCATCCCGCTCCTCACGGAGTGGGGTTCCACGTAAAATCCCGCGTTCTTGTTCTTATTTATCTTTATTCCATGTTTGCTTCCGCTTCCGATTTTCTAACAATCTTGATGTGTCGATTGTTTTGCGCAAGCAGAAACGTAGGTGTGTTACTTATCCCCTTGCAGCCCAAGTTTCCTTGTGCAGACTGTCAGAGGATTTCAGGAGGTTTACCTTGGCACTCTCAGTCGTGGAGATACCACGAACATATCAGAAAGCTCTTCAGGACAGTCAGTGGAGATTAACCATGGAGGAGGAGATGGTTGCCTTATAGTCACGTGGTACTTGGAGTCTTGTTTCCGCTCCAGTTGACGCATCCGCTGTAGGATGCAAATGAGTGTTCACTGTGAAACATATGCATATGGCAATGTGGATCGCTATAAGTCAAGACTTGTGACACGTGAGTTCACCCAGATTTATGGGGTGGACTATCAGGATATTTTCTCTCCAGTTTCCAGACATTCTACTCTTCGCAAGTTACTTTCTGTTGTTGTGACACGAGATTGGCCCATTTATCAGCTTGATGTGAAGAATGTCTTCCTCTATGGTGATCTACAGGAGGAGGTCTACATGCAGCAGCCACCTGAGTTTACTGCTGAGGGGGAGTGTCAGAAGGTTTGCAGGCTTCACAACGCTATCTATGGCCTTAAGGAGAGTCCAAGAGCATGGTTTCAGAAGCTCTCGGACTTGATAGAGCAGCAGGGGTTTGTACGATCGACTACAGATCACTCTTTGTTTGTGCACAGGACCCAGAGAGGTACTATTATCATCCTTGTTTATGTTGATATTATTGTTATAGGGGATGACGAGCAGGGTATTCAGAGCGCCAAGGACTTCCTAGGTCAGCAGATTGCGACCAAGGACCTTGGTAATTTATGTTACTTCCTCGGACTAGAGTTTTCCAGGAACCAACGAGGACTTGTGATGACCCAGAGGAAGTATGTTACAGACCTTTCAGAGACAGGCATGGCAGATTGCAGACTTGCCACTACTCCAATTGACCCAAGCATGAAGCTAATAAGCTATATGATGATGATACTGAGGAGGTCGACAAGAGGAGATACATGGAGCTTATTGGCAAGCTATTATATGTGACTTTCCAGGCCCGACATATCCTTTGTCGTGAGCAAAGTGAGTCAGTTTATGGAGCAGCCTAGACAGGCACATATAGATGAAGTCCATATGATTTTGAGGTATCTGAAGACTTCATCAGGTACGGGACATCTGTTCAGCAAATATACATCTTTTTCAGTTACATCATGTGCATATGCATATTATGTCGGGTGTCCAAATGATAAGAAGTCTACTTCAGGTTTCATTGTGTTCATAGGGAATTCCCTTCTTTCTTGGAAGAGCAAGAAGCAGAGCGTGGTTGAAAGATCGAGTGATGAGTCAGAATACAGGGTCATGGTGCAGGCTAGCACGGAGATGATGTGGGTCAGATCTATTCTTACTGACCTGACTATAGAGATGTCTCTTCACATGCACCTCCAATGTGACAATCAGCCTGCTCTTTTCATTGCCAACAACCCAGCTTTTCATGAGAGGACCAAACACATAGAGGTGGATTGTCACTACACTCGTGACATGATACATAAGGGTCTTATTGCCACTACTCATGTCACAGCTCTGGAGATCAGACAGCGGATTTTTTTACTAAGGCCCTAGCCAGAGGACCTTATCAGAGATGTTGTTCCAAGCTGTGCATAATCGATATCCACGCTCTAGCTTAAGGGGGAGTGTTGAGGTATTTCCTTTCTTTCTTATTGTTTTCATGTTATATATTGATTGTGTCCACTTCATGTAATTTTCCCAATTGGTTCCTCTCCTATATAAGAGAACCCAAGGGCCTCTCATTAATCAATCTAAGTCTTTTTCCTCTACAATTTAGGAATTTAATTAGAGTTTGTTAGGATTTATTTTCCATTTATTTTACTTTATAATTTCACTCCTCCTATATAAAGGGGATATGGGTTTTTTTTTGAGACCAAAGAGGGGGAAACACGCAAAGGTATCCGTCCCACGTATATTAATTATTGGAAAGATACATGCTTTACCACGGAAGGATCAAATAATCAAGTACTCTTGGCATGGATTATTACATTTGTAGAATAAAAATGAGCAGACGAGAAAATATAACCCCATTTCTAGATATCCAGAGCGTCCACAAGATAGCGAGTGGCCAAAGCATGATCTTGTCTTCTCGAGATCTTTCAGGATAGATAGAGTCCTAAAAACTGACTAGAGCATCGTTGTCTACCCAATCAATTTCCAGTTCTTTTCAAATAGCCTTTGTCCTTTCCAATCAAAGAAGAGGTGATCAATGGACTCAGAAGAATATTTACAAAGAGGGCACAAGTCGAAATTATTGTCATTGAATCGGGACCATCTGTCTATCATGAGAATTCTCCCCCTGCGCATCAACCACAAAAAAACTCTGATACGGCTCAGTACGTTCAACCTGCCAATAAATCTACAATCTCTAACAAGTGGTAGGCTCTGAAACTAGAGGCATATCAACCTTTATGTACGCCTTCTTCACAGAGAAATCCCTATCATTCCAAGTCCAATGATCTCTTCCATCCCCAGGAACTGAGTGATTATAGAGTAACCCTTGAAGGTCCACAAACTCTAACACACGTTTATCCAAGAAAGCTCAGGTAAAAGTAGGCATCCACGCATTGTCAGTCGAAACATCTACGACTCTCGCATCCATAGAATCAAAGAGGGCAAACAGATGTGGGAACCTTGCAGCTAGGGTCCCACCACCAGTCCAATCATCCATCCACAAGGCGAAGGAATTATCGTCCCCTATAACCGGCCTAAGGAGCCTAAGAGCCTGTGTAGTAGAAAGGAGCAAATACCTTTCCAAAACACTGAGGTGTGGAAAGAAAGAGGGATGGTGAACAAACTCCAGTCTTGCTTGGACACCATAGATACATTGAATGAGGTTGCAACATAGGTCTTCATTTTTCCCCAAATTATGGTCACCTACTTCAATAATAGAGCTTTGTTCATGATTTCCAGTCTAGGAACGCCAAGTCCACCCTTCTGTGAAGGCAAAGTTAGTGTCTCCCAATCCACCAAAGGTATACCTAGTGTTTTGTGGCATGTCATTCCCCAGAAAAAACTTCTCACAACCCTCTCTAATCTTCTATGAATCCCAACGAGTAAGGAATCTGGAAAACATGTAAAAGGTTAGGATTGCATCAGGTGCAGCCTTCACAAGAATAAGTCTTCCACCCTAAGAAAGAATAGTTGTGTTCTAACCAAATAGTTTCCTCTCTATATTTTCTATAATTGATAACCAATCAGTCAACCGTAATCTACCACTAGTAAGCGGGAAAACCTGATACCGAATAGGTAGACTCCCATGCTCTGGGATCCCAGGCTTATGCAACAAGCCTGCTCTTCAGTGGCTGGAAAGTTAAAAGGTATCACCGTTCACTTCAGCCTATTTGGTTTCCCGATAACTTTCCAAAGATTTCCACTACAGTTGTCATGTTTGATGCTTCTTGCATGACGCCTGGTGTCATCTGCATATTGTAGAAGAGGGATAGAATTGTCTTCATTAAAGTACCCAGAGGTGGCTCCATGACGAACCGCACTAGAAACCATACGAGTTTGAACATCTGCTACAATGACAAAGAGAGGTGGTGCCAGTGGGCAACCGTGACGCACCCCTCTTTGAGGTAGAAAGAACATGCCTTCTGGTTTCCCATTAACAAGAACAGAATATGATGTCGTAGTTATGCACCTTTTTATCCAAGAGATCTAGATACTCGAGAAGCCTTTTTTTGCAAGAGCAGACCAAAGAAATCTCCAATCTGTCGCGTCATAGGCCTTAGAAAAATCAACCTTCCATAGAATGTGGTCCATTTGGCGAGCAAGGAATGACGCTATTTTCTCGGGCATGCGATTCTATAGGGAGAACGTTAGCATTTTGGTTAATAGACTTATATCCGAATGGTGTACTTAATTGTGTGATGGCACATTTTTGCCGAGTGTTTCGTTTGTATTTCTAATCTCCTTCTGCGTCCTTCTTTCCCATCTCCCCCCTGTAAGGATTTCTCGCTTTTTCCTTTTTAGTTAATATATACTTGGGGCGAGCACCAACGAGTGCGTCCCCCTCTTTTGAGCCTCGATAAAAAAAAAAACCTTCCATAGAAGGGCTCTGGTGCGACGCCTCTTCCAATCTACAATTATTTCAGTTGCCATAGCCAGGTTGTCCCCAATGTGCCTTCCCGAGATGAAAGCAGATTGTGTCAGAGAGACAACAGTGCCCAGTACTAGACCTAGTTTGTTTGCCAAGATCTTCGATACAATGAGGTAAATTGCATTAGCCAACGCAATAGGTCTCAAGTATTCCACTCATTCCGACCCTTCTTTCTTGGGTAAGAGGGAAAGCAAAGCTCTATTTAGCATGTTAAAACCAGAGTTTCCCTCGGCAAAATCATTTATCACCACCATTACATCAGGCTCGACAGCTTCCCAGAACACCTTATAGAAACAAACAGGAAAGCCATCTGATCCAGGAGCGAGTATGCATTCAAGTTCCATACGGCTGCTTTAACTTCAACTAGAGAGAAACTAAGACTGAGCATCTTTGCATGTTCCATACATATGGTTGGAGAATTGTTCCCCAACCATCTCCACCAGTGATTTATTGACCTACGAGACAAACCATGGAAAAAGGAGGCCAACTCTCTACCCATCTCCATGTCTCCCTCAATTTTTCTGCCATCTACCATCACAATCTGCAGCAAGTTACGTCTGTGTCTTCCACTAGCAACCATGTAAAAGAATTTAGAATTTGTATCACCTTCCTTTAGCCATTTCACTCTCGATCTCTATTTCCACTCTATTGCTGATTTTTTGTCTTCTTTTGCAATGATTTAAAAAAATGATCTCTGCTTCAATTCTTCCCCCACCAACTCCCTGGCATCCTCTTCCCTATCGAGTCTCAACACTTCCGCTTCTGCAGTCGTCCGACATAGCCTTCGAGATTCCCATAGATCTTTTTTGATCTAGCATAACTTCATCATTAACAATTTAAATTTCTGAGTTAGATTCATCGTCGTTGACCACACAGCAACATGCGAGGACCAATATTCAATTACCAACTCCCTGAAATCGTCCTCCAAAAGCCAAGTTTTCTCAAATCAAAAAAAATCAAGGTATGGTACCTTCCCCCGACTCCCAAATAAGATGTATATGATTTGATCTAGAATGAGGCTGAGAAGAGACATTTGCCATGGGGTAAGCTTCCATCAGCTCCGTTGAGCCAAGAAAGCAATCTATTCTTGAGCGAGATCTAGCATTTCTCTACGTAAATCTCGTATCGCACGTGTCAAGCACTTCCATCTAAAGCTTGTCAATCAGTTCTGCAAAAAATTTAGACTCTTTGTACTGGCCACTCAAGATCTAGGACGATCAGAGTATAACAAAGTTACATTAAAATCTCCTCCGATGAGCCATAAAGCTCGGGATACAATTCCCTTACTTCTCGAAGTTCTGACCAAAGACTCCCGTAAAGTGGCATTTGTGGGTCCGTAGATACAAGAAAACAAGTGTAAACACCGATGCAGAGGTTTCTGAGAAGAATAGAGATGGATGCAGTTCTTTTCACTTCCTCCAGTAAGCTGAAAAAATCCCTCTTCCATGTTACGAGCATGCCTCCAGCACTACACACCGCCTCCACCGATATCAAGTCCATAGAAGTTGAAACCCCCATAGACTCGCATACCCCAGTAGTCCAATCATTGATCTTTGTCTCTTGCAGCATAACTATATCAACCCACCATCCCGAAATAAGCGAGCACATTGTCCTTCTCTCTGGATCCCCAAGTCCTCTTACATTCCAGATAAGCACCTTCATTAAGCAACCTCTTTCACACCCATCAGAGGGAAAACCCATGTCAAAGTAGCCACTTGAACCCGCTGCAAGTGAATCATCTCCAAGAAGTCCGAGTTGTGATGTTGATCAAATGTTTCTTCTCCTGTATAGTCACCACTGGCAACTTTGGTTCTCCCGATTTTTTCTTTCTCATCATGTATCTCTTCCCCTTTTTCCATCGTGGGTTGTCTTCCAACAACACCCAGTAGAGATGAAAGATGGGACAAACCCTCTGTAGTTGAGACCAAGCATGTGCGAATGGCTTCTCAATTCATCAGCAACACCTCTAGAAGATCTCCCTGCTTTACCATTGACGGATCAGCACTTCACCCAGCCCTCTTCAGCAACCAAGGCAGACCCTCACTGCAAACGAGGCTATCTTTCCCAGTATTTGCTTCAATGGATTCTCCGAACCAAGCTCCACCCCTGAAAGAGTAGTCGGGTATAAGGAGTCCTCTAAATGGACCTCCAAAGGATCCGCAGATGCCTTAAAATCACCATAAGTAATTGGGGCTCCGATTGATAATAATTGGCTGGGACCCACCGTAACCCGATTGTAGGATAGGAACCTCGACACGAGGGTAAAGAGAACCCAAAGACTCCAATCGATCAAATTTGGAAGCTCTGTCAATCTCTCCCGAAATTGTCGTTCCCTTCAATATCGGAAGCTGATAGGTTTCGGATTTCGAAACCCGGAATTTGCGGATTTGATTTTGCCTCGAAACAGGCCAGTGATTTCTCCTCCTCCGTCGCAGGCGGACTCTTCGTCGAAGTAGCAGCTCCTCCCAGTTTTGCTCGGACTCCAATCGCATCATCAGCAAAAAGTGGAGGATGGATGACCACCGTCAGACAATGGAAACTTGCCTTTCCAACCGTTAATCTGCATAAGAACTCTGAGGGCACTGACTTAGTTCCAAAGAAGGAGAGCAGAGTGGCATTGGGATCCATCGGCCATCCGACAGGACTTCCAGCAATTTCCCCCATTCTTTGAGCAATGGTTGTAAGCCCTCTACTGTTGTAGAGAGGAACGGGACTCCTGTGACTCGTAGAACCAAGGGCACAAACGATCTCTGGTCTTCGTATGTGAACCTCAGGCTTCTCTAACGCACCTTCTCCATCGGCCTTTTAAATGCAAGGAGGGCCTTCAACTCCAAGGGCGAAAGTCCTCTCGCACAGAGAAGGTCTCCTCCCAATCGAACCACATCACCGTTGAAGGAGGGGGTCCACAAACTTCTTACCGATGATGGCTTTATACGCCCAGCTCCTTGTGGGACTCCCACCCAAGGCCTTAAATGTCGGTTTCGGTCACCATTTCGGTATCGACCAAAACAGAATTTCGATGGAATTTCGGTGGAATTTCGACCGAAATTTCGATCATTTTTTGTACTAGGACCCCCATATTTCGGTCGTTTCGGTCATTTCGGTCGAATTTCGATTTCGACTGAATATCGATATTCGACAGAAATTCGACCGAATTTCGCTGAAATTTGAGGCCATGCTCCCACCAATAGTTCTGATGTCAGGCCACATATGAGGTTCCTCTTCAGAACTTCAGCAAAAGTTGCCCCTTTTGTATCCTGGACAGAACTGGTCTCACTTTCACCTCTGAAGGCTTCGCCTGAAGCTTCCTTTCAGACTTTCCTGTAGCCACCATCGAGCGTCGATGGCCCGACAAAACACCGCAGGACACCACATTGTGACCTTCCCTTCCATAGCCTCCGTTGCAACGAAAACATCTAGGCCCCAACTTCCGATGAGAAACCACCTTCCAGCCTACTTCCTCCTTGTTCCCCAACCTTTCTTCCTCTCCACACCTCATCTCCCTCTAGACCTTCGCATCTGACATCTTCTTTTCCCCTCGACTCCTTATTCTTGGAATCTTTCTTATGAAAAAGCAGCAGAGAAACGGGATTCCACACCCTCGTTTTTTTTTTTGAAGCCAAAAAAAGGGGGAGACACTCAACGGTGTTCACCCCAATATATTAAAGAAAAGGAAAGGAAAAAGGTTGTAGAATACAAAAATAACTGTACAAAGAGGCAAAACAGCCTCCAACAAACCCAAAGGAAGAGCCAAGACAAGACCTAGATGCCGCCCCAGTCCTCCACCAACCTCGCACTGTGAATAAGCACGTTCTCCTTGTAAAAGTGTTGGCTCGAGAAGATGGCCTCATTACGCCGAAGCCAAATCGACCAAAGCCTCGCCACAGGAATCAAAATCTCTCTTCTAACTCTATTTCTGTTAAGAAACATCGAGTCACAGAAGGCAACCAAGTCATTCGTTCTCACCCAATCCACATCTGATTCCTCCCATACCCCTCTTACCGTGGGGCACTCGAAGAAAAGGTGCTCAAGAGTTTCCACCGCCAAATCACACAGCACACAGAGATTGGATATGTTCGCCAAGAACCTAGAGCACCGGTCTCTTGTCAACAGCCTTCTCCTGCAGAACAGCCATAAGAAGCCAAGGCGCACAGGTAATCTTAGCCCCCGGAAAAACCAGCAGTCCCGCACCAAGGTGTCCGATCGCACCAGCGGTGGATGAACCAACGCCCTATAGGCCTTGCACGTCGAGAAGATGCCATCCCTCCAGATTCCACACCCTCGTTGACCACACCTAACCTAACATTGCATTTTGTTCCTCGGCTAGAGCAAACAAATGAGGATAGAGGTCCTTCAGACTCTCTAGTCCCATCCGGTTGTCCAACCAAAATCTAAAAGCTTCCTCGCTACCAATCAAGATATGAGTTATTGAGAAAGACCGTTCAAGTTGTAATAATAAATTGGAGTTAACAATTCAAGTGATAATCACAATTGGAGTTATCTCTTATTCATCGACCTTTGCATTCTCCCCTACACATCTCCACGCTCTTCTCCCAAAATCCCTCGCAACAAGTGAGGCTTCTTCTTACCCTTCCCTCTCCTCCTAATTTCTTCTCCGTCAAAAATTGTATATGCATCAATTTATTTATGTATTTTATAAGCATTGAAATGTAAACTAGAATGAACTTACTTAGAATAGATACATCAAAAGTTCCGTAAATATTACAAGAAAAAAAATCACTGCCAATACATTTTGAAATTCGGAAACTTTTGTGAGGAAAAAACAGGATGGCTAATCAAAACTGTCCATCCAAGCTTGTTGCAGAACAGTTGACAACATAAGATATTAGAAAATCAAAAGAAGAAACACCTCAAAAATACAACAGGAAATCATAGAACTGGCAACACAAATGCAAACAGAGAAATTAAATATGGATCCGCTACCTTTCTTCATGCAATTGACAATGTGTTCATAAGTAAATTGCTGATTCTCTCCTCTGCGCTCTACCATCACTTTTCGATAATCTTCTAACATTAAAGGAGCCAATGCTTTTGTTGGATACTATGTGACACAATAAAAAGGATAGGTTAAAAAAGCATGTCCATCCTCAAAGACAAAATACAAGAAAATAACAAAATAGCGGCAGTGACATCATCACTCAAGCATTATTTTAAATCCCTGGAAAATAATATCATTTTTATTGCAAAAAACGCTTGGTTATCCTAACAACGTCAGCAATAAATATCTAAAATAAAGGTATCTTCAGGAAGGAATTAACTTTTCAAAGGGTAGCAAACATTTAGCAGATGATATACTTTTAAGAAAGAAAAAAATGCAGTGTTTATGGGATTTTCTAGGAGAAAAAAGGTGAGCATCCATGAGGGAGCACAACCGAAAATTTACTTACATTTTAGGGTGTAATAGTAGGATAATAAATTATAATGCCCAATCATTAAGAAGAGCCTTGGCCTATTCAAGCACGTTGTCCACATAAAACTTTCTTGACAGTATTACAATACCATTACTAGTGGGTGACAAGGTGCATAGGATGGCCAAAGTCAAACTCTCAACATCAGGTTTGAGCTGAAGTTGACTACCATAAAAGAATCCCGAAACCTTTCAGCACTCGTGTGGTCAATCAACCCCACCCCGGCTTCGTGCCATGCCTCTTCAATAAATCACAGCGAAAAAAGAGACGATGAATATCTTACAGTGTGAGGCGAATGGCAAAGCGAATAGAAGAGGATGCCGGGTAGTGCGCCACAGCTCTCCGAAGTGTCGCTATCCTTGGTATGTGCACGGTGTTGGATTGCACGTGGAGTGGAGGCTTCACGGGAGGAGGGGGCATCCTCCCTGCCCCGACGCGAGGGGCTCCTCTTTTTAGGTAGCCCAAAGCCGATGTCAGAAGGAGTTTTCATAGGGATGGGGGTGCGTCCTTCAATGTGGTGTGTGGAGAAAGATGAGAGAACAGAATAAATCATTTTATTCAAGATGTGTAGGGGTCCTTATGTAGATCGAAACCCTAGAGGACTCATAAACGGGAAATTACATAAGAGGACATGAAGGGTTACAACTAAATGTACTAAGCCTTCTCCCATTATAAGTAGGGTTGGCTACATGGATTCTTGCTCAAATCCATGTTGAAAGATTCGATTATTTTTTACGATGGTCGTTGACTACCTAATGCAACCCCTGCAAGAGTGGGATTTGAACCCCGATCTTTTGTGTGGTAGACACACTGTACTACCACCCGAAAGGTTACAACTAAGAGGGAAAAAATAGAGCTATCTCTAACACTCCCCTTCAAGTTGGAGCATATCTATCGATCATGCTCAACTTGGAGATTATCCACGAGAGGCACTTCTTTTGCGCCTTCATGAATACGTATGCAAGATGAAAATCAATGGAGATATATGAAGTGGTGATCTTCCCTCCTCATACAACATCACGAACAAAATGGCAGTCAATCTCAATATGCTTGGTCCATTTATGGAAAACATGAATCATATCGATGTATGTAACGGACTTGTTGTTACAATATAGAGGAACATGAGTAGTGACAACAATATCAAGCTCTTGTAGGAAGAGAATAACCAATTCTCACAGGTAGCCTGAGCCACGACCATATATTCTACTTCAGCACTCGATCTGGAGACTATGGTCTGCTTCTTACTTCACCAAGTAACAAAGTTTCTCCCAACCATCATAACATATCATGTAGTTGAGTGACGATCCTCATGTGAACTAGCATAATCTGCATCAGCATAGGCAGATACATCGGTGTGGTCATTGACCCCATAGAAGAGGCCTCGACCTAGTGATTCCTTTAAGTAGTGTAGGATCAGAAGAACATCATGTTAATGATTGTAAAGTGGTTTCTCCATGTGTTTGATGGCCCTGCTTACAGTATAAGATAAATCCAGCCTAGTGATAGTAAGGTAAAGCAGCTTGCCAACAAGACTTTTGTATCATGTATTGCCTTCAAATGCAGAATCAACTGAGGTAGAGTGCTTCCTCAAGTCTGTAAGGATGCCAGAAGGATTGCATAGAAGTAATAAGCAATACTTCCTTTGTGAGAGATGAAGTCCCTCTGTAGTATGTAGCACTTCTATGCCTAAGAAGTAGTGGAGTTGGCCAAGGTCCTTTGTGATGAAGACCTTCTAAAGGAAAGCCTTGGTCTCTAATATGCATTCATCATCATCACCTTTGATAACCATATCATCTATGTCAATTGCAAGTATGACAGTATCAATGGACCGTCATCTGACAAAAACATAATAATCAGATGTTGTTCTTTGGAAGCCAAGCGTGTTAATCTCAATAATAAGTCTATCAAATCATGGCATGGGTTTTGCTTTAGGCTATAAATGGCTTTGCGAAGTCCGCACACACACTCCCCTCTGACTTCATAACATGGATGTTGCATCGCGTAAACCTCATCCTCAAGATCTCTATAAAGGAAAACATTCTTCACATCAAACTGAAATACAGGGCAACCCTTATTGGTAGCTATTAAAGGATAGTGCAGTAGATCCCATCCTTGCCACTTCGGTGAAGGTCTCGAAATAGTCACCGTAGGTCTGTGTAAATCCTTTAGCAACCAGTCATGCTTTCAATATGTCAATAGACCCATAAGGCGGTTGTTTTGTCCTGGACCCATCTGCAAGCCACGGGTCGAATTCCCATGGGATACTGTACAAGGTCACATGTTCCATGGATGTAAGAGCATTCATTTCCTCATCCATTTCCTGTCTCCAGCCATGATCCTGTAAAGCATTGTGATGATCTCTGGGAATAGAAATATTCATAACTCATAAGAGCATATGTGTATCTCTTATCAGAGCACGATAAACCAGCAGTAGAAGTAAAATGAGACATAGGGTGGAAAGTAATATTGCCACTTTATTCTGCATAGAGCTATGGAAAGCTCCTGACGAGCATCCGAGGCAGCAGTGGTGGGAGCACTTGAAGATGGCATCTCATCTTGCAGAATAGGAACAGCAAAGGCACGAGAGAAGGCATAGATGTATGCTCGTGCTTATAAACAATTGGTAATGGAGGAAGATCCAATGGAATATCCGCCATAGACTGTGTAAAGGAACTACTATGTTCAAAGAAAGTAACATTTGCAGAAATATAGTATCGATGCCCAGCAGGGTCATAGCACATGTAACCCTTTTCGGTGCAAGAATAGCCTAGGAAAACACAGTTTATCACCCCGGGTGACAACTTATCAGCAGCATGAAAATTGTGTACAAATGCTATACACCAAAAAAATCTTAGAGTTAGTGGGAAGGGCGACTCGTTAGGATATAGTGACACAAAAGGAGTGGACCCTTTAAAATCGAAGATGGGACCCTATTGATAAAATGAGCAACAATAAGAACAACATCACCCCAGTAGGTCTTCGAAACCTTTATCTGAGTGAGAAGGGACCGAGTAATGTCAAGAAGATGTCTAAGTTTCCTTTTTGTTGTCCAATTTTGCTGAGAGGGATATGGATATGAGGTTTGATGGACAGTGCCTTAGGAAGCAAAGAAACTCATCAAGTCATGTTGGCTGAATTCCAAAGCATTGTCAGTACGAAAAATTTTAACAGAACTAGAGAAGCTAGTTTTAATGTACTGAAAGAAATTCTTGATAATTTTATTTATCTCCGAGCGTTCCTTTAACTGATAGAACCAAGATGATTGACTATAATCATCAACAAAAATAAAAAATATTTGTGTCCATTGAGAGTACAGATCGGACAAGGTGCAAGATGGGGCTCTGCATGTGCAAGAAAGGATACTCGTCGATGATGCTTCCTAACTGGCATGCCTCGCACTCAAAGAGCTTCAACATAAAAAAAAGAACCATCAAGGAAGGATGTCCAAAGTGAAGATGTCAAAGGGATCGCCGGAGATAGACACAACGTCAACAAAACTGGAATCAGAAGGAATGCCAAGATGGTAGAGGTCATTCATCTCATGTCCCCCACCAAAAATCTGCTTCGTTCGGATGTCCTGAAAATACAACAGAACAACCCGACAATAAGCTCAGTACATAGCTTCTACATAGCTTCTAAACAGATAATAAGCTAAGGGGAAATCCCTGGGCACAATGGACTTATGTAAGTCGCAAGCTTGGAGTAGAACTGTATAGTTTCAACAGCAGTGATGGGGAAATACGCCACGTTAGCAACCCGAACCGTCTTCATAGAAGTAGAGGGTTGAGAGAAGGTAAGTAGACTACCTTCTCCCATCAAATGTGTGGATGCCCTTGAGTCAAGATAATCCATGCAGGGCCAGAAATAAAAAACATAGTTGACTATTATACCTGAGGTTGTAGCCAAACTAGCAGTAGCATCAGTGGTCGTACTGTTACTCGTAGAGGTGTTGGAATTCTATAGAAGCTGCCTCAGGTGAGAGCATTCTAAAGTAATAAAAGGTGTTGGTGTTCCACCAGAATGCCGATCAGACAAGTCCTCGACAGTATCATAAGATGTATCATAGAAGGTTATCTCATAGGCATTGTTGGCATTGGACTGGATGCCAAACTTTGCCCAGCAGGTGATGTGGAAGGTAAACTGCGTTTTTAAGAGGTTGAACCTAATCCTTTTGTTCCTTATCCCGAAGGACTTGGTGCGAATGGTGGAGGGCATGTGCTATATTACTCTATCGATGTCATATACATATATATTATATATATATCATTTTGGCAAAAATGCTCTGTCAGCAGATTGCAAGAGTTTCTTGGTTTGATTGTTGATCCCATGCATACAGCTTTCACTTTGGACAGCATGCATATGATGAATGCCGTTGGAATGGCATCAGAGATATATGAAAACGAAAAAAAATGAAAGGCTTTTTTATTGAAGGTTGACTTCTCCAAGACGTAGGACTACATTGTCTGGAGATTCATTTAGGTGTCTCTGCATCACACCAAGTTCATTATATAATGGATTGATTGGATGAAGACATGTATAACCACCTCCTCTTATGCCATGTTGAATAGGATGCAAGTTTTCCAATCACTAAGAATGGTAGCAATGTCAGTTGCCATCGCTAATTTTTGTGCTCGTTGCCGATGCCTTGTCCAGAATAATTTCTAAGGCAGTGGAAGGTGGTTTTATTGTTGTCTTTAGCATCGATGATGTTTCTGTATAAATTCTTTAAGATGCTAATGACACTATATTTTTTATGGAGGGAGATACGAGGCAAGGTTCGAAATCTCAATTTCGATCTCGTTTCGATGACCTGGAAAACCGAAATTTCGCCGAAATTTCGGGAAATTTCAACGATTTCGATGGAAATGTCGGAAAAGCCTCAAAAATCCGATTTTTTCCCAATTTTATTGGAGATTTCGATATTTCAAGTTATTAGAACAATAAATAACATACAAATACACAATTATTTCACCCATATTGGTCATCTATACCCCTTATATAGACATATCGGTCATATCGGTCATATCGGTGATATTGTTGTAACATTGTCAATACATAATAAAACAGAGTAATAGTCTTACAACAAGTTACAATAAGTGAAAATTATTAAGAACATGCATATTAATGATCAATGCAATAAAAGATTAAAATATAGTACCTGGTGACATGTTTTGTTCAGAACCAAGAATTCCGCGGTGGATCTGAATGCCCCCCCTTCCTTGCTGTCTCTCATAACGCATAGCATATTCAATGAACTCGCAGTAGTTCTCTCATGCCATGTACGAGTACATGGCCTTGTAATCCATCACATACTGCCTGTATTGGTGGTCATCGATGCCTATGAGTATCCCGAGATGAGGATAAGCAGCACTGGATCCGGTATCACGAGTGGCACGACGAGGCTGCGAACTACTGCCCTGAGATCCTCGGGACGACGATAGAGTAGGAGAAGATGTCTGTGGAGGAGGAGGAGGAACTGGCGTGTACTCAGGGAAGAAACTGTAGCTGTCACCCCCAAAGAAGCTGCCCTGGCTCTGCTCAGGTTGGCTACCTTGGTAGTTGTCTCCGTTGTAGCTACTGTATCCCACATACCCACTGTAACCACTGTAGTATTGAGGAGGAGGAGGAGGAGGTCCTGGCGGAGGAGCATGAAAGTATTCCGAGAAGACGCCAAATGATCTCTCATCATGCGACGATCCATATCCGCTTAAAGAACCTGGTGCTCCTCCGCGATATGGGCTATCAATGTCCATGAAGCTCAAAGAACCTACAGATGATGTCAAATCGTCCATGTAGCTGTCGGTTGGATGATGGCCTCGATCGTACTCGTAATCCGTAGGCCCTGGGCTCGGACTTGGAACAAATTGTCCGTGTGTGTTCTGTTGTCGCTCCATATATTCACGTCTTGCATGTAGCCCTTCCTGAAGTCTGGTATCTTGTGGTCCACGAGCACTCCCTCCTGACCCGCCTTAGTTTGTCTCCCACCACCACCAGGTCCACCACGACCAACATCATTGTAGAGGTTTACATTATGTCACGATGTACCGTTACGTATTTCTTATTTTTCCTTTGTCTATATAAGAGACCCTAGGGCTATATGGAATAACAACGAAGTGTTTTGCTCTAACATGGTATCAGAGCCAAAACCCCAATCTAGGGTTTCTTCTCCACCGCCCCCCCCCCACCGCCGCTAGCCGTTACCCGCGGTCCTTCCGCCTTCTTCTCTCCCGCCGCCGCCGACAAAGCCCTTCCTCCCGGCTTCTTCTTCTACGGTCGGCGCCTATTCATACATGGGTTCGAGTGCATAAATCTACATATGCACTTGAATCCAAACGGGTCTTTGTAGACACCAGTTCTTTTGTCTACCATCCCTAAGTCTTCTTCTCCGGCGACATGTCAGAATAAAAGGTTGATATGCCCTCCATAGGTGCCTTTAAGGGTTCGGCGCCAATAGTCAAAATAGACGGGACAAACTATGAGCTCTGGTCGATGCAGTTCATGAGCTTAATGAAGTCAGGTGGTAAAAAGCATATTCTTATCGAAGATGAACCGGCAGAGAAGACGGGGATATACGCCTCCTGGGAGGCTGATGATGCGCATTCCAAGGTCTGGTTATCAGGGATGCTTTCGATGGAGATTGCCAATGACGTCCTCCATCAGCCAACCGCCAAGGCGATGTGGGATATTCTTGCTACTACATATTCTCAGGTGCGGAACGAGACTAAGATGTTGCAGTTGCAGCATGATATTTTCACGATGAAACAAAATGGGCGGCCACTTCACTCTCTGTACACGTCACTACGAGGGATGTTCGAGAAATTATACAGTACCATCCCACTCACAGCCACTCCTGAGCAACAGAAGACTTTTCGTATTGCTACCATGGTAGGAGTATTGCTTGCAGCTCTTGACCCTGAGTACGAGGCAGCCCTCTCTCAGATCCTCGCTGATGCTACTATTCCTCCTATGGAGGAAGTCTACAGGAGGCTCAGTCGTATCCCTGTTTCCTCCAGCACAACTACTCCACCTCCTTCGGCAATGCAGTACCACGTGGGAGAGGTGGTTCGTCTTCTTTTCGTGGCCGTGGTACACGTGGCCGGGGAGGTCGTATTCCAAGGACATGCTCGTTTTGTCATCGCGCTGGTCACTCCGAGGACACATGCTATTCAAAGCATGGGTTTCCAGCTTCGGCACGTGTAGCTGATCATGTTCAGTCCCCTTCAGCATCTACTCCAGATCATAGGTTTGAGGAGCTTGTGGCGCGGCTTCGCGACATTATGCCACAGTCATCATCGGATGCTGCGAGTGCCTCAGATGTAGCACCCTCTGCATCGGCCAGTACCTCTGCTGCTGCCAGTACCTCAGGTAGTAATACTGTCTTTCGTCTGTCCCATGATCTATCTGGTTGGATTGTCGATTCTGGAGCCACCCATCATCTTTGCCGTGACATAGACAAACTTGAGTCCTACAGGGATATTTCTTCGAGTCGTTCTGTGCTCATAGCTGATGGCACTCATTCTCCTATTGTTGGACAGGGGGAGATCTCTTTAACACCCTCTATGCACTTGCAGAATGTTCTACATGCACCTGAGTTTTCCATGAATTTATTATCAATTAGTCAGATTACGAAAGACTTGCATTGTCGTGCCATATTTGACCCATCATCTCTCATTTTTCAGGACATACTAATGGGCAGGGTGATTGGTTGTGACTCTAAGCATAATGGCTTATATCGTCTGGTCCGGAATTCCTATGTCGGCGTCTCTCTTCACTCACAGGGATCGGTTTCTCCGTATACGTGGCATCTTCGATTTGGTCACCTTCCTCTCCAGAAAATGCGTCACCTCATGCCTTAGATCTCTTCGAATTCATCATTTCGTTGCGAAGCTTGTCAGTTAGGGAAGCATCATCGTTCTAGCTTCCCAAGTCGTCAGAGTCGGAGCAGTAGCTCCCCGTTTGAGTTGTTTCATATAGATATTTGGGGTCCTAGTCGTGTCCCTGATCATCAGGGACACAGGTTTTATCTGGTCGTGGTTGATGATTTTTCTCATGTCTCTTGGACTTTTCTTCTCAAGAATAAATCTGAAGCAGGAAGTGTTATCAAGAATCTTATCAATGAAGTGCAGAATGTTTTTTCTTCTAATGTTAAATATGTGCACACGGATAATGCATTGGAATTCTGTACTCGTTCTCTTTCTCAATTTCTTTCCTCTAAAGGCATTATTCACCAAACTTCCTGTGCTTACACATCACAACAGAATGGTGTTGCGGAAAGAAAACACTGTCATTTTCTTGATATTGCTCGAACATTACTTATTCAGAGTTGTGCGCCGTTAGCATTCTGGGGAGATGCTATACTTATAGCATGCCACCTGGTCAATCGTATGCCTTCTTCGGTTCTTGGGGAGAAACCTCCAATTTCTGTTCTCTTTCCTAATAAGGACTTATTTTCACTTACACCTCGTGTCTTTGGTACAATTGCCTTTGTTCACCGCTTATCTCCAGGACTTGACAAGCTCTCTCCTAGAGCTGTTAAGTGTGTCTTCGTAGGTTACTCTCGGACACAGAAGGGCTATCGATGCTATGATCCAATCAACGGCAAGTACTATGTTAGTGCAGACGTTACATTTTTTGATCATGTTATGTACATCTCCCCAGCAGGTGACAGATTGGTTTCTTCGTCCACATCTCCAGATAATCATGTCTATGTTCCTCCACCTCCAAGTATGGGTCAATCTGAATCCACTCCGCCATCATCACCACCACCACCTCAATATCACCCCATTCCACCGTTTTCTAAGTTCTACACGACAGTCGGGGCCTGCTCAAGCTACAAGTCAACCATCCACCACGCCTCAGGTATGCTCCGATACGGCTACTAATGATGGGTTAGATAATGTACCGGTGCAGGAATCTTTGCTACAGGAGGTGGATCCGCCAGTCAGTGTCGTGGATAATGATATTGATATTCCTATTGCACTTCAGAGGCCGAAGAGGAAATGTGTGTCCTATCCTCTTGCGTCTCAAGTATCCTTTCATCGTCTTACTGGTGATTTCCAGAGGTTTGCAGCAGTTGTGTCTTCAGTAGAGATACCACGGACCTATCAGGAGGCAATGAAGATTGAGTGTTGGAAGTTGGCTATGGAGGAAGAGATGTGTGCTTTACAGTCTAGAGGGACTTGGACCCTGGTTCCTATTCCATCAAGTGCGTCTGTGTTAGTTGCAAATGGGTGTCACAGTTAAATATCATGCAGATTGGCCGTCTTGATCGGTACAAGGCAAGACTTGTTGCACGCGGCTTTACCCAAACATATGGCATCGACTACTTGGATACATTTTCACCAGTGGCTCGACACTCGACGCTGCGCATCCTTTTATCCGTAGCTGTGGTACGTGACTGGCCCATTTTTCAACTTGATGTCAAGAATGCATTTCTGTATGGAGATCTACAGGAGGAAGTCTACATGCAGCAGCCACCAGGTTTTATTGTTGAGGGGGAGACTCACATGGTGTGTAGACTTCATAAGGCGATTTATGGGCTTAAACAGAGTCCAAGGGCATGGTTCCAAAAGCTCTCTCAGTTGATCGAACGACAGGGGTTCAAGAGATCAAATACGGACCATTCGTTGTTTATTCAGAAGACTCTCAGAGGTACAGTTGTTGTCATGATATATGTTGATGATATTCTCGTTACAGGAGATGATGCTCAGGGAGTCGAGATGACTAAAGCCCTCTTGGGCAGTCAGTTTGTTACGAAGGATCTGGGTACCATACGATACTTTCTGGAGATAGAATTTGCGAGAAATGCACAAGGTATGGTGATGACCAAAAGGAAATATGTTACAGACTTGCTTGTTGAGACAGGAATGATTGGATGCAGACCATCGAGCACTCCTATGGACCCAAGTATGAAACTGTATGACAATGATACTGAAGAGGTGGACAAAAGAAGATACAGAGAGATGGTGGGTAAGCTTTTGTACATCACCATAACTAGACCTGATATTGCTTTTGCTGTAAGCCGTGTGAGTCAATTTATGGAGCAGCCTAGGCAAGTCCATATGGAAGCACTGTACATGATACTGAGATACCTAAAATCTTCTCCAGGCTCAGGTTTGCTATTTAGAAAGAACACAGATTTGTCCATTTCCGCTTGTGCAGACGCAGACTATGCAGCGTGCCCAAAGGATCATAAGTCTACTTCAGGGTTTGCTATCTTTATAGGAAGCTCTCTGGTTTCTTGGAAAAGCAAGAAGCAAACTGTTGTGGCAAGATCTAGTGTTGAATCCGAATATAGGGTCATGGCACAAGCAAGCACAGAAATGATGTGGGTTCGAGCAATCTTGGAAGACTTGAATGTGAATGTCTCTTTACCCATGCAGCTTCAGTGTGACAATCAAGCAGCGTTGTTCATTGCCAATAATCCAGCATTTCACGAAAGAATGAAGCATATCGAGGTAGATTGTCACTACACTAGAGACATGATCCAGAACAGAAGGGCTTCATTTCCACTTCATATGTCAATTCAGAGGACCAGACTGCTGATATATTTACCAAGCCATTGCTCAGAGGACCTTTCCAGAGATGTTCTTCCAAGCTGAGCATGATAGATATCTATGCTCCATCTTGAGGGGGAGTGTAGAGGTTTACGTTATGTCACGATGTACCGTTACGTATTTCTTATTTTTCCTTTATCTATCTATGTAATTTACCCAAGGGTTTTCTCTCTATATAAGAAACCCTAGGGCTATATGGAATAACAACGAAGTGTTTTGCTCTAACAATCATCATCATCATCTCCATTGTCATCCTTTGACCTTGATTTGGATTTGGAGCTACTCGAAAGGATTTCATCAACAGTCGCATCAATCTCGCCCTCCAACCCTCCAACAGGGTCTGTAATCCGCCCGGATCTTGCCAAATAGTCACCAACGTCTGCTCCCATTCGTTGGCTTATGTTCTCATTTGGTCTTCCACCTGGTTGATCGAGAACGGGGGCACCATTGGAATCCATCCACCTTTGGATAACGTCTTCATCAGCATCGTCATCGTGCATCTTGAAAATGTATGCAAGATCAATAGGGTCCGTGTAGTCATCTTTGTCTTGTCCCTCCCTTGCATGTTTCAACTTCAGCCTCAAGTTGTAATGCATGTAGACAAGGTCATTGAGCTTCTTTTCTCCCAACCTGTTCCGTCTCTTGGAATGGATCAAATTGAACATGCTCCAGTTCCTCTCACAACCGCCAGCAGATGCGGTTTGAGACAACACTTTCACTGCCACACTTCGAAGGTTGAGAGCTTACATCCCGTATAACAACCACCATTCGGCTGCAAAAAAAGAAAAAGAGAGAAATCAATAGTAGGAATAAATGAACACACAAGTAATGATTTTATTTGCCTTCGTCCCTACCAGGAAGAGTATTGCTCCGTCCGTTGACCGCAGTAATCCGACCGAAGGAACCCAACGCATCCCGGAAATACTTAACATGCACAGTGCACACATAGGTTTAAGTCGTACTACATCTTTACGAAATTTCTTGTGACTCCAAATTTAGCTAGAAATTGAGGATTACCTCATTCATGCACATGATTTGTAACTTCTCGTCCTGAGCCTCAAAAAAAAAAAAAACTTCTCGTCCTTGACGAGCTTCTCTACCGCAATCTGTACGGCTACTAGAAGGTCAGCATTTGTACCAAGTCCATTCTTGTACGGGTACTTAGGCTGCACACAAAGTCACAAACAAGCTCATTTATGATGTTCAACCATAGAAATTTAAAAAAAGAAAAAAATCTATTTTTACATAATACATACCAGCCTTGTGAAGAGGATGTGAGAGCATCTTGGACCATCGCTCATCTATGATGTCCAACCATGCTTTCGATCCCTTTCCAACCGCTTCTCTGGCCTTCTCTCTCATGCAGTGCATTGCCTCGTAGATGACTCCCATGGTGGGCTTCTTATCGCCACCCACGATCCGCAATGCAGAAACAACTGGATCCATGATCCTCGTGACCCGAGTCACGTCATCCCAAAAGGAGATATTATTGATCAATATCTCCACCTTCCGTCCTCCTTCAGTTCGAGCTTCAGGTATCTCGAACCACTCACCCTGGCAACGCATGGTTTTCAAACCCGTCTTATATTGCTTGAGGCTTTGCAACGCTATAAAATTGGTTGCAAAGCGTGTGATGCCAAGCCTCACCAACTCCCCATTGCACATCCGCCTCATCAGTGCCAATACTTTGCCGTGGTTGTAGATGAATGTGGTGATCATTCGTGCTTTCTCCACCACCCTTGAGATGAGCTTCCTCTTGCTGAAATCCTTAAGGATCAAATCAATGCAATGCGCAGCACACGGTGTCCAAAAAATTCCGTAGTTGCTGGACTTCATTATTGTTTCACCAACCTTCTTGAAGTTGTTGCCGTTATCCGTCACAATTTGCACAATGTGCTCTTTCCCAACCTCCTTTATAACATCCTTCATCAACTTCAGAAGGTACCTGTGGTCCTTCACATGCTCATATGCATCAACAGATTTCAAGAAGATTGTCTTCCATCGCAGTAGACAAGGAAGTTGATGATCTGCTTCCTCATGTAGCTTGTCCACCCATCGCACATCAATGTCACCCCGTACTCTGGCCATTTCCTCCTCAACTCGGTGATGTACTCATTCATCTCCTCTTTCTCCATCCCCAGATATTTGTTCATGATCTCGTAGGATGTAGGAGCCTTCACTCCCGTTCCCGCTGCAGCGATCTCATCAATGGCATGCTGTAAGAATGGCGCGCCTGCAATGTTGGCAGGAATGTTCTCCCCAAAGAAGAGCTTGTTGATGGCTTTTCCCACCCTTTCTCGTGCATTGGTGAACATTCCCTTCACCGTTTTCTGCCTCGGATCCTTGCTTGCCTTGTATTGCATGGATCCGCTCCTCGTCAAGAAGGGCTCAATTCCCTTCTCCTCGTATTTCTTGGTGGGTGGTGGTACTGGTGCGCCTCCAGAACCACTCACACTCCCACCTGCACCATAGAAGTCGTCCCATGCACCACCGAGTTCTCTCCTCTCGAATTCGCTCCTCAATGATTCTTGTGTAGCCCTTCTATATGCCCTCCTCTCCGCTGCAGTCTGAATGTCGGCGGGGTACACAAAATCATTGTCGTCTGAATCAGAAATGACGTTGAATTCTTTCTCGAACATGAACTCCTTCATTTGTTCTTCCCTTCTTACTCTCTCCATCTCCTTTTCCTTCTTTCCGTCCAAGCTTGCCTTGACCTTGTCCCTCACATCTTTGGGACAACGCGTGCACTTGGCAACATTTTTGTTGTTGCCAACAAGATGTTGCTTCATCCTTGTGATCCCGCCTCCTCCCAACTTCTTGCCACAGAAATTGCATTGTGGCTTCGCCCTATTTCCATCAGGAGCGGAGGCATACCTCCAGCCAATGTCCCTACTGAATTCGCCCCTCTGATCATCAGAACTATCAGATCCAGAATCGAAACCAGAATGTGCCATGGTGATGATCGTCGAAATCTGCGAAGAAATTCAAGAACAAACATTAAGTTGGCATACAATGCAACCGCTTATGAATATGCAAATTATTTTATGTTTTTAATTTCGGAATTATTATATATTTAGTTTTTCTAATACCTACTTTTCCGATTTACAGAAAAAGGACCTTAGATCTATACATTAGGATCTTAGATCTACAAATTAGGGGACCATTTTCAAGAAAGACTACCTAAGTGACACAAAATATAAACAAAACCTAAATATTTAACAAATGAATTTCGGATTTTCTATATTTTTAAATTTTATTAATCCAAAAAAATGTCTGATTATGATTTCTACTTCCAAAACTCAAGATCCGAATATATAATACCCCAACTCATTATCGTTCCACATTAAACCTCAAAAGCCCCAATTTCTTCTAACATAGATCCAACAAAATGTTCTCCAACTATGTTTTACTTCATGTTAACTTCAGATCTGAGATACAATGATCATAGCTAGCACTATTGTGCAATAAAAACACAAAAGCCCCAATTTTCGTCTCCAAATTTATAGCTATTTTTGGGGAAAATTCTAAAATTAAACACCATGGCAAGCTATATCAACATCCTAACAGTGAAACCCCTAAAAAAATTATTAATTTGATGAAGAATTAGCCTAATTTGGCTTACCTCGAAGGAAGAAGAGCTTGGAAGAGGAAGGAGAAGCTCCTGGCTGAACTCGGTCGAAATGGGGTGGATTCGACCGAAATCTCGACATATCTCGACATATTCGTGAATTTTTTAATGCAAGATTCCATATGTCGGCCGATATCTCGAGATGGGTAGATATCTCGTTGAGATATCGCGAGATTTCGCTCGAAATCGTGTATATCGATATATAAATATAGTAGTTTCGAAAGCCTGGACCTGTCGAAACCGAAATTTCGGCGAAATTTCGACGGAATTTCACGAAATTTCATTCCATGTGTTACGAGGTCGTCAGAAGGGATGGTCATTGTGCTTGAGTTATTTGGGATGATTTATTTGTTAGATTAACCATGATAAGTCAGCTTTTGTCCCTTTTGGTATGAGCAAAGGGTAGATTGAGGATTGTGCAGCTGCCCTTCATATGCAGAGGGGGGGCACTCCTAATTGTGTACCTTGCTTTGCCTCTAGTAGATGGTAGATTGAAACAGGTAGATTGTTAGAGTATGGGTCCATAGATGGGTAACTGGATCCCTGAATTCCTGGTAAAGACGAATAAGTCCATTGATTGTGTTGCAGTGTATTACCAGTATTTAATATTATTGATTTATCTCTTTTGGATTTTCCGCAGCGAAATGGTGGCAACTTTATGGGATTGAGGCTCCCAACCTACGAAAGGTGGCAGTGAAAGTATTGTCGCAAACTGCATCTACTGGTGGTTGTGAGAGGAACTAGGATATATTCAACAAGATTCATTCGAAGAAATGGAACGGGTTGGGAGAACAGAAGCTCCATGATCTTGTCTACGACTCTACATGCACTACAGCTTGCGGCTAAAGATGAAACATGCAAGGGAGAGACATGACAAAGAAGACTATACAGACCCTATCGATCTTGCATACATTTTCAAAATATACAATGACGATGCAGATGAAGATATTCTCGAGAGGTGTTGGATTTCAATGGTGCTCTACTGCTTGATCAATTTGGAGGCAGGCTGAATCCAAATATAAGCCAGCAATTGGAAGCATACGTTGGAGACTATATGACTAGATCCAGGTGAACCATGGACCCTCTTGGAGGGTTGGAGCTTAATGCATTTTTATGGCATTCTCTCCACTGTTTTAAAATCCAAATCTAAATCAAAAGATGTCAGTAGAAATGATGATGATGATAATGATGTTGGTGGTTGTGGTGGATCTCGTGATAGAAAAACATATTCAAGGGGTCAAACTCGGCAAGGAATGGTCGTGGACCACATGATACGAGATTCGAGGAAAGGCTCCTCATAGGGCGAGAATATATTGAGCGGCATGGAAACGCAAATAGACAATTAGACCCAAATCCAAGTTCGAGACCTATGGATTACGAAGCATATGAACGTGACATCATCCTATGGACAGTTGCATAGATGATTTCATATCATCTCTACGTTTCTTGAGCTGCATGGACATTGACAGCCCTTATCATGGAGCAACACCAAGTTCGTTGGATGGATATGGATCATCGCACGATGAGAGATCATTTGACGTCTTCCCATAATACTTTCATGCTCCTCCTCATGGACCTCCTCCTCAGGCACATACACCTTCGTCATATGGGTACAGCGAGTATGGATACAGCAGCTACAATAGTGAAAACTATCAAGGTAGCCAGCCCGAGCAGAGCCAGGGCAGCAATATTGGTGGTGACATACTTACGGTATCTTCCCCGACTTCTACACGATTGTGCCTCCTCCTCCATAGAGGTAGTCTCCTCCTCTGTCATCGTCATCCCAAGGATCTCAAGCGAGTACTATGCAGCATCATTAATCTCCTCGTGAAACCAGACCTAGTGCTGCTTATCCTCATCTCGAGATACTCATAGGCATCGATAACCATCAGTACATGCAGTATGTGATGGTTACAAGGCCATGTACCCGTACATAACATGGAAGAACTACTACGAGTTCATTGAGTCCGTGATGTGCTATGAATGACAACATGACAAGGGGACTATACAGATTCACCACGGAACTCTTGGTTCTGAACCCCTTATGACCAGGTAATATCTTTAATAATATTGCATTAATTTACATTTTTTCATTTATTTTTATGACTAGATAATTCTTTAATTGTTGTAAGTTTGTGATTAATTCTTTGCTTCACTAGAATAGTAAACCCCTTTTCCATTGTTAACAGCTATTTATACAAAAGAAACATAGTCTCATTAATCATTATCCATATTTTTTGAATCAAATGACTCATCTCAATGCCATTCACTGTCTTTCATGAACAAAACATGTGTTCTAGTGTGGTTAACTTGGCTACTTTGATTCCAATTCCAAAGTTTATCAGTCATCAATCAACATTAACAGCGATATGATCGATACGACAAAGGACAAAATTACCCCCTAATGCTCACTCTTACTTGTGAACCATGCCCTCTCATTCTCTTCCTCGGTCCCACCCCACCCAAGCATCACTACGGTATGCAGATCCCAACCACGTGTTGCTTCCGAACAATGCAAACAGTGTAGTGGTGTTGCTCACGCACCCCTCCACCCACCACTACCTCCACCAAATCCACCATCGGAGTCCCCTACCACGGCATCAGGAAGTGCCCTTCGGGCCTTTGATCGGTCGAGATCCGAAATCACATCGGGCAATACGACCACTGGCTCGGCACGTTCAACACAACCGAGGAGACTGTCAGGGCCTACGATGATGCCTCCAAGTGCCTACAGGGCTCCAAAGCCTGCATCACCTTTGACGTGTCGTCACTGCCCATCCCCTTCCCGGTGCTTTCCTCCGGCAAGGCAAGGTGGAAGAAGAAGATGAGGAAGCAAATGAAGAGGCTAGAGGGGGTGGGGGCTAAAGGTGAGCGACGGAGGGGGCAGGAATGACTAGAAGGGGGCAAGGATGGGGATGGAGGTAGGCGGCAGAGGGGGCACAGGAGGGGTGGATGGGGCTAGATGTGGGGTCGAGGAGGGGGCGAAAGGGGTTGGAAGGGGGTCAAGGAGGGGGTGGAGGTCAGCGGGAGAAGGGTGCACAAGATGGGATGGAAGGGGTTGGAGTGTGGTGACGAAGGGGTGGAGGAGGGGCTGGAAGGGGGTGGAGGAGGGCACCAGAGGGGGTGTGGGTGGAGGAGGGCGTCGGAGGGGTGTGGGTGGAGGAAGAAGGGGGCTGGAGGAGGAAGGAGGGATGGGGGTTGCTTTTTCTTTGTTTTTTTTTGAGTTTATATCATAGCCATTGAATTGAATGTGGGTTAGATTAACTCGATGGTGTGGTTGGGTTAATGGTTTAAACTAACGGATGGTTATGGATGTGAGACGGAGTAACTATTTGGGGTTTCTCATGTAATTATGAATTATCGAGGGTTCATGAGGTAATTACGAAACCACTCATAGTTATGGGTCTAAATATCCCTTATATTTTTGAATTACCGTGTTATTGGATGGGCTCCAACTTTAGTTCTTTATTGTAGGATCGACCTCACATGTCTATATTTCTACAACATCTCTTTGGATGTCTTTATTTCCCTTAATCTAGGTCAACCTCATATGTGTATATTTCCTAGATTTTCCTTTCTTTTTTATAACAATTTTGTTTTCACAAAGGTCAATCGCATACATGTATATTTTCCTTGGTATGCTCTTATAAGAAAACGGCAAAGCCTTCTCCCACAAGGGAGGATTTGAACCCTGATCTTTTGGGTGGTAGGCGCACTGCACTACCACCAGACCATTGAAATGGGTGTCTTAGTATGCTCTTATAAGAGTAATTATTTCCTTTTCCATATTTTTTTCTATTTCCACTGTGGTTTGGTGTTTAACAAACAAAAACAATGACATAAAGGCAGAAGATGTTTTTGAGATACTCAATATGGCAAACAATCATGACCCCTTCTAGTAGAAATATATGTCAAAAACTCCAATTACTTGGACGTGAACTTTAGTATTTCATGGTTCTCAATGGTACAAACAAGCAAATATTTTAACAAATAACCGAATCCGTTAATCATGTAGGCATGAAAAATCTAAGTATGATGTTTCACGTAAAAAGCACAAGTCATGACTGCTTAATAACACGAAGGGTGACAAATGGAATGTTTTAGAGAAAGGGTTTTGTTTTCTTTTTTGAAAGGAAAAAGGATGCGACATCGACGAGACACCCACCCAGAGAAAGGGTTTTCTTAATGTTCCTTAACAAGGCTCACTTAGACAGGCACAAGAATTTTGCAATTGAACCCACCTCATCGAGTGCATTCTAGGTGTCATTATACAGAGTCAGAAAATGGATCTTAACCTCTTACCAACGACATGCATAAAGAGAAAAACCCTCAATCTTGATTGTGGTTATTTTAAGTAAAGGAACAACATAAATGTTTAGGTGCCATCTCCATGCGGAAAATTTTGCACATCGTTACTCTTTTTACCGAACATCCTAAAGGGGATGATTGATATAGCTCATAACTATCATGCACTTCAACTATTGTCTAAGTTAATATATGGATACTTATTAATCTCTAATTATCATCCTTCATTTTTTCAAAAGAGAATACTCCATGACAAGAATAAATATGAGAGGGCTAAAGAGCTGTTGTGTGTTGGATTATTGTGAAAATATAAATATTAAAAAGCCAAGGACGATACCTATCGTGGATAAGCATCCCTTTTTCATTGAAAACAAACAAAAAACATGACAATAACAAACTAACTAGAGACATTACTTAGACTGTTGGATGGTAAAAATGCAACACTAACTGATGAAAACAGCTAAAGAAGTGACATGGTCAATCTATCATGCTCATAAAATGCACAACTAAACTAGAAATTCCATTTGAAAACGTAACAAATAACATTACAGTCATGTAGATGGGCCCATGGTATCCACAAACTTCCGTGAAGAAAGGAAGTGCACCAACATGATCCAGATGGCTGGCAGAAGAAATAAGCAATGCACGTTAGAGAAAAAATGGGTCATCCCCTTTGGCTTTGATACATTTGGATTCTTGGCAAGTGAAGCAGTGGATCTCCTTAAGAGGATTCAAAAAATCATGCATAGCAATGTTATGGTTCTTAAGTCTATGAATGTTGTATTTCGAAGGATTGGATTTGCCATTCAAAAGGGATTGGCGGCGCAGCTTGTTGCCCATCTCCCGTCAATTTCTATGTAATATCTTGTTCATGCTATATTTGAACTTTTAAAAACTACCAAGAGATCGGACACCAGCTGCAGTGTAACCGCCACTTTTTTATGACTACATTGTATCTGACGTTAACTTTCACGTATATGATAGATGACGGCAACAAGTACATCACTAGAAGATAAAAAAGAGATAATCAAATAAGGCACCTCACGTATCGACCTACTTCCCATATCCATCCAATATGATCGATTACATTCGTATGAGTTCATACTCATGCATAAAAAACGAAAAAGGGAGGATAAGTGGTGGGGAACAAACAAGTGGGTGATGACAATGCAGGAGAGAACAGAATCGAAATCGGATTTGGGGGAGATGCGGGAGAAGTCCGGGTAGGGATCGTCTGGGCGACCCATGTGCATTCCACAGTCGAACATGATCTTCTTGCCGCCAACGGTGACCACTACGCAGCTCTTCCCCACCTCCTGTCCCGCGCCTACACATCAATCATCACATAAACAATCAGCTGGTGTTACAACGAGCATCGCATCGATCAAGAGGAAGACAATGACGATGATCGTGAAGATGAACTTGCCCAAAATAAGGCATTCGATCGCCATAATCAGAGAAACCCTAGTTCCCGGCAAGCGAGAAGTGGATAGGAAGGAGAGAGCGGGGAGGACTGAGCGGTCTGGGGAAGCCGTTAACGCGGACAGGTTTTCCTGACGAGTTGCGCTGAAGGGGCCTCTATATGAGGCGGCTTCCTAATAATATAAACTAGATGTAACCCTTGCTTCACACAAGATTCAGGGGATCTAATGTGAAATAAATTACCTAGTTCTATTTTTTAAAAAAATACACAAAAAATCATATGATGTGGAAAGTTTTAGTTTAATATTTGAGAGAAAATATTAAATATTTTATAATTTTTTGAATGGAATGAATTCACAAAAGATAATTGCATAAAATAACAAATATTAAAATATAAAGGAATTTATCTTCGTTACAATTATATTGTTATAAAATCTTATGAAACTAACACAGTTTACAATTATGCAGAGAAAAGATGATATTGTTTTAAAGTTTAGATGATGTTTTCCTGTAATGAATATGTACATAAATGAATAAGAAATCATAAGGGTCAGCAACATAAGTAGATAGTAAAAAAAAGTAAGTTTAACATTGCAGTAAATTGTTAAAATATATACGAAATTATTCAAAATTGAACCGAATTGATAGTAGGTAAATGTTAAACATCATGAACCAAAAAGATGGTAGAAGATTTTCTTGCTGCATTTTTCTTGACCGCTTTATTTGAGGCTCAGAATCACTTTTACTACATAATCAATAATTTAATGTATAAAAAGTTTGATATGATCATCATTGCCTTGTGTTATATATAATGAATGAAATTAGATGAAACGCATACAAATAGTCAAAACAATATGTCTATGAGGTCTTATATATTTAAATCAAAAGCCGATTTATGAAGAAAAATAAAAATAGATATTGTAAATGTGGTAGATAATTATACAACCATGAATCACATGTAGTATATTACAATCATATATAATATTATATGAAAAACATATGATCAAAGAAATAATGGGGGAAGACGTGAATAATTTATGATCTTAATTATGTGAAAGTGAAGCAATCATGATTATTTAAGAATTTGATGTCATGAGATAATTATAAAGATTATGGAAGGGAGCGTGGGATGACACATGAGCAATTTGAAAAGGGTGGAATACTAATAACTTCGTACATATTTAGAAGTTGGGGAGGGGGTGCGAATATTCGACAAAATTAAGACGTAATTAAGATAGATTATATAATAACCATTCGCTTGAATGAAAAAGATAGTTTGAATGGGTTTTCATGTTGTTAAGGATGATCACCTCAGTAATACATAGATTGGAAGGTTGACATGACTCGATTGATTTACATGATGAGAGCAACTTGATGCTCTTATGGCCTCCTTGTGGCTCGATTTTGCTCAAGAAAACATATTGCATCTCCTTCAGCTACCACCCAGTGCTTAGAGTTTGATCTTCTACAGAATGAAGATGAAGATATTGTTTAAAATTAATGAGATGGACTTTTATTCATAGGCATTGAGAAAGATAAAGTCTAGAGCTATAGGAGAATGCATGTACTATGCTCACGATTATATTTTAGGGTGTTGGGGACAGATCTGATCAAGCACCACACGACTAGAACCACAATCGAAGAAGAAAGCACACACAATCGCACAAGACAAGGATTTATAGTGGTTCGGCAATGTGCCTACTCCACTTGCTCACACCAGACTCTCTCTACTATTTCTTGAATGAAGTTGGGATACAATATGTGGTGCCACAGGGCTCCTTTTATACTACAACAAAAGAATACCAAGCATTCAGCAATCCCCAACATCAGCTCTCAACCAATTAGGGTGCAGGATGTGGATTAAGCATCTCAGCAATCCAACCCAACACCTCTCAGCCAATCAGAATGCAGGAGGTGGATCAGATACCTCAGCAATCCAGCCCAAGAGCTCTCAGCCAATCAGAAGGCAGCATGGAGATCAACCACATCAGCAATGCTTTCTACTTGTATTCAACCAATCAGTCTTCACAGGATAAATCTCAACAATCTCCCACTTGAAGACTGATTTGTAGTACACACCACATCTTCAGTAGTCCTGGTGTGAGCTTTCCATTGTCTTCTATGCTTGAAGAACAATAGAAGCTGAACATGTCTTCAGCTTCTCCACCGTTACAGACTTTGTGAACATATCAGCAGGATTTTCTAATGTGTGGATCTTCTTCAGCTTAAATTGTCCATCTTCTAGCTACGTCCGAATGAAGTGGTACTTCACATTAATGTGCTTAGTCCTCGAGTGAAAGACAAAATTCTTTGCAAGATGAATTGCACTTTGACTGTCGCTGGATAATTGACAATCTTCACATTCTTTATCCAGTTCTTTCATCAGACCTTTCAACCATATCATTTCCTTGCAAGCTTCTGTTGCGGCCACATATTCTGCTTCCGTGGTCGAGATGGTCACTATCTTCTGGAGCCTAGAGATCCAGCTAATGGCTCCACTCCCCAGGGTAAAGACATACCCTGTTGTGCTTTTCCTGCCATCGATATCTCCTGCAAAATCTGAGTCCACAAATCCTCGAATGGAAATGTCAGTATTCCCATAACACAATGACACGTTAGAGGTGCCTCTCAAATAACGTAAAATCCACTTCACAGCCTCCCAATATTCCTTACCAGGATTCGCCATGAATCTGCTCACAACTCCCACTGCATGGGAGATGTCTGATCTTGTATAAACCATTGCGTACATCAAACTACCAACAGCAGACTGGTAGGGTACCTTTGACATGTACTCATGCTCCTCCTTCGTAGCAGGTTCTTTCTCCTTTGAAAGTTTGAAGTGGCTCCCTAAAGGTGTTAGAGTAGATTTTGCATTTTTCATATTAAATCTCTCTAGTACCTTCTCAATGTAATCTGATTGAGACAATCTCAGCTTCTTGTTCTTCATGTCTCTGCTAATCTGCATTCCAAGGATTTTCTTTGCAGGACCTAGGTCCTTCATTTCAAACTCCTTAGACAACATTGCCTTCAGATTTGCTATTTCTTCCTTGCATGAGCCTGCAACAACAATAAAATGATGTAAGACATACCAAGCTTCTTGAAGTAGCAACAATGGTCAGCATGACATTTGCGGAATCCAGTATTTCTCGTGAAATCATCAAACCTTTTGTACCATTGTCTCGGTACCTACTTCAAGCCATAAAGGCTTTTTCTGAGCTTGCATACCATGTCTTCCTTTCCAGTAGCTACATAGCCCTCTGGTTGTTGCATGTAGATGTCCTCCTCAAGATCTCCATGGAGAAATGTTGTCTTAACATCCAACTACTCCAAATATAGGTTCTCAGCTGCAACAATGCTCAATACTGCTCTTATGGTTGAGACCTTTACAACAGGTGCAAAGATCTCTGTGAAATCAACTCCTGCTTTCTGTTGAAAGCCCTTCGCCACTAGCCGAGCCTTGTATCTAATGGAACCATCAGCTTCCTCCTTCATCTTGTACACCCACTTGTTGTGCAGAGCCTTCTTTCCCTTCGGTAGTGGGACTAAGTCCCACGTTTTGCTTCTTGAGAGGGAGTTCATCTCCTCATCCATGGCTAACTCCCACTGATTTCTTGCCTTACCTTGTATAACTTCATCAAAGCATTCAGGCTCACCATTATCAGTCAGCAATAAATAATTCAAAGAAGGTGAATACCTTGTAGTGGGTTTGCTGATTCTGGAAGATTTCCGTAGTACCGAAATTTGCGGATTATTCTGTGAGTTGGGTTGAACATTCTCATCACTTGGCTGTGATGTTCTTTGTTCAGGAGTTTCATCAAACTCCACAAAGTCTGGCTCTTCCGTTGTCTTTCCTTTTATCAACTCATCCTTGTATAAGGAAGACTCATTGAATGTGACATCAATGCTTCTAACTGTCTTCTTGTTCTCCAAGTCCCACAATCTATATCCATAGTTATCTGTACCATAGCCGACAAAGATACACTTCCTTGCTTTGGGATCAAGCTTTCCTCTGTTTTCCTGCTCAATGTGAACATAAGCTATGCATCCAAAGACACGTAAATGAGAAAGTGTTACCTCCTTTCCTGTCCACGTTTCTTCTGAAAGATCCCCATCTAAAGCAGCAGACGGACCTCGATTGATTAAGTATGCAGATGTATTCGCTGCATCAGCCCAATGTCGCTTTGGTAGACCTGCATGTAACCTCATGCTTCTCGCACACTCTAGAAGAGTCCTGTTCATACGTTCAGCAACACCATTCTGTCTGGGCTTTCTTGGGATCGTCTTCAATCTTTTGATCGCGTTCTTAGCACAATATGATTCAAACTCTTCACTGCAGTATTCTCCCCCATTGTCTGACTTGAGACATTTCAACTTTAAACCGGTCTCAGTCTCAACTAAGGCCTTCCACATTTTGAAGGTTTCAAATACATTGGATTTATGTTTGATAAAATAAACCCACAGTTTTCTAGTTGCATCATCAATAAAAGTAATGAAATAATGAGATCCGCCAAGGGAAGGTACCTGAGATGGACCCCATACGTCTGTATGAACCAGCTCCAGTCTTTCAGTTTTTCGTACTCTTGCAGTCTTTGTAAAACTGACTTTCTTCTGTTTTCCCAAGATACAATCTTCACAGAAGTCCAGATCTACGGTCTGCAATCCCATCAACTTTCCCTTCTTTTGCATGATCTTCATTCCTTTTTCGCTCATGTGACCAAGCCGTCTATGCCAAATGTTAGCATCACACCCAGATGATGCAACATTTATCCTGTCATATGAACCTGATGCAACATACAGGGTTCCTTCTTTCTTACCTCGAGCAAGGATCAATGATCCCTTTGACATCTTCCACGAATCAGAATCAAATGATGTCACCACACCGCTTTCCGATAGCTGTCCGACAGATATGAGATTCCTTGTTAGACTGAGTACATGTCTAACATTCTTCAATCTCAAGAAGCCACCATTGGGTTGGGATATGTCAATATCTCCCTTTCCAATTATGCTGCAGCATTCATCATCTCCCAGATATACCTTTCCAAAATCACCTTTCACATAATTTTGGAGGATATCCCTTTGTGGAGTGGTATGAAATGAAGCACCCGAGTCCACAATCCATGACTCACTTCTAGCATCTGCAACACATACTAAGGCATCGCTATCATCATCATCAGTAAGATTTAGGGTGTTCTTACCTTTATCATTTTCTCCTTTCTGCTTTCTTGGGGCCTTGCATTCTGTCTTGTAATGCCCCTTTTAATTGCAATTCCAGCAGACCACTGACTTCAGATCTCTGGATTTGGATCTTCCTCGTACCGACTTTCCCCTGGAATGCTTTTGGTTCCTGTAGCTCTTCCTGCTTCTTCCTTCTGTATTCAAGACAGAACCTGACGAGTGTTCTTCTCCAGACGTCTTCCGTCATGCCTCTTCTCCAAGAAAAAGACCAGCAACATCCTCCAACTTCAACTTTACAGAACCAGAGGAGTTGCTAACCGCTACAACTAAAGCATTCCAACTATCATGTAAACTAGAAAGGAGTAAAAGAGCTTTTACCTCATCATCAAACACGATCTTCACAGACTCCAACTGGTTGATGATACTGTTCAGATCATTCAAGTGTGAAGCCACCACGGAGTTCTCACTCATCTTTAAATTGAAAAGCTTCTTCATCAAATACACCTTATTTGATGCAGATGACTTCTCGTACATCTTTTCAAGAGCTTTGAAAAGATTTGCCGTCGTCGTCTCCTTTGCGATATTTGAAGCCACCGATGGAGCAAGGCTGAGCCTTACCGTTCCTAGAGCCTTTCGGTCTAGGACCTTCCACTCTTCATCTTTCATGGCTTCAGGCTTCTTCCCTTCGATCGGAAGATAGAGATCCTTCTGATATAGAACATCTTCAATCTGCATCTTCTAGAACGCGAAGTTCGATCCATTGAACTTCTCGATCTTGACCTTCGATTCTTCCGCCATCTGTGTAGAGGTTGATCTCCGAACCTTGCTTTGATACCAGTTGTTGGGGACGGATCTGATCAAGCACCACACGACTAGAACCACAATCGAAGAAGAAAGCACGCACAATCGCACAAGACAAGGATTTATAGTGGTTCGGCAATGTGCCTACTCCACTTGCTCACACCAGACTCTCTCTACTATTTCTTGAATGAAGTTGGGATACAATATGTGGTGCCACAGGGCTCCTTTTATACTACAATAAAAGAATACCAAGCATTCAGCAATCCCCACCATCAGCTCTCAGCCAATCAGGGTGCAGGATGTGGATTAAGCATCTCAGCAATCCAACCCAACACCTCTCAGCCAATCAGAATGCAGGAGGTGGATCAGATACCTCAGCAATCCAGCCAAGAGCTCTCAGCTAATCAGAAGGCATCATGGAGATCAACCACATCAGCAATGCTTTCTACTTGTATTCAACCAATCAGTCTTCACAGGATAAATCTCAACATAGGGTTGGAGGATGGTGGAGTTGATGAGGAACCTGTCTCAAAAAATCGATTGGGAAGATGACCATTACACCTTCTATATAATGATCTTGAACTTGCCACATATGGCTACAATCTAATAATATTTGTTTATCAATAGCCTATCTAGTTTGAACTCATAAAAGACATGACTTTCAAATACTCGATCTTCCTTGCTCTGACATGGAATTTCTATGATTTAGGCTTGATCGATTGAGAAACTCCTTTATTGCATAATAAATAACCAACACTAAGAAAATTCCAAGTGTTGAGACTTCAAGAGGTATCCTCAGCATACACGGCATTAACTAACATTGTTTAATTAGAAACTTATGTTTGACAGTATTGTTTGATGACTACTTTAGAGATTTTATAAGCAACTATAAGAATCAACAATAATATCTTTAATATATATGTATGTGTAATTTTCTTTCTAGAATTATTAGAAAACATGCTTTTTTATTATCTACTAATTTGCATGTCTGATATATTATTTTCATCCATATTAGAAGTTTAAAGTTTTTTATGTGGAACTTCATATGGATTTATACGTAAAAAATCAAATGAAAATAACATTAAATAACTTTAACTTAAGTGCTTAAACATATCAAATGAAGACCATAAAACACAATAAACTAAGATTGAGAAAATGTTAAAATATATGTAGGAAATTGTATAATCGCATTAACTATGTGAATATATGACGTCATGTAAATAAATATAACCATATTTATTTGAAATATTGATACCAATATTCGAGTTAATAATACACTACAACGAAATTATTTATGTATAGTGACAATTTTCGTAATTTATATCATTATATCATCCATGGTAAATATATAATGATGATATTATTCATTGCAAAATGATTTTTATATTTAAAATTAGCGATGAATATCATAACCATTGTTATATCAGTATCGACGGTCCATATAATTATAGCTATCCACGTTTATTTTTTAATGTTTCAACTAGTTGTTGTTACATAATAGGAAAACATATTTAAGCAGGGGTTACTACATATATTTTCTCATTATAACATTTGAATATAAGAGAGAGGAGACAAAACATATCATACTATCAAATTGTTCAGTCAACAAATGATTTGAATATTTGTTGCCATATACTGCGATCATTATTAGAAATATGATTCCAAATATTATTCATTATCAAATAATATTTTATTCAAGGGATTTTTACCCGGCAGATCCTATAAACTTTGCCAATTGCCTCCACAACCTTTGAAACAACATAATTCTCCCCTCATCCCCGTAAACTTGCCAACTCTTACCATATGAACCTTGTGGTTACTCTATTTGAAGCTCACGAGGGTTCTTGCGGTAATTTATAGGGTCGATAGGGTAATTACGTTATGCAAAAGGTTGTGGAGGTGATTGGCAAAGTTTATATGGTCTGCTGGGTAAAAATCACTTTATTCAGAATACAGTAAGAAAAACCTTTTATTTATATTTATATGGTATACAAAATTAAAATATCCTTAAATCAAGGGTACTATATGTATTTCAATGATATTTCTAAATTAGCATGATTTATATAAGTTTTTTATGTGATAATTTTATTTTATTTTTGTAGGTACTATATAATAAAATCTATGTAATACAATGTTTTTAAAATTTTCAGAGTAATATCTGTTTTTTTATGAATTTTTAAACTTGAAAGTGATCTTTATGTATTTTTTAGTTATTAAAAATAACAAAAGTTTTTGTTTTTCAAATCTGATTGAATATAGTATAGGATATATTGTTAAGTATTTATATGTATTTTTGTTTGATTTTGTCTTGCACATTTTATTTAATGTAGAAAAAATAAGGATTATTTTTAAGATACGGTATAAGGGTTTATATGCAGATATGCTAATTAATAGAGCACATGGAAATATTTGCACGATGGGGGGCTATCATACAAAAATCCCGAAAGACGGAGGTGTTGAGCCACGCGATCTGCAAAAGGACCATCGAAGTAGGTGACCCACACCATGGAGAGGTTAGATTAGGGCACCTGCCTCATCGCTGACATCTGCCTCAGTGCCGACCGCTTTCTCAAGGTCGTCCTCTCCGCCGCAGACCTCCGCTACCATGATTTCAACAAGCAGGACCTCCGCTCTCTCGGCAATCCTCCCTATCCCACTGTTCTCTTATCCTCTCAGAAAATATCAATCTCGATTTGTTTAGGTAGGAAGATGACTGGAGGAGAATGGAGTGTTGAACCCGTCGCTGAGGTCACGGAGCGATTTTTGGGGTCTGCATATTATCCTTGTCAGCGCCGATAGTACCGTCGTTGCATATACTTGCAACGTCAACGAGGTCAAGGAGGTAGGGGTAGCCTAAAGGTCGGAAGTGGGGATCTTATTGTCGAAGTGTCGGTGATTAAGGAGAGAGTGGGTGGCAGGAGGCGCGGGGCGATATTCGTTGGAAGAGGAGGAGTTGCAGAAGGAGAGCCATTGCTACTGTGGTTGTTTGTGGGTATTCCTCTTCTACAGGTGCTTGCTATTGTCGTTGTTGTCCGAGGGATGGGAAGAAGAGATGGGGGTAACATGTGGGAGAAAATGAAAAAAGGGAAGGAGGGGGTGTTAGAAGACGGGAGAAAGGTGGGACAATATATGGGTTTTGGCCCAAACCATTGCCGAGCAATGAGACTGTCCACGTGGCAACAACTAGGTGAAAAACCCAGTTTTATATAAGATACATAGAAGTTCACTATCTCCGCTTAAATATACATGTATTAAACGGATTAGTCATGGTATGAGTATAGAAAATGTATTTATTCTATTACAATTTTATCAAATATGACGAAGAAATAAATAATTTATATCACATTCAGTTAAAAATAAATCTACAGCTTTATTTATGTATTAAGACGGATATCCAATTCGGATGTCAATGTGATACCCATGTCTTTCTATTTTAAAAAGATGCTGATATAGATGTCAAAATTTATATGAAACGGATGCAGATCGAATATGGATGTTATCAAAATGTATATAAAACCGATACTGCATCAGATGATATCCCAATCAACGTAATATTGGTCATGAAAGAATGCGAAACAATCCCATATTTCAAAATGGACGCATTTTTTTAGCAATGAATCATGTATTGCCATTGCATTAAGTAGGGAAAATAAAAATAATTTCCCTCATTTTCCCCTCTCCTACCTCCTCCTCTTATCCCATTACCTTGGTGATGATAACAGAAACCACTTATTTTACATATATTCATATTGCATCGAACAGGAAAAACAAAAACCATTTCCCTCGTTTTCATCAATCAGGTATCATGCCTTCCATTAATAAGAGGTGACTTCTCAATACGGAAAGTCTCAAACCATAGAAGCCTTAGGCCCTGTTCGTTTGGGGTATAAGGTGGAATGGAATAAGGGGAATAAGCCCCCAACACGCTTCCCCGTGGTACGACTATTCCCTATTATTTCATCTTATTTCACTCTTATTCCTATCTTTATCCCACCTTACCTACATTTATTTCACCTTATTCTCCTTATTCTTATCCTCCAGCCAAACGGAGAATAGGCCCTTATTCCCCTTTTTCCCCATCCTTATTCCTGCTTATTCTCCTACCGAACGGGCCCTTAAGTATGATCAGTCATCATTCTTCTCAAATTGATTGAGCAGTGGTCATTGCAGTTGGAAACTCTCTGGATCATGAGATGAATCGACATGAGAATAATGGTATCTAATGGACAATCGGTCAAAACTTGGATCCCTAACTCAGGACTCGTAGGGTTCGTTTGGTTGCTGAGTTGGGTTGGGTTGGGGTAACCCTGTGAATAGTAAACTGTGAGAAGGATTGGGAGGGTTGGAAGGAGAGGTACACCGGTGTACCTCAACCCAACCCTGCAACCAAACGGACCTGTAGGGTTCGTTTGGTTGCAGGGTTGGGCAGGGTTGGGTTAGGTTGGGGTACCCCTGCGAATAGTAAACTGTGATGAGGATTGAGAGGGTTCGAAGGAGGGTACACCGAGATATCCCAACCCAATCCTGCAACCAAACGAAGCCGTAGAGTTATGACCGCTCATATCCAAGAAAAAGAATGTTCATCTCATTTGGAATATCTTGACATAATTTTTGGAGAGAAAAAAAGAGGAATGTACTTATCAGCTTAAATTGTTTGTAAATTATATGCATCATGGGGAGATAATCATGGAATGATTATATGGATCTCTCACAAATCGTTGTCGGATGACTTGTGTCTAGCACATGATAATTTAATGGGCATTCGAAAAGATAGGGATTTGAGGGCGTGTACATTGAAATGGAAAATTTAATGGATTGAGAAATCTACCTCGAGTTGAGTTGGACCTACATGCTTTGGTTGAATATACACTATTTATAATATCATGGGCTTAGGTCCATGGTCCTTTATCAAGTAAAATTGGCCTTCAACACCTTATTGAGCTCAGAACCAATTGCATTTGTTAACAACTACCCAAAATGCTAAAGTTTAAGTTGTCAAGTAGTAATCTCCACCAGGTATTAGACACACCTACACTTCGTGAGTTTTAGATGTTGGACTATTGGGGTCTTACTACCCCCTCCCCCTCCCCCCACTTGTATTGGGAACATCCTTGTTGCGACATGGCACATCATTATTCCCAATGACAGTGGCGGTTGCATGCTCTAGGTAGCTTTCTCCTCCTATCTTTTTGCAGGGACGACTTCACCTCTCGGGTAACCTTTTCCACTATCAGAGTGAACCATAATATCATTTATAATGTCTCAGGTTTAGGACCTCAGTTTATTATCGAGGAAAACTGGTCATGATAACTTATTGGATTCCATCTCAATTGGACATGTTGACAACCACCTGAAATGCTTAAGCACAAGTAGTCAAGTAGTATTTCTCATCACTTATAACCTACACCTACACTTCATGAGTTTTAGATGTCAGACTATATTTTGAGGGTAGGGATCACTTATATGTGTCGGCAATAGGTCGAGCTAAGGAACCTATATCACAATGATCAAACCGTGAAGATGTCAGGTACTGGTCGAGACTATTGACTACCCAAAGTCACCATTAAAGCAAAGTGATGCCCAATGTAGATACATCGGGTTTGAGGTGAGAGAAATATCTTCTTGAGAGTTTCCTTGTGAAGGGAGTACAAAAGTTGATAGAGTTGCTTGCAAACTTGCACTTCCTACCCACATATTTGGCAACATAATGTTTTTCATATGTCTAATTTGAAGAACTATAACAGATATATGTAATTAGAAATGAAGATCTGTAGGTTGAAAAAGATTTATAATATTCAAAGTATTCATTACATATATTTCACAAAGGAGTTAAAAAGTTACTAACAAAGAAAGTAGTTTAATTATGACACTCAAATTGTATTCATTTACATGTATATTAAGCCAGAACATAAAGTATCAAAAAGAAATATGAAAGTACGTATTGATAAAGGGAAACAAATAGTGGTGATTTGTTGTCCAGTTAAGTCTTTTGATTGCCATCGGTGTTCGTTAGATTTCATTAGATATACGAAAGGAATGAATGACTGCTCAATATCAAAGAGAAGTAAAAAAATGTGAGTAAATTTATAAAGTTCTTCTTTTCGTTTTCTTTGAGAAATATTTATTTATATTTCTACTTTTATTTATTCCATGTCTATTTAGTTTTTACATTCTAATCTAAGTCAAAGATTAGTCTATGCTACAATAATTTTTGAACCCTCGTGGACTTGAAGTTTGGATACTTCTCGGAGTTTGCATAAAGCATAGGTTGTGATGTCGCTTATCACGTCAATCAATCATCCAATGCGATGATATATATAAATATATATATGGAATTTATCCAGAGAGCACTGTGCCTATTTGGTTTTTTTTGAGCACCCAATTGTAGCCGTCCATCTACAAGATTCAATCCTCAAAAAATAGGAACTGATTTTCGTATGGAAATAAAACAAAATCGAAAATTTAAAATTTTTCTAAAAATAGCGTTACATTTTTGGAAAGGCAAGGCACACGTATATGATTACTAAAACTATCGATTCATTCCAACGCAAGGGACTTTTTTCATTTCAACGTAAGAAGAGAGGTATGCGATTCGTTTCATGATTTGATCGCTTATTTCTATCATAATTTCATTGTTTTAATGATATTTTTTTCTATTTCATCGTTTCATGATTTCATGATTTGATTGCTTATAAAATTTCATATTTTCTATCGTAAGCAATATTTTTTTTGAGAAGTATGATTGAAAAATGAGAAAATGGTGTTCATAATATCAATTTTTATTCAGTTTGATACATGATCTGTAGTAATAATTGATTTTTTATTGACTGTATTTTGATTTCATATAATAAGATATACAGAGTTACCGATGTATTTACTTAATTTACTTATAAGATATTTTATGTTACTAATGCTAACAAAATTGTTACTTTTTCGTGTGTTACTTTGAAGATGTACTAAGTTACTGCTCTTATAGTCATTATTACTGATGAAAATGCTACAAGGTACCTGTGTAATTTAAATATTTACTTGTCCTTTGTTATTAGTTACTGATATAGAAGTAAAAGTTATTGATTCTTATAGTCATTATTACTTCCTTGTGTTACTTTTAAGATATAATAAGTTACTGCTCTTATAGTCATTATTACTGATAAAAATTCTACAAGTTACTTGTCATTGAATAATTCTTTACTTAAGCGAGTATATTGCTGACTTACTAACAATTTATTACAAGTTACTTGTCATATAACAAATGTTACTAACAATTCATTACAAATTACTTGTCATTAAATGATTCTTACTGAAGCGAGTATATTGCTGACTTACTAACAATTTATTACAAGTTACTTGTCATATAACAAATGTTACTAACAATTCATTACAAGTTACTTGTCATTGAATGATTCTTATTTAAGCGAGTATATTGCTGAATTACTTTTCTTTATACAATTCTTACTATTCACGGATATAAATTAACTTATTCTTTCTTGCAGAACAAAGCATCAATTTGGTATCTTGAAGAAGCTGTTGTTATGCCAAGGAGCGAGAGCAAAATAACATCATCTAAATGGACTAGAAGACAGTTGAAATTTGGATGTTCGCCATATAACTATAATTAAGTAATTTATGTGTGACTTTCAGTAACACTTGGCGTATTACAAGTAATTAAATAGGCTACATAAGTAAAGAAGGTGTGATTCGATAGTAATTCAAAACAAAGAATAAAACAAGTAAGATATATAGAAGCATCAGTAACATGTAATAAATTGTAGGTAAAAGAAGGTAATGGAATAAGTAAGTTAGAATAAGTATAAAAAAATCACGTGACCAGTAACTTATGTAATGCTATTAGTAACGCTCGATACATTATAAGTAATTAAAAATATTATATAAGTAAATAAGAGGTGCTTCAGTAAGACTCAAAGTATTAAGTAACTATAACATTAGTAACAATCAAAATGACTTCAGTAAAATGGACATTTGTAATCAGTACTTATTGTATGGACATTAGTAATTCACATACTTAATTATGATCTCACAACAATAGTTACTTGAGAATTGAATATGTATTACTTGAGTAACATGAATAAATTATTGATCTCTGTACAATGTAATACTACAGATGTAAATACTGACAATTGTTTCAGTATTACTGATCTCGCAACACATAATTACTTAAGTACATTATTTACATTACTAATCAAATGTACAATGACTATTTCGTCGGTATGAAATTAATGATTTAAATGCATCTTTCCAAAACCGTCTTCCTTTTTTCAAGGACTCGATATAATTGGAAATATAAGAGGCTCAAACGTATTAATATCCTTTCAAAACCGACCACCTATTTTTAAGAAAATGATTTTACTCGAATTCTTATTATGTTAATAATGCAAACCACATTGTTATTGCCAAAACCGTCCCTTCGAAATAGAACACATACACGTGGTGAGCCCACATTTGGTGCTCACCACAACCCAAATGGGCACAGGGCTCTCTCTCTCTATATATATATATGAGTGATCATATGAGATGAGATTTGATGAGATGGTGAGATGTGAGATTCTGGACCACTAATTTCAACCTTCTCTCTCATGTTTTCTCTCTCCTAGCTGAAACTAGTGGCCCAGAATCTCCCATCTCACCATCTCACAGAAATCTCATCTCATAGGATCGTCCCTCTATATATATATGGGTTAAATGGGGATGCCCCTGAGGGAGCTAACTTGGCTCCCCCGCACAATTTCGCCGGGTTTTTTATTTTTTTTGAAAATTTCTTCCGTGAATATTCATCACTATATCCCTATATTATGCTATTAAAATTTCGTACGAAACAGAGACTCGTACGACCTCCATCCAGACAATCATTTTTTAACGGTAACAGAATTACTAAAAATGACCCTTCTGGATGGAGGCCATAGGAGTCTCTGTTTCACGTGAAATTTGAATGACATAATATAGGGATATATTGATGAAAATTCACAGAAGAAATTTCGAAAAAAAAGGGTGAAATAGAGCGGGGGAGCCAAGTTAGCTCCCCCCAATGGGGCAGCCCCATTTTACCCTATATATATAGGGTTAAAGGAGGCTACTCCGTGGGAGTAGCCAATTGGCTACTTGATGAATACACATTCATCACTCTTTATTCTTATATTTTAGCTACAAAAACCTTTGCAAATGCATGTAGATATGTGTAAATAGGAATAATTACCAAAAGCATGCATTGTGTAAAAATCTATAATTAGCATGTTTTTGTGCAAAAATAAAAGAATAAAGATCAAAAAGAAAAAAAGGGAAATATTTAGAATAAATATTGAGCAACCTAACCCAAGGGAGGGCTCAGCATGGGCCTGACCGCATAAAAGCCAAAGTAGAGGGAGATAGGGGCTCATGTGTAAATATTGGTGTAAATAAATAAAAATATTTTTTCCTCACCAAAAATATGCTTGTACATACTTTTACATATTTATAAAAATATAAAAACAAAATAAAAAGTTAAAAATTAAAAAGAATCAAAAAGATCTCTTTCATCATGTACATATACCACATCTATTTATTTATTTAACCTTGAAAATTAATAAAATTAATCTTTATAATTTTTGTAAATACTCTATGTCATATATTGTAAATAAATAAAATGAAAAGAATCAAAACCAAAACAAAATAAAAATAGAAAAATCAAAAATACAAAAATACATTGTACACATACCTTGTATATAGTTGTACATAACTATTTATTTTACCTATGTAAATAAATAATAAAAATCAAATAAAAACATCCTCTTATTCCTTATTTTATACTATAAATAAATAAAATATAAAATAGGAATAAAATTGTACAAAAATAATAATTAAAAATCAAAAATCAAAAGTCTACATATTGTATATATACCTATATATAGCTATATAATGTAAATACCTTATTTTTATTTCCAAAAATTAATTAAAAATCACAAAAAAATAGAGAAAAATAAAATAAAAATATTTTATGTTTTAAGTTTTTGCTAATTCGATCATTTTCTAACTCAAATAAATAAATCAAAATTTACAAGCTTGGCGGGCTCTGATTGGTCCACGGGGGATTGTTGACCCCCGGTCAACTCTCCCCCCAGGACCACCAGAGCCGGATCCAGAGTGGCCGACCCGATTTCTCGATTTTCCTCCCGCTCGATCCGACCGCCAACACCCAAACCCCGGGCTCCGATTACCCTCTGATCATCCAGGACCCTCGCCCGGGGTAGGTTTAGAGGATCCAAGCTCCGCGCATCTCGCCCGACCCCTGTCTTCTCGGATCCTCCTCCATATATAAAGTCATCTCCGGCGACCTAATTCTTTCATCTTTGATCTTCCCCTCGGCGCCTGTGAGCTCCTCCAGCGTCCCTGAGTGACAGTCGTGGCCTTTGGAGTTGCAGCGAGGCCCGGGCAGCCGGGAGTCACTGATCCGGTGGTAAACGCCGCCGTGCGCCGTCGCGAGCGCGCTCAGCCTCGGGGAACTCGACGGCCCCTTGCAGGCAATGATCGGGAGCTTCATCAGCTCCAGCCCAGTCGAATGCGCCCATCAGGTAGCTTAGTTAGGCCGTAGATTAGCTTAGGTTGCGATTTTTCGATTTTCAGTAGTTTAGCTCCGCCGCCTCCGCCAGCCGTCTCCGTCCACGCACTCGACCATCCGACACCACCACCACCTTCGCCTGACTCCTATCCACCTTCTCCGCCCCTTCACTCCTCCTGTCTCGCCTCGGAGCAGGATATCGGCTCTCACCCCTCCGCCGCTCGCCGGAGAGCCTCCGTCTCGCCACACCAGTCACCTTCCGCCCACTCTGACGGGTCGAGGCACTTTGCCCTCGACCCAGCTTCTTTCCTGTGCAGGTTTCAGGGCTAATCGACCTCATCTGGAGGTCGACACTTCTGGGCACAGCAGCTCCAGTTCGATCACGTCGCCGGAGCTCTCTGGAGCTCCTCGCCTCCATCGGAGCAGTGCATCGGGTGCGGAGCTTCATGGCGAAGCTTTCTCGCATCTCCTGAGCACCGGACGAGGACTACCGTACATGCAGAGGGCCGGCGAAGCTCGGCGGCCGCCAGTTCTTCCAGATCCTTCGTCCACCGTCAGATCGGCCTCGACGCTCCAGTTTAGATCTCGCCCGTTCATCCACGGAGCAGCACTGACCATCGGATCTCCCTGGGGTCGATCTTCACCGTTGAGCAGCGAGGTTAAGCCACGACGCCTCTCAGCCATCCGATCAAGCACGTGGCTTCACCACCTCCATCCGATCCGAGCCAGGAGTCCTTCGCAGCCCCACAACGCACCACAGTCGTTGGATCTGCCACGTGGGTGCATTTCAGCCATCGGATCGTGCCGAGGGCTCCTTTGGTTTGCGGCGCGCCGTCACAGCCGTTCGATCGGCCACGCGTCACGCATCCAGATCCTCGGATAATAAATAAGGGGTAAATTGTCCTTAGGCCCCTTTACTTTACGCATTTACTTTCTAGTCTTGTAAATACTTAATATAGTTCTTTTATTTTTATGAAAATTGCACTGTGGACCTTCCCTTTTATGTTATTTGCATTTATATCCCTGCCAGTGGTGGACACGTGCATCGACACGTGATATTTTTGGTGTAATTGCATTTTTGGCCCTGTGTTTTTGGCTTGTTAAGTTTTACATTCATAGAAATAGGACTTGCAATTAGGTCCCCCCAGGCCTGAGTCACGTGTATCGTGCGTGGCCCGGGGGGTAATTTGCTTTTCTAGCCCTAAGCTTTCCAAACTTGTTCCTCCAGGGACCCAGAACTTTGTTTTAATTGCAGAAAGGTCCCTGTGTACTGCTGCTTCTTTTGATTTTTGAATAAAATATCAAATCACCTCCAAATCAAATGAGAATTTGACACATGGCTCCTGCCATAGTGTAGGATTTTCAAGGATTTTTGAGGACATTTTTGATTTTGCTTGCTATTTTTAAAAATTCAAAAACCTTTATTTTTGTTACTGTTTAACTTGAAAATTCATAAAAAAATATAAAAACTCCCCTAAAAATTCTATAAAAATTAGCTACTGTTTAGTTTGTGTTCCTTGATTTTCTAGCCAATTTTGGCTATTCTTCATTGCTTAAAAACCTTAAAAACTTAAAAACACTAAAAAACCCATAAAAATTCTAGTAAATACATTAAAAAACCAAAAACAATAAATTTGGTACCTAAATTTTCCTTATTTTATCTATTTTACAGGAAAATTACCTCCAGGCTATTTTGAGGCCCTTAGGTATTTTATCTAGGGCTTCTTGGCTCGGTTGGACAGTACCCCTTGTTTTTGTTACTGTTTGATTTTTAGAAAATAAAATAAATATCAGAAAAATCCCAAAAATTCACCAAAAACATAAAAAATTATAAAACACATAAAAATATTTTTGTTTTGATTTTTGGTTGCATTTTGATGGATTAAATAAATTGTTGAAGTTTGCTTATTTGTGTTTTCCTTATTTTATTTATATATTAAAAATCCAAAAAAAATTATAAAAATACTTAAAAACCACTAAAAATATTTTGTCTTTTATTTTATTTGTTTTTACTACTTCGTAGGCCTTCGGCCAATCCGTGCTCCTTGAGTTCGACCCTGGGAGCTATACTAGGTTAAACACATAGCAGGACCGCTTCTCGTATTTTGATTGCTTGATTTGTCATTAGTGGTTCGATTTTTCTTGATCGACCTAGTCTGAGTGATTGAGGTCACAACGACCATTTCTGTACCTTTACCTTAGTCAATCAGACGGTCATCACTACTCCCGCCCCTATTTTTTCTCTATTTTTTATTTTTTTAAAATAAAAAATTTATTTATTCATCACTATATTCTCGTAACATGCTATTCCAATTTCGTCAGAAATAGAGACTCGTATGCCCTCCATCTAAAGGGGGTCAATTTCAGCAACTCTGAGACCGTTAAAATTTGACAGTCTTGATGGAGGGGATAGAAGTCTTGATTTAAATTGAATTTTGAATGACACCATATTGACATAATTGTGATCTAAATTCCAATAGGTTTCATTTCAGAAAAATAAAAAAATATAGGGAAAATGGGTGGGAGCATGTAAGTTGGCTACAACCAGGGAGCATACTCCCTTTTCACACACACACACACACACACACACACACACATGGAATTTATCCAGAGAGCCCTGTACCCATTTGGGTTTTTTTTGAACACCCAATTCTAGCCGTCCATCTACAAGATTCAATCCCAAAAAAATAGGAACTAATTTTCGTATGGAAATAAAACAAAATCGGAAATTTAAACTTTTCTAAAAATAGCGTTACATTTTTGGAAAGGCAAGGTACACGCATATGATTGCTAAAATATCGATTCATTCCATCGCAAGGTACTTTTTTTGTTTCAACGCAAGAAGAGAGGTATGTGATTCGTTTCATGATTTGATCGCTTATTTCTACCATAATTTCGTTGTTTTAATGATATTTTTTTCTATTTCATCGTTTCATGATTTTATAATTTGATCGCTTATGAAATTTCATATTTTCTATCGTAAGGAATATTTTTTTTGAGAAGTATGATTGAAAAATGAGAAGGTGGTGTTCATAATATCAATTTTATTCATTTTGATACATGATCTGTAGTAATAATTGATTTTTATCGATTGTATTTTGATTTCATATAATAAGATATACAGAGTTACTAATGTATTTACTTAATTTACTTATAAGATATTTTATGTTACTAATGCTAACAGAATTGTTACTTTTTCGCGTGTTACTTTGAAGATGTACTAAGTTACTGCTCTTATAGTAATTATTACTGATGAAAATGCTAAAAGTTACCTGAGTAATTTAAATATTTACTTGTCCTTTGCTATTACTTACAGATATAGAAGTAAAAGTTATTGATTCTTATAGTCATTATTACTTCCTTGTGTTACTTTGAAGATATAATAAGTTACTACTCTTATAGTCATTATTACTGATAAAAATTCTACAAGTTACCTAAGTAATTTAAATATTTACTTGTCCTTTGCAATTAGTTACCGATATTGAAATAAAAGTTACAATTCATTACAAGTTACTTGTTATTGAATGATTCTTACTGAAGCGAGTATATTCCTGACTTACTAATAATTTATTACAAGTTACTTGTCATATAACAAATGTTACTAACAATTCATTACAAGTTAAAGTCAGATCCTAGTTTTCGAAGTTCAAAATACGCTCAGTGTCATTGAATGATTCTTATTTAAGCGAGTATATTGCTGAGTTACTTTTTTTATACAGTTCTTACTATTCACGGATATAAATTAACTTATTGTTTCTTGCAGAACAAAGCATCAATTTGGTATCTTGAAGAAGCTGCTGTTATGCCGAGGAGCGAGATCAAAACAACATCATTTAAATGGACTAGAAGACAATTGAAATTTGGATGTTCACCATATAACTATAATTAAGTAATTTATGTGTGACTTTCAATAACACTTGGCGTATTACAAGTAATTAAATAAGCTACATAAGTAAAGAATGTGTGATTCGATAGTAATTCAAAATAAAGAATAAAACAAGTAAGATATATAGAAGCATCAGTAACATGTAATAAATTGTAGGTAAAAGAAGGTAATGGAATAAGTAAGTTGGAATAAGTATAAAAAAATCACGTGACCAGTAACTTATGTAATGCTATCAGTAACACTCGATACATTATAAGTAATTAAAAATGTTATATAAGTAAATAAGAATTGTTTCAGTAAGACTCGAAATATTAAGTAACTATAACATTAGTAACAATCAAAATGACTTCAGTAAAATGGACATTTGTAATCAATACTTATTGTATAGACATTAGTAATTCACATACTTAATTACCGATCTCACAACAATAGTTACTTGAGAACAGAATATGTATTACTTGAGTAACATGATTGAATCACTGCTCTCTGTACAATATAATATTACAGATGTAAAATACTGACAATTGTTTCAGTATTACTGATCTCGCAACACATAATTACTTAAGTACATTATTACATTACTGATCAAATGTACAATGACTATTTCTTCGGTACAAAATTAATGATTTAAATGTATCTTTCCAAAACCGCCTTCTTTTTTTTTAAAGACTCGATATAATTGGAAATATAAGAGGCTCAAACATATTAACATCCTTCCAAAACCGACCACCTATTTTTAAGGAAATGATTTAACTCGAATTCTTATTATGTTAATAATGCAAACCACATTGTTATTGCCAAAACCATCCCCTTCCAAATAGAACCAATACATACACGTGACGAGCCCACATTTGGTGCTCACCACAACCCAAATGGGCACAGGGCTCTCTGGATAAGCCCCCCCTCTCTCTATATATATATGGGAAAAATGGGGTTGCCCCACCCTATTTTTCGTAATTTTTTTTATTTTTTTAGAAAAATATTAACATGTATATTCATCTCTATATCCTTCCTATATGTCATTCAAATTTCGTCAGAAACATAGACTCCTACGACCTCCATCCAGACGTCATTTTTTTAACGGTCGCAAGATTTTTTAAATCGACACTGTCTAGATGGAGGCCGTAGGAGTCTCTGTTTCTTACGAAATTTGAACGACATATAGGAGGGATATAGGAGTGAATATATATGGTGATATTTTTCAAAAAAAATAAAAAAAGTTGTCCAAAAATGGAGCGGGGCAGCCCCATCAACCCATATATATATATATATGGCTTATCCAATGAGCCCTGTGCCCATTAACGTTTCAATGAGCACTCATTCTGGGCCATACACGTGTATTAGCAATAACTATATTTCTAATTATAGACTAACACGTATTTAAAAAATCCTATATTTCCTATTATACAACGTCGTTAAAAATTGGAAGACGGTTTTGGAAAGAAACGATTCAAATAAATGATTCCACGCAGATGACTAAGGATCCAAACGCTATGATAGTAATAAATATAATTCGGTCAAGTAAATGCTTATTGTGGGATCAGTAATATCAAGATAATGATCAGTAATTTACATTCAAATAATTACATTGTACAGAATTTAGTAATATGTATAAAATGATCAAGTAAATGTGTGTTGTGAGATCAGTAATAACATAATAAATGGTTAGTAATACCATTGTCTATGTAATGTGCATTGCATTAACAAATAGTTACTTTCTTACTTGAGCAGTGCCCATGACTTAATGACCATTACTTTGTTAAACTGATCTCATAGTAGCTATTACTTGAGAATCGTACACATATTACTGACCATTTGTTATGATTTTACTGACTTCACAACAAGCACTTACTTGTCCATTGTATATATATTACTGAAATCTGCACCATGTAACAAAATGAATGTAAATTACTGACCGTTGTTTGGATATTACTGACTTCACAACAAACACTTACTTGTCCATTGTGTATATATTACTGAATTTTGCACCATGTAATAAAATGAATGTAAATTACTGACTGTTGTTTGGATATTACTGATCTCGCAACAACCATTTACGTGAGTATTGTTTCTAAATTACTGAATTCTATTCAAAGTAATAATACATATAAAAATTACTGACCACTTGTTATGATTTTACTGACTTCACAACAAGCACTTACTTGGCCATTGTGTATATATTACTGAATTCTACACCATATAATAAAATGAATGTAAATTACTGACCGTTGTTTTGGATATTACTGACTTCACAACAAACACTTACTTGTCCATTGTGTATATATTACTGACCTGAGCATTTGGATCTCGATTTTCTGCAAGAAATCTTCGGTTCGAATGTTTTCTTTCCAAAACGATATTCCTATTTTTTAGGACGCGATATAACTGGAATACCACTTGTTGTTAAATCGCTTTGCATATTAATCTCCTTCCAAAAATAATATCCTTCGAAATAGGTAACAACCCAATTGATAATACACGTGTGTGGCCTACAAATGGTGCTCACCGAAATGCTAATGAGCCCTGTGCGCATTGGATAAAAATCCTATATATATATATATATAACCTTAAATCTGTAAACCTTGATATGTGCATAAAGTAAGTCCAGCATCTTCGAGAATCCAATTGCATAAATTTGCATGTTTATAAGCAAATATCTTTTTTATGGAGACTTGAGGTGTATGTTATTATAACACAATCACTATTTTCCCCCCTAACACCTTTACATGGATAATCTAATTGATCTTCAAACCAGTCAATTTATCTTTGACAAACCTAAGTACCTATGGATGCAAGTGGTCAGATATGGATACATATATAGGTGTTATTATATAGGGTAAATTACAATTTGGGTCTCCATCTATGGGTCCGATCCCAGAATGGGTACCGATCTTTAAATTGTAACGATTCGGGTTCCAGGGCCATTAATGTAAGGAAATTTTTGAGGCTAATGACGAGTATGCCCTTGTTTAAAAGTTGGAACCCAACCCCCGTTCCCTTCCCAACAAGGGCATATTCATCATGAACCTTAAAATTTCCATTTCCTAAATGGTCATGGGACCCGAATCGTTACAATTTAATGATCGAGACCCATTCTGGGATCGGAGCCATAATTGGGGACCCAAATTGTAATTTACCCTATTATATATTTATGTATTTGTAAATACAAATACATATGCAAATATGATTAATAGACATACATATATGGATATGGATGTTTGTGGATTACAAAGTGATATTTATGTTCATATCTATTTTAGAATAGATATCGATATAGATATCAAAATCTGTATAAAAATAATATGGCAGTGAATAGCATAAGGATATATCCACCTTTGTTTGCATCCCTATAGGTATTGCACATTACACATAAATATTTTCTAATGTGTTGTTTCAAGTTCATCGTGTACCACATAATTTTACCATGTCACAAAGATTTCTTTCAACAGTCGTATATGTTGCACCCTACAAGTTGAATGTCAGGCACATAAATTCTACTCCAAGTCATCTTTGTCGTACAAGAATCAATACATTTACTGATAAGAATAGATGGTCATATTGCGATTGGTAATCCTAAATGATTTAAACTCCTAATCCTAATAACAATCGAGTTGTATTCTTTTTTGTTGTCCTTATGGGAATATGACCATGAATTTGTCATGTATAAATGAAAAATGAGGGCATTGCCTCCACACCACAACAAGAGAGAACAACACAAGAGAAAAAAAGAGAGAAGGAGAGAAGAGAATGGAGAGAATAATTGAAAAATGAGAGTTGTACTTGTTCTACTTCTCAGTGATTTTCTTCTCCGGTGGTCACGGAAGGTGATTGATTACTATCATATTGCATGTATCTTCTTCTTTGCATGCTTTGATGGGTATGTCCAGTTGTTCATTTGTATCCAGTGTTTGATCTCCCAAACAATCGGTATTCAGACATGAGGTAATACATGCTTCAGTTACAGTAAACTATTGAGATTGTGAGCATCCAGAATCCTATTGAGGTGATCTAAGAGTCAATATGGGGTTTTTGCACGCTCCGAATGAGTTGGACGATTTTGATTAAGAGGAGTTTACTCTATTGACGAGTCGCTAAATACGATATTTAATTGGGTATTCATTGTAATACGTGTACTCAGCGATTCGGTCAGAACCGAGAGAAGATCTCCGTGAAGAGTGTCTCGGCTTAATTTATATCCCGGGCAAGTCCGGGGTCGAACTCAGGGAGGCAAAGGAACAACTTCGGGTTTAATTCAAAAACTTAGGTCTAGATTTCCAATGCATATTTTTTTAGATTTTTTTATGCAACAAGAATGCAAATGCAAGTGAATCAAGACACTAAAAAATCATACAATAGACCAAATTAATTTTAATGTCAAAATAGTCCAATTTAGCCAAAATATATTTTTCCTAGAGTCCTAATCCAGAGATGAATGCAAGGTATCTTTTTTTGGAATTTTATGGGTTAAAATGCAATAATGAAAAATGCACACTTTTTTTGGGTATTTTCGCAATTTTTCACACAAACAATAAGCAAAAAATATGAAAAATTTACTGGAATGCAAACATGATGCAAGGAAGCTACAATAATTTTTTTGGAATTTTTTGACAAAATATGATTTTTTTATGGATTTTTTAGTGAAAACAGAGTGGCAATGAGTAATTAATTTCTATTTAATCCACGTTATCAAATTAATCAAGTGCAAATTATCTCAAGTAGATATTTTCATGAAGAATCCAGGAGATTTGAAATTTCACAAAAAGGATATACGAGGATTTAATTAAAATTCAAACACTAAATTCACTCTACAAATTATTCCAGGCAAAAGACAACTCAATTTTAGATGAAATTTGGAGAGTAAGTTCATCACATATCAAGGCATCATTCTTAATTTTTGTGAATTTTTTGGAGCAACCGTGTGTGAGATATAATTTTAAGAGTCCAAAATGGGTAAACTATGCAAAATTTCAGTTGAACAATTTTAGTTAATTACCCATATCTCACAAAAATACAAATAAATAATCACATGACAGAGGATAAGTTGCTCAACATAATGCTATTTTTCTTTAAATAAAAGGATGCCAAAACAAGGTTCAAATTAAAGTGCAAATACAGGGGTGTCTTTGCAAAACAGAAATGAGCTTAAACAAGACAAACTATGTACAAGGGCTTGGTTGTAATTACAGAAACTTTGCGAGAAATGTATGCAATTTTTACAATAAAATAATAGAAAAAATGAACCTTTCTTCTTCCTTCATCGTGGACGCAGGAGGAGAATGAACCCAAATGGGGGCGGCGGCGGCGCGACCGCTAGAGCTGGAAGAGGGCGGCGCACGCGCGGCGGTGTGCGCGCGGCCGCTACGGTGGCTGGCGGCGGGGTCGCGCCAGCGACGCGGTGGTGGACCCGCGGCTGGAGGAGCGGCTGCCGCTATTGGAGGAGGTTGGAGGAGCGTCGCTGGGCGGCCGGTGGCGCCGCGAGGGGGGCGGCGGCAGGCTGTGAAGGTGGCGGCGGAGGCGGGGCAAGCCGCTGCTGGTGGCGGCGGAGGGCCACCGGCGTGGTGGCCGTGGAGAGGGCGGCGGCGGTGGGAACTTCCCCCCACTGCTGCTGCGTGTTTTTTTTGTTTTTTTTTTATTTTTTTTAATTTTCTGCTGTAATAAAAAGGGATCTTTTTGTTGTTTTAATTTTTTTAATTTTTTTAAATTTTCTTTAGACAGGAAATAAAAAACACAAACATATGGGAAAAAAATGATATGATGATGATGGTTATGAAGATGAAGATATATAAACAAATGGGAGAAAACAAATGGTGTGATGGTGGTGGTAATGAAAGAAATTTTTTTTTAATTTTTTTTTAATTTTTTTAATTTTGTTAAAACAGGGAATGAACATGATGGAAAAAAATATGATGATGGTAATGTGCTGGAGTAGAACAAATGGAAGATGATGAGTGGTGCTATGATGAACTAAAAAAATGCAAAACTGACAAGATGATAAAATGAAGGGAAAATTTACCTAAGATGAACGCGGTCGCCTATGGTGTGCTCTCGTGAGCACGGTCTTCGCTTAAATCGCCGGCATGCGATGAGCTCGAGCAGCGCACGGTTGCGGCTGCTATGTTGGCCAAAAAACCAACGGATCACACCGGAGAGAGGGCCGTCGTCGCTCGACCGCGGTTGCGTCGCTGTCACCAATTCAACTCAGGGAACTAGGCTCTCCTCACATAAAGATGGATCCAGGGCAAATTGAGGAGGATGGAATGTATATATAGATGATGAAATGAGAAGTTATTATGGTGGTGGAGTTGATGGGAAGTTGGATTATTAATGGAGTTGAATGGGAGGTTTAAAAAAATGGTGGGGTTGAATGGAAGTTGGTGGTATAATGAGTTGAATGGTGGTTATTGTAGAGAATGTAAAATAAATAAATAAATAAAATAAAGTTGTCTACTTTAAATACAATAAAATAAAAAGAGAAGAGAAATAGTGGAGAATTTACAAACAAACAACATGTACACATTTTTTTTACTTTTCTAATATGTAATTTTTTTATCTTTTTAATAAGAGATATTTACAACGGAAAAATACAATGAAATACTACAATTAAAATACAATACAAGTATGATTTCTTTGTATTTTTAATAATTAAGAAAGATACAAATAAAATTAAAGAAAGAATGAATATATACATAATGTACAATGTACATCTAGGTCCCAAAACCCAACTTTTGCAAATGAGCTCCGATTTTAATGAAACCACTTCCGTTGGATAGATAATTTTCTAAATTGAACTTTAAAAGTGAGTTTGGTGAATTTGGAGTTCATACGGAGCGGGAATTTAGCTTGGAAGTTGGACTCTACGGCTTTTTCTCTTTGGGATCTAGGAGCATTTATTTCAGGTGAAATTTGTTTTGTATTTTTATATTTTTATATACATTTTTATAAACAAGTTAGAGAAAGAATTAGGTAAAAAGGAGTTGAAATGAAATTATTAAAAATACATAAAGTTTTGAGCTATTTACAAGTATAAAACTCCTTTATTTTTGCGGCTTTTTATGTTAATTCATTTTGTACAGTTTAATATACAATAATTAGTGTGTTTTATTTACAAGAGTTATTTTGTTAATTTATTGATTTTATGGACATTTATTTGGGGTTTTACTCGGGGATTTTGCTAAGATCAAGATATTGCGATGATGAATCGTGGATTCATCACCCCCCTATACTTAAACTTTGCTAGTCCTCGAGCAAATAAAGAATGAATAAGTTGGGTTAACCCCTGACTGTGCATGTGAATACAAGACTTGATCCGTTCAAGAACTCTCGGTTTTAGAGATCCTAAAATTTTAAGCTGAACCAAGCTCTAGTCAAAAGGTACCCAATTCACCTAATCATCAGACTCTCTTTGTATACATATAAAGTAGGGATATGACTTTAAGTGTTGACCGCAGTTACAAGAGTAGAGTCACAACGTTACGCAAGGTTCCAGTCCAAGAGACTCTCCTATGGACCCGATCCTCAACACTAGGGAATAAATCATTTCTTGCATCCAATCCACCGTCTCTTTAGTTGTCAGACTTGAAAGTGTAGATGGCAGGCCAGTTGATGGAGGGCATAGGATTGTGTCATTTCTTCTCTCCCTCTCATTGGAACAAGGATCCTCTCAAGTGCCTTATTACGCAATGCATTTTTTTGGTGTTGATCAGTGCGTCCGTCAAGAGTAGTTGGAGCCGTCTGCACTTGTTTTCCTGGGAGTACACCGGGGTGTGCCTTTTTTGAGTACCTATCGTACCTTCAACACCCAGACTTGTAGCATTTACGATGCAGAGCCCTTTTTTGGTGCAAGCCCGACTCCTGGTCCTAATAGCGGTGGTTCAAGTGGACACTTTGAAATGGTTGGGAGCGCTCGCCTTTGGTGGAAGCTCTTTTGATAATTGACTTTGTGGAATGAGAGCTTTTCTTTGACATTTCATTGCTTTGTAGTATTTTGGCTAGCTCCACTGCTTTTACCAAGAGTTGGCGTACACTGATCAACATTTTTTTTATTTTATCACACCCTGGCACAAAGGTAAATGTCAAGAGATAGTACAAGAACCATGTTCTCATACTGGTTAAAGATGCTGACACTCAGGTTTCATGAAGCCTTCATTGATTTTATCCCATCCTCGAGCATCATCAAATCAAGTCCAAACTCAAATCCCTCATCCCAGTTCCTCAAGTGAAATTTCAACTCATCTCATCATAACTGCAGTCGTGTATGTGAGGTGCTGATCATATTCTTAAGGTAGAGACTAAGCATGCAATATAGCACACAAATCTTTCAAACTAGAAAATGTGAATAATTAAGTCCAAGACCCTAATGACTAAGGCTGGTTAACTCAAAATCTCAAGACCTCATAAACCAAGTGTTCTTGAACATCACTAGTCTTATGTGAAAGTGAATTGTGTCGGGGATTAAACCAACTTATTAGTTAGTTTTTTTAGTTAGTTTTTTTATGAATGTTTTTTTTGTTTTTTTTGGAAAAAGGTAGGTAAATAAGAAAGGACTTTTTTTTTGAAAAAGTTTTTTTTAAAGAGGATTTTTTGAAAAGTTTTTTTAGTAAATACAGTTTTTTTAGGAAAAAGTTTTGTTTTGTTTTTTTAAACCCACCCCATAATTATTGTATAGTATATACAAAAATACGTGAAAGTACGAGGTATGGGTAAAATATATATGTAATATATGCACGCCCCCCTATACTTAGCTTGTGCTATGTCCTCATGGCACTAGGTGACAAAAAGGCATAGCTCGTACTAAGCGTAGGAAAGCTAAAATAATAAAATAATAAACAGTATAGAAGTCGATCCGCCCCCCTATATTTAGGCTCTAGATAGCCTAAGTGTAGAAGAAGAGCAAAAATGGGGCGGACGAGGTCAAGAGGAGAAATGATGAGTAAATACACATGGCGGGCATCGGTCCCCCCTATACTTAGGCTTTGGTCAGCCTAAGTATAGGACAAGAGTAAGTGTGAGAACCGATGTGATCTCGAGAATATACAAAGAAGGGAGAATATGTACAAGAGTGATTGAATCTTTTAAGATGTTGAATCTTGATGCTGCATCTTCATGAAGAGTAATAAGATGTATCTGCTCTGTGCTCACTCTGTATGAAGTTGATGACCTCGACTTGGACTAACTGCTCTTTGGAATCAACAAAATGCTTCAACAGTTGTCCATTCACCACATGAGATTGTGCACCATCTGTGAGATCAGCTATCTCTACACTTCCATTCTCGTGCACTTTCTTAACCACAAAGGGACCCATCCATTTAGATTTGAGCTTCCCATGGAACATCTTCAACCTGGCATTGAACAACCATACCTTTTGTCCAGGGACAAAGTCTTTACACCTAATGTGCTGATCATGCCATCTCTTTACTTTGTCCTTATAAATCAAACTGTTGTCATATGCCCTGTTTCGGATTTCCACGAGCTCGTTCAAGTTCAAGTCTCGGCAAAGCTTCCCTAGGTGACAACTCCAATTAATCTTCTTAATTGCCCATTCAGATTTATGAATCAATTCTGCGGGCAAATGGCATGGCTTGCCATAGATCATTCTAAATGGTGAAGTACCCAATGGTGTCTTGTAGGCTGTCCTATAGGCCCACAGAACTTGGTCCAAGAGCTGAGACCAGTTCTTCCTATCGGGACGAACCAATTTCTGCAAAATACTCTTCACCTCTCTGTTCGAAACCTCTGCCATGCCGTTGGACTGTGGGTGGTAAGGACTAGTAACTCTATGCTCAAATCCATAGTCCTTAGCTAAAGATCTCATATCTCGGTTCACAAAATGGCTACCCCCATCAGATATCAACACTTTTGGCATCCCGAACCTAGCAATAATATGGTCTCTCACAAACTTACAGACAGTCTTGCTGTCTGCGGTTCGGGTTGGGATAGCCTCCACCCACCTAGATAAATAATCAACCGCCAACAATATGTACTCATGTCCATGGCTGTTGGGAAAGGGACCCATAAAATCTATGCCCCATGCATCAAAAACATCACAAATAATCATCGGTTGCATGGGCAATCTCATCTCTCTGTCCAACTGTATCCCATCCTTTGACAGATCGGGCACGACCGTACAAAATCAATGGCATCTCTAAACAAGGTCGACCAATACAATCCACATTGAAGTACTTTGTGAGCGGTTCTCTTTCCCGAATGGTGTCCTCCAGCCTCAAGTGAATGATAATATGTGAGGACACTCTGGTATTCCTCCTGAGGAATACACCTTCTCCAAACACAATCCGGTCCTTCACAGAAAAGGAAAGGATCGTCCCAGTGGTATCTCCTCTAATCCGACTTTAGTCGATCAATGCTGCTCCTAGTCCAACCATGGGGAACCTGCTTGGAGACAAGATAGTTCACCATGTTGGCATACCACGGGAGTGAGTCAATAACACAAATTGACTCATCTGGGAAGGTCTCTCTAATCCGCTCATGATAAGGAGAATCTTTAATTTCAATCCGAGAAAGGTGATCAGCCACGACATTCTTCACTCCAGGATTATCATTAATCTCCAAATCAAATTCCTGGAGGAGTAAAATCCACCTAAGAAGACGCGCCTTCACGTCCTTCTTTTCCATTAAGTATCGAATGGCTGTGTGATCAGTATAAATTGTCACTTAGAGCCTAAAATATATGATCTGAACTTCTCGAGGGCCCATACTACTGCGAGCATTTCCTTTTCAGTCACTGTATAATTTTTCTGTGTAGGATCTAATACTTTGCTCGCGTAATGGATCGCAAACGGAATCCCCTCTCGCCGTTGTCCTAGCACAGCTCCTATAGCTAAATCTGAAGCGTCGATCATGATCTCAAAGGGGAGAGACCAGTCAGGAGCTTGAAGGATAGGCGAGGCACAAATCTTCCTTTTCAAGAGCTCAAAGGCCTCCAGACACCTGTGATCTACAACGAACTCTGTGTCTTTCCCTAAGAGCTCAGTCAGTGGGCAGGCGATCTTTGAAAAATCCTGAATGAATCTCCTATAGAATCCAACATGCCCTAAGAATGACCGCACTGACTTCACGTTGGTAGGTGGATCGAGTTTCTTTGATCACCTCCACCTTGGCAGGGTCAACCTCCATTCCCCTTTTGGAGATGACATGCCCCAACACGATACCCTCCGTCACCATAAAGTGACTCTTTTCCCAGGAGAGTACCAGATTCACCTCTCTACACCTCGTGAGGACTCGGTCCAAGTGCGCTAAACATGTATCAAAAGAATCACCATGGACCGAGAAGTCATCCATGAACACTTCCAGGAAATCTCCCACCATCTCAGCAAATATGGCTATCATGCACCGCTGAAATGTGCCCGGGAATTGCAGAGCCCGAATGGCATGCGCCTGAAAGCATAAGTGCCGAATGGACATGTGAATGTGGTCTTTTCCTCGTCCTCAGGGGCTATGGCCACCTGGTTGTAGCCTGAGTACCCGTCAAGAAAACAGAAGAACTCTTTCCCTGCGAGTCTCTCCAAGATCTGATCAATAAAAGGTAAGGGAAAGTGATCTTTCTTGGTCGCAGCATTCAGGCGCCTGTAGTCGACACAGACGCGCCACGACATGGGTACTCGTGTCGCGATCTCTACCCTCCTCGTTGGTGACCATCTGAATTCCCGACTTCTTCGGGACAACATGAAGTGGGGACACCCACTTGGAGTCAGAAATAGGGTATATGAACCCTGCCTTGCACATTTCTCAATTTCTTTCTTCACTACTTCCCGTAGATTGGGGTTAAGTCTCCTCTGAAACTCTCAGGAAGGTCTCACGTTATCCTCAGTAAAAATGTGGTGTGAGCAGAGAGCGGGGTTGATGCCCACGAGATCCGATACTGTCCAGCCTATTGCTTTGCGGTTCCTCTCTAAGACCTCTAACAATCTAGACTCCTGTTCTAAAGTCAAGTCTGAGCTAATGATGACAAGATATCTCTCTTTGGGTCCCGCAAGAAAGGCATACTTAAGTGTAGGAGGCAGTGATTTCAGTTCTGGCAACGTGGTATCATCAAGCAGATCTGGCTGAACTGAATCTGAATCTGGTTCCGTGCTGCATGAAGGTGGGCTAAGCTGAGTAGTACTCGCCACCAAATCAGAAGTATCGGGAGTCGAATCGTCAAAAATATCCAAACAATCGGCAAAAGCCACATCCGACTCGTCATCTATGTCCCATGATTGTTTCGAAGAGGATGGAACTGACAGATCCGGACGGATCTCTAAGTCATCATGAGAATAGGTTGATGCATCTCTAGTAAAATCAGACAACACCTGGCAAACTGCATCATGCACTATATCCTCTCCAGATGAAAGGGTCTCGCTCTGTCCTGAAGGAATCTGTCCCCAAATCCCAACTGTGCTAATCAAACTGCAGTCTGCCTCTGAAGATGAGTACTCTGTGCTACTCTCTGAATCGGGTCGCACTTGGTTTGCTTCATCTCAAGGTTCACTTCTCCACCTGGAGAACGGAACTTCATCATTCCCATACCATAATCGAAAGCTGCGCCTGCGGTCCTAAGGAAGGGTCGCCCGAGAATGATCTGAGATTCTCTCCAATGATTGGGGGTCTCCATGTCCAAGACTGTGAAGTCCACCTGATAGTTCTGCCCCTCAATCGAGATAACGACGTTCTTCACTTCTCCCTTAGGTCTCTTCATTGAACAATCTGCAAATTGGAGTAAAAGCTCTAGATTTGCGAAGTGGTCCCAACTCCAATTTCTGATATAAGGCTAAGGGAAGTAAGTTGATCGAAGAACCGTTATCTAAGAGTGTGCGTGCAAACGCAATGTCGTCAATACGACTCTCCACATAGTGAGCACCCATGTCTCTCTTTTTCTTTGGCAAAGTCTGATTCTTGAGACAATAGGTTGTGGCTACTGATAAGACATGTGTCTTTATATTTCGGTTATCCTTCTTCCTGCTAACCCTTGTAGGTGTGCATCTCACCTTAAGGTATTTTTGGAATGTAGGATGGTTAGCCACATATTCATCAAAGGGCACCTTAACTGTGATGTTTTCTTTACAAAACCGTGCCATATCGGGGTCATCTTTCTGAATCTTTTTGATGCACTTTCCTGCCATAAGAGCACAGGGGAAAGGGATTGAAGCTAGGGAAACAGAGGATGAAGAGTCTGAATCATGAACTGAAAGATCATTCTTTGCATTAACGGAAATAGAGTTCTTCATACAAGAATCTTTTTAATGCAACATGGACTCAAAGTCTAAACTATCTACTATAGGTTGTGGAATAGAAGCTGGAGTGGTATCCGCCACAACCGGAGATGCAAGGTCCTCCGAGATTCAGAAGAATATCCATGCTGACGATGCTGCATACATGCTCTCCTCCAACCTCCTCCAATAGCGGCAGCCGCTCCTCCAGCCGCGGGTCCACCACCGCGCCGCCAGCCACCGTAGCGGCCGCGCGCACACCGCCGCGCGGGCGCCGCCCTCCTCCAGCTCTAGCGGCTGCGCCGCCGCCGCCCCCATTTGGGTTCATTCTCCTCCTGCGTCCACGATGAAGGAAGAAGAAAGGTTCATTTTTTCTATTATTTTATTGTAAAAATTGCATACATTTCTCGCAAAGTTTCTGTAATTACAACCAAGCCCTTGTACATAGTTTGTCTTGTTTAAGCTCATTTCTGTTTTGCAAAGACACCCCTGTATTCGCACTTTAATTTGAACCTTGTTTTGGCATCCTTTTATTTAAAGAAAACAGCATTATGTTGAGCAACTTATCCTCTATCATGTGATTATTTTATTTGTATTTTTGTGAGATATGGGTAATTAACTAAAATTGTTCAACTGAAATTTTGCATAGCTTACCCATTTTGGACTCTTAAAATTATATCTCACGCACGGTTGTTCCAAAAAATCCACAAAAATTAGGAATGATGCCTTCATATGTGATGAACTTACTCTCTAAATTTCATCTAAAATGGAGTTGTCTTTTGCTTGGAATAATTTGTAGAGTGAATTTAGTGTTTGAATTTTAATTAAATCCTCGTATATCCTTTTTGTGAAATTTCAAATCTCCTGGATTCTTCATGAAAATATCTACTTGAGATAATTTGCACGTTGATTAGTTTGATAACGTGGATTAAATAGAAATTAATTACTCATTGCCACTCTGTTTTCACTAAAAAATCCATAAAAAATTCATATTTTGTCAAAAAATTCCAAAAAAATTACAGTAGCTTCCTTGCATCATGTTTGCATTCCAGTAATTTTTTCATATTTTTTGCTTACTGTTTGTGTGAAAAATTGCGAAAATACCCATAAAAAGTGTGCATTTTTCATTATTGCATTTTAACCCATAAAATTCCAAAAAAATATACCTTGCATTCATCTTTGGATTAGGACTCTAAGAAAAATATATTTTGGCTAAATTGGACTATTTTGACATTAAAATTAATTTGGCCTATTGTATGATTTTTTAGTGTCTTGATTCACTTGCATTTGCATTCTTGTTGCATAAAAAAATCTAAAAAAATACGCATTGGAAATCTAGACCTAAGTTTTTGAATTAAACCCGAAGTTGTTCCTTTGCCTCCCTGAGTTCGACCCCGGACTTGCCCGGGATATAAATTAAGCCGAGACACTCTTCACGGAGATCTTCTCTCGGTTCTGACCGAATCGCTGAGTACACGTATTACAACGAATACCCAAATAAATATCGTATTTAGCGACTTGTCAGATGGCGTCGTTGCCAGGGAGGCAAACGACTTAGGGATTAGTTTAAAAATTTGGATTTAGATTTTCATTTACTCGGGTAGTCTGACCCCCGAGCCACTTGTATTTATTCCATTTTTTGCAATTATTTTTCTTTATATTTTTGTATATATCTTGTTGTTTATCTCTCTAATATAAATTTTATTTTCCTTGCGAGGGCCCGGTGGACTTGGAGTACATCGGAGGTCGAAGGACGCGACGCGTGCCGACTGTTGAAGTGCGAGGATAATTTATTTATTTTTGAGAGAATTTTGTAAATTGTTGCAATTATTTATCTTTCTTATTTATAGCGGCTCTTGTTTGAGAGCTCGCGCGTGTAAAAAACTTGGACATTATTTGTGGTGTGTCGAGCCTGCAAGGAGGTACGATAACAAATCAGATGGCAAAGTTCGCATCGAGGGGTGTATCATCCTCCGTAGAACCCTTTAAAGGGAATAACGACTTACTTTTATGGGAACAAGGAGGTGAAGAATATATTCACGTGAGAAGTACTTGTGAAAGCTCTTCAATATAAAGAAAAAAGGCATAGAAGATGAAAGAAGAGGATCATAAGAAGATATGGGATACCCAAATAGTACAATATAATTATCCTTGACAGACAACACTCGTCTTGAAGTCATCAATATAGAAGGTTTGGATGAAATTCGAGGGATGGTATAAGTTTAAATCTCTAAGAAACTTGCTATTGACGAAGAAGAAGCTCTATAATCTAAATATGATTGATGGGACAATGCTCGAGGTACACTTCAATGGTTAACAAAAGTTTGACACGTGTGCTCAAATTTGAGGAGAAGATTACGAAAGGAGAAACTCTTTTCCAGGAGGAAGATAATGCATTGATCTTGTTGACTTCTAAAAGACCCGTTGGACTCCCTTATTAATATGTCATTTTTATTGTAACATGAAAATCCAACAATCTTTCAAAAACAATACTGAAATTAATCTCAATGTGGTTAATTATTTATTTTACTTGGACAAGTCCTAAAGTCGAACTAAAGGATGTATTATGAGGGTTTAGAATTAACTCTCAAATAATCTAAAATATTAGGTTTTCAAAGAAGATGAGTTTTTATGGGTTTTAAGTTTTACAAATGTTTTATGGATATTAAATATAAGAGATGTGACTAATTAAAAAATATGATTCATGAATTTTACAAATTATTTTAATGCAAGAAATAATGTTATGCAATGTGTGAGGATGAAGTGAATAAATGCATTTTTTCTATGAATTTTTAATGATGAAAAATGAATGCAAGAGATAATTGAAAGATCAAGCAGGAACAAGCAGGCCAATTCAATTCAATCCTTGATCCCTCCACTTGATTGTTTCAGAAATAATTATTTAAACTCTAGCATAAGTCCCCAATTTTTCGCAAGTATTAAGAGCAGTAGGGATCGATAACAGAGAATAATTGTTCTCTATATTTACAAATTACTTTTCCAAATAGTTAATATTAAAAAATGTCTCCAAAATAAATGATTAAGTGTTCCAGATGATAGAGGGTACAATAAGCTTTAAAATGACATCAAGTTCAAGAAATTTGGACCACAAATGTTCGAGATATGAATAAATCAGTTCTAGGGGTATAAATGCAAGAAAAATAATTAAAGACTTCATAAAAAATACCTTCTGATGAATTCTCTGTAATTTACCAAACCTGGAAGGGGTTCTCTGATATTTACCTACTGATGAGTCTGTGATTCATTACTCTAATTAGCTGAAATTATAGCTTTGTCCCGAGAAATCAGATGCATTCACATGTTTATATTTAAAATTTAATATTCATGCGCTTGTAAATATTTTGCATAAATTTGCATTTCATTTGCATTCATGTTCATATGTAATTTTTCAAGTAACTTCACTCATTTTTAATTAATTCATCCTAACTCCAATTGATATGAAACTAACTTCATTGTGTGCATATCACTAACAATAACCATTGGATAATCCAAAAAAATATTAACTTGTATACGTGTGAAATAAACCCAAACCTTGATTCTAGGATAAAAAGTTGTAAATGCTGATATCTCTCACATAAAGTGTCTAATTTCACTCTACTTACTTTTAATTTAGTGTACGCTTAAATATCTACAAATCGATATCAAATTCAAAAGAATCGGAGTTCATTTGTGAAATAAGGGTTTTGAGACCGAACTGTATAATGTACATATGTACTGATTTTCGAATTATTATTTCGTGTACATATTTGACTCTTTTTTATTTATTTGTTTTCATTTATTTATTTCATTTAGTGTTTTAACTCATTACATAAAAGTCAAAATCCAAAAAAATCAAAAAGCAATGAAAAATACCAATTCTGACTTGAGCACATTGACTAGTTCACTTGTACATATCTCATATTTTCTAATTATTTTTAACTCACAAAGATCCAAAAATAATACATTTGAGTCCATTATATTATTTTACATCATATTTAATTTTTACATACATTATTTATTCATATAGAAAATCAAATAAAATTATAAAAACTAAAATTTGATATTTTATGTAAATAAAATATCACCAAAAAAAATATATATATATAGTTCATAATTGGGTCCATTTGCACTTAAATCCTTCGTGAACATTGTAGAATTCATTTAGAGCTACATTTTTTATTTTGAGAAATTTTGCATTCGAGACCATTTGTTATTGCCAATGTATTTATTTCTACATTTTTTGCATTGGTCAACAATCTTAGTCAAAGTCGTGCAGACGTGGCTTGGCCCCATTTGCCCTTGTCAGCCTCATGGTCAAAGTACCTCCCATCCTTGGTCAACCATGTTTGTCCTCTATCACCTCCCTCTTTGGCTTGATCCAACGATCGACGTTATTCTTGCCCTTATTCTATCCCCCCTTTCGCGTTCAAGGCACATGCTCCTCACCCACTATTGGATCTGGGATGACCCAACGGTGGCCACTAACCACCTTCAACCTCTCGCTCCACCTGTAACGTCCTCTGCAACCCTAGTTGTCTTGCTCTACTCTGACTACCATCTCCCCCCTCTCTTTCGATCGTCCACCTGGAACCAAACACTAACTTATCCACCCCCTCTAACCACCATAGCCTAATCTCTACAACAAACTCCACTGGAGAACCCAAACACCCAACGACCCATCTTATCCCCTCCTTATCCTTCCCCCATCGCCATCTCCCCAATGACCATTATAACCTCCAATCACCAACCTTATCCAAGCCTCTAACCACTTGAAATTTCATCTCTTATTTCCCTCTCGTCATCCCCAACGAATCCCCATCTCATACGCTTCAGCAAAAACCCGAACTCTTATAGAATCCAACCCCCTCTCCGGTCAACATCATCTGCCATCAGTCATCCTTTCGATAAGAGAGAGTTAGGCTCAGACTCGTTGTGATAACATGATTGGATGTCTGGTGAGACTGAAGGAAGTAAATAAAAGTTACTTACTATGCATCACCGAAATGCGGAATATTTAACAAACATTTTGCCAAAAATAATCTTACATCATCGTATGAACTAGAAGATGTAACACAATAATTTGTGCATTCAGAAGTTATAAATTCTAAGGAAATAATTTCCAAAATATTTTTTTATTCACAATAGATAAAAGAGATAGATCAAGGTGACCTCTTGAAGCGTGAGTTTCTAAACGAGGAAACATTGCTCTGCTTTTATACTTACGTCACATGTCCAATATGTGTTTTATAGTCCCTTGGATTTTAAATCAAGGGCTTAGAGCAAGTCCTAATTCAATAAAGGTTGTCTCTTTTTTTATCTCCAATTAATATTAACTAATTAACAATAAATAAGTAACAACTTAATTTAACTAAAATTAGTTAAAGTTGTTGCCTTTTAATCTATCAATTAATTAACTTAATAATCTCATTATAAATATTAGAGGAATTATGGAATTAATCCTGAATGCTTATGAATCATGTTCATGAGCCCAAAATTAAATGTTAATCCAATTTACATCTACAAAATTAATGTGAATGAAATACACATAATTTCATGCCTTGGAAATATTATGTAAATCATATTTACATAAATATTTATATGAATCATATCCATATAAATATTAATTATGTGAATCACTATTCACATTATTTAATGGGATATATTTTTGATCGTATTCACAAAGTTTCCCTTATACAATAATAACTACTATTATTACAATACTGACATCAATAGGTATGAGTCCTAATCCAATTAGGACTCATCAGATACAAATGCAGATACTTGGTTAACTATCTAATTTCAAACTTTATACCATTTTTGCAAAAATCCATCACCAACGAATGTTAAGCTCGAGCTGTAATACTTTACACTCAGTGAGCTCAAAGAAACACATCACACTCTCCATGAGCTGGAGAAAGTGTCGATGAGATGAATCCAGCTTCCTTGACCATTTCTAATCATAATCCAAATCATTTAAAACTAAGAAACGAGCTCAAAGAGCTTGTTATTTCTATTTCCATATCCATTTCTGATTCCAACATTTGGACATTGAAATTGGAAATGATATTGGAAACGGGATTCAAATGAATTGCGATTTAATCCAATTAAATCATAAATTATCTAGCTAAATAGAGCCACTAAAATCCATCATGTTTCATCACTCACTCGGAATGTAAGTGCCATGGTAGATGATCCACTACAATAGATGCAACCCTGAGTATTCCCAATACTCATTCATCCTTCACACTGGAAGACTTTGATAAATCCGAAGTTCAAACCCTAGTTTGAATGTCTTCTTCAGAATATATCGATAGATTTCTCATTTGATAATTGGGTTACAATATTAATCATATACTTTCCAAAAGAATATATTAATATCTCGAATTTGTTTCTTATTTAATAAACAAGACAACCATGCATGGAAGCCATTTTGATCCCAAATCATCTCATGCATGAGCTCTATCTCCATGTTCATCAACTATGAACCTATGATTCCTTCGAGAGATCATACATCTCATATGACTTCATATGCACACCAACGCGCTGGTATATAGACCTTGGCTAGGTCACTAACCTATTGGTCTGTCAAATATGCAAACTCATGCATATAGATGCATGTTTGTCCGAGGTCAAAGAATGTGTGCTTGATTATGAAAATTACAAGGTGATGCCTTTTTTCTCATATAGGCTGATATCCACGTCTTAGTTTATCTCGACCTCATCAGTTTAACTCCTTGACTTGATTATTATAACACATATGAATCTCCAATCTAATGCGGAGGACCTACATCAAGAAGTCGGTTAGAAATCGATCTTTAGAGATAGATTGCAATCTCTTTCTCAGACTGGAGATCTGTATTGAATACCACATGTTTGAAGTCAGTTCTATCCCCCCGAATATATGGTATTCAATATGGCCATGGTACATATACCTAATTGTACAAAGGACCTTAATAGTAAAGTGTATCCACACTCATTAATTTCATTTCAGATGAACATGAGAAAACAATAAGTTCTATTGCATTAATGGGTCGTCGAGGGCTTACAAGTCCAACCGTCTCCCACTAGCCCTCAGATCCATTCATGTACAACTCTCAACCCTGTATTAATTGTGCTAATCGTCGACTATTTATCAAATAGACGAATAAGCTAATTAGTCACTCTATCACCCGCGACTATGCCAAGTTCTATTACAAACTTGCATACCCAAGTGAACATTAACTACATCGAATGTAGTTGCCGCATTTTATGCATCCAATGCTTTACTTCGTCGAAACGTCCATAGTGTCCTGCTTCTTGCTACACTTAGTTCACAAAGCACTATTGTCCAACAAAAATAAGAACCCTTAAGTTGTCTTCCTATCATCCATATTTGATTGAAAATCTAAATCAGTGTACCCTAAGACTTGGAGATCATTATCTCCATAAATCAAAACCTAGTCTTGAGTTCTTCTTAGGTACTTAAAGATGCTCTTCACTGCAGTCTAATGTTTCTCTCCATAGCGGGATTGGTAGTGCCTTACACCCCTACTGCATGACAGATATCTAGTCTAGTACACATCATGGCATACATCAGGCTTCCCATAGCCGATGCATAGAGGTATCCAACCATGACTTTCTTTTTCTTAATAGTTTGAGAAGCCATCCCTTTAGATATGTGAATACCATATCTTTATGGAAGGAATCCTTTCTTGGAATTGCCCATACTGAATCTTTCTAATATTTTCGTGATGCATCCTTGTTATGAAAGTCCTAATATCCTCTTCTGTCTGTTTCTGAATAGTTTCAGGCCCAAGATGTAAGAGGCTTCTTCGAGATCCTTCATCTCAAAGGTATTGGATAACTAGACCTTAACATTAGTCATTATCCTTGTATCATTCCCAATGATAAGGATGTCATCTATATAAAGCACAATGAACATAATGGCACTCCCACTAAGCTTCTTGTATACACATGGTTCATCTAGATTCTGCACGAAATCATAACTCTTTATGGTTTCATCTAATCGGATGTTCCAACTATGAGAAGCTTATTTGAGATTATGGAATGGAATTCTTTAGCTTGCACACTTTTCCTTCCTCAACTATGAAGTTCTGGGGATGCTCCATATATATATCCTCTTCGAGGTATCCATTGAGAAAAGTGGTCTTGGCATCCATCTTCCAGATGTCATAGTCCAGGTATGCAGCTATGGCAAGCAATGCCCTGATGGATTTAAGCATAGAAAAATGAGAGAATGTCTCATCACAATCGATGCCTTCTCTCTATGTGTAACCCTTGGCTACTAGTTGTGCTTTGAAGGTCTTTACTTTCCCATCGAGTCCCCTCTTCCTCTTGAAGATCCATTTGCATCAAATGGGTTTGACTCCTTTAGGTGGATCTTCGAGGGTCCATACATCATTTTTGTGCATGAAGTCTATTTCAGACTTCATTACTAACATCCAACTATCCATGTCACGATCACTCAAAGCTTCATCGAATGAAGTTGGATCATCATCAGACTCTTCTAATACATAGAATTCGTACCTTTCAGGTTGTCTTACAACCCTAGAACTCATCTTAGAAGGTACGGTCATGTCATTTTCAACTATCTCTTCAATTTCTTATGTAGGAACCTTATCGGTCTCACTAAATTCGATTACTTTCTTAAATTCGTTATTTTCTTGACTTCTAAGGAATTCATCTTCTAGAAACTTAGCATCTCTAGAAATGATTACCTTTTAAGTCTCAAAATCATAAAGTTGATATCCAATATCGTTCTTTGTGTATCCAATGAAGTAGCACTCTCTAGTACGAGATTCCATCTTGCTTGCATCCACGTTTCTAACATGGACCAAACAACCCCAAATCCTCAAGTGTCATACACTTGGCTTGGCACCATACCAAAGCTCATGAGGGGTTTTAGGTATATATTTAGATGGAATCTTGTTTAGGACATAAGCTGCAATCTCTATTGCATGTCCCCAGAAACTGAGAGGTAAGTTTGCTTTACTCATCACTGATCTTACCATGTCTAACATGGTTCTGTTGTATCTCTCTACAATTCCGTTGAGTTGAGGAAAACCTGGAGGAGTGAGATTGGAAACAAAGGAGTGAGATTGGAAATAATTCCTCTCTCCTTAAGGTATTCTTTGAATTCATCTGAGAGGTATTTGCCACCTTAGTTAGATCAAATCCGTTCTATATTCTTTCATGTTTGATTCTCAAACAAAGCCATGAATTCTTTGAACTTATCAAAGGTTTCATGTTTATGATGTAATAAGAAGATAAAACCATACCGCGAATGGTCATCAATAAAGGTCACATAATATTGATGTTCATTTCGAGTCATAGTACAAAAGGAACCGCATAAATCAGTATGTATGAGGTCCAATATACCTTCACACCATTCACCTTTCTTAGAGAAGGATGTCCTGGACATTAACCCACGAATACAATGTTCACAAGTTGGTAAATCACAGATTTCTAAGAAATCTAAAGGTCCATTCTTTACCAGTCTATTAATCCTATCAACAGACACATGTCCAAGTCTTTGATGCCAGATCATAGTCGAATGATTTCCATCCTCCCTTGATTGTTTAGATGTTTTAACATTATTATTAATGTTAATGTTGTTAGTGGTATTGACATTCATAACTGATGAATCTTGGATTCATCACTCTAAATCTCATTTATTAGGTTAATTCCCTCAAAATCATCAGCATTTCTGCATTTATTCTGCATAATTAGCATTCATGTATGTTTGCATAAGAATGGTATTTTTTCCATCATTTTTGCACAAAATAAGCAGCCAAAAATCCAAGCCAAAGTTGAACTGTAAATAGCCTAATTTTCCTGATTTTTAACTCCTTCATGCTAACTCCGAATGACACAAAACCTCCTCCATTGTGTACATATCACTTACAAGAATAAATAAAAATACAAAAAAACCTAACCCTGATAAGTGGACCAAAAACCCAAACCCTAGTTTCAGGATTTTCGGACTAAACCCCATATCTTCCCCATTCAGTGTCTGATTTGATCCTACTCACTTTTGAACTAATGCACATTCAATTACCTTCAAAACAAGACCAAGTTCAAGTAAATCGGAGCTCGTATGTGAAAGTTGGATTTTGGGCCTCTTTTGTACATTGCGTATTTTAGCGGTTTTTGACCCGTATTTTATGTACACACTTTCTTAATCAATAAAAATCCAAAAAAAATCAGATTTAGATGTCTTTTATTTATCTTTGATTTCTCTTTATTTTTTCGGATCTTTTATCTGGCTTAAAAATGACAAAAAAATTAGAAAACCCAAAAATCCAGGTATTCTATGTACATGGGATACCCCAAAAATTCACTTTGTGCATTTGATCGATTTTGATTTTAATGTCTTCATGAAAGTTGTAGATCTCTTTGAGACAAGCATTTTTTGTGAAGAAACTTTTTCGATCCGAGGTCGTCTACTATTTATTATTGATTTTATAATGTATTTAATTGACGAATTTTTTTGTGCTGACACGTGGCAGCCCCAGAGGCTGACACTTGTCAGCATTTTTTGGGTGTTTTATTTATTCGTTTTATTAAAAAAATAAAAAATAAATAAATAAATAAAAGGGGCGCACGTGCCTCCCAGACACGCGCAACGCACGCGCCTCTCCCTTCCCTTCACCCGCGCCACGTGGCATCGCCACGGCCGTTCGATCAGCGGTCGATCGAACGGCCGCTGCGCGTCATCTTCCACCCGCGTCTAGCACTGCCCCCTCAGATTTCTCCGTTGCTCCTCCCCTATTCGCGCAACCACCACCCCCGCATATCCCTCGCCGGTCGCGACCCTAACGACCTCCGCAATCCTCGCCAACCCTCTCGCGCCGGCCGCTCAATCCCTCTCTCCTATTTAAGATCTTCAACCCTCCCCCCGATGCTTCATCCGCCTATAGTCTACTGTGAAGACCACCCTCTGGTGGTGACAGCCCGGAGTGGCATCCATTGCGGTGAGATCCGGCAGCTCCTGCTACGACCGTTGCAGAAATGCCTTCCAGACGTGCTGCTCTGCTCCTACACATTGCCATTGAGCCAACCATCTACGACCATCGACCACCAGTTCATCAGCTACGTCTTCTTCAATGACGACTCCATCACCGCCAGAAGCTCTGCTCCTCCACCATCGCCGATCTCCGACTTCGACAACAACTATCTTCACCGACAACTCCGTTCATCTTCTCCAGGCTTCATCGGCGCCCCACCCCTCCGCCGCCACCGTCATCGACTTTGCTTTATCTTCGCCAACACCACTGATCGACTACGCCTACTCCAAAGCTCCTCCGCTACCGACAACATCATCTGACCACACGATCTTCACTGACTCCAGCCACCGTTGTCCGCCTTCGCCACCACCTTGGCCGGCAAGCCTCGGTCGGGCCCCCCGCCACTCCGCCTTCGACCACCGGGCGTTGGGCCCGAGGTCCCCTACATCGCGTGCGTAGCACATGACGGTGGGGGAAGCGTCAGCAGCCCCCCTCCCCCCCGGGTCACGTGCGTAGCACGTGACCGCAGGGCAAATTGTGAAGACCCCCCTGTCGTAGCTCCATATTTACGAAACAACCCCCACCTCTAGAGGGCACGTGTCAGGCACGTGCCCCTCTAGGAATTTTGCAAGAACGCCCCCAGTTATCAGTAATTGCATCTAGACCCTTCTGCATTTTTTATTTATTTTATTTAATTTGCAATCAGACACCTGTGTTCCCATGTGATTTTGAAACTCTTCTCTACATTATTTTATTTATCCAAAAATTGCATGATGTTTCTCAATTAATTCTCTACATTTTGACATATCATGGATTATTTCTGTGATTGACGGTTAATTAGTAATTGATTATTTTGTGGAAAATTGCAAACTTTACCCATTTCATGCTCTTAAATTTGTCATTAATTAACCGTTGCTCTAAAAATTCTTGAAAAATCACAAATTGTAGAGTTTATTGTCACTGAATGATCACCGGCATTGGATTGACCATGATAGACCCCTCATCAGACATGATACTCATACAGAGGACTGGACTGACCTCCTAGAAACACATAAACCCTGTATGATGACTCCACAATATCAAGGTCTGACCAATCATGATCAAAGGATCTCCACTCAGATCAAATACACATGCCTAGACCATATGAGCATCCTCTTTCCATTATTTTTGAGGAGAAATTTTCAGAAAATAATGATCATATGTCAGATATTCCAAGAAATTCTCCTCTCAGCACAAACGAGAAAATGAAAGATGAAATTATCGAACACACATCGACTGCTCCCATGATTGATCATGAACCGAATTTTGAGGATGATATATCGATGATAAATAAGAGATTCAATTCAATAGAGGATAGATTTCAAAAATTTACCGACCGATTAGTTTCACTCTATGGGAGCTCAGGCATAAAAATGAATGAGGAAATGATTGGATCTCATTTTTACAATTTTGAGTCAGAACATCAAAGCCCCTATTCATCGACGGAAGAAACCACATCACCACATCACACACAAAATACCAAAAAAATCGGAATATTCGAAAATCACAAAAAAATCGAAAATCTCGAAAAATACATAAAAATTGAAACTGAAGAAGATCTGAAGAATTTGGATCCTGCTTTACGGGAAGCACTAGGAAAGAAATTGATTTTTGAACTTCCCTTTCTACAGGCCATTGAACACTTCCCGACCTTAAAAGATTTTAATGGAAAAATTAACTATGAAAAAGTCAAGCAGGATGAGAACAAAGACCGAAAGACCTATCTTGTCAATGGCCTCCTCCTTGGTGTTGAGGAGAAAAACCAAGAGCCGCATAGTGAAGCGGTTGCCCAGATTTGACTGTGAAATCAAAGACACAATTTTCACCCATGCTCGAATTGATGACGATTCACCAATCAATATCCTCCCGACTTCTGTATTTCACGAACTCAAACTCGGACCAATTCGAAAGATACGAGAGATTGTTCAATTGGATGACCGATCAATAAAGCGGCCGAGAGGAATCATTTCTGTCATCGTGACATTCCAAGGTACTCCGCTCAAAGTAGAATTCACGATCATCGATATTGAGCATCAAGGAGAATTCACCCAGTCTCCAATCATTCTCGGAAAGCCGTTCTTAGCATTGGCTAAGGCAATTATTGATTGTGAGACTCGGGAATTCAATTTCACAGCATTGGAAGCACTTAGATCTGACCCTGTCTTTGAGGAACCACGATCTCCTGAGGAAACCCACGAAGTCCTCGACAGCCGCAACCATGAAGCGGTAGAAGAACCCTATCTCGATGCTACACCTGAGATAACGGTTGTTGATGAGATTATTGGTTTAAAGACTCTCCCCAGTATTTCAATTCCTGCGGATCTCAAAATAGACAAATCCTTCTACTACGATCCTGAGACATATGCATGGTCGCACCCTGGAGCAACATTCTCTGAATACTTGGACCAAATAATCCCAAATCGAGAGTGCACCAATATTCAGAAGACAAAGAGTAAACAAACAAAATGCAAAACGACCAAGGAGAAGAACTCTAATGGCTATTCATCTGGATACTCAAGTGAACCGACACCTTCACGAAACAAGAAAAAGAAAATCACCTTTGATCTTTCGGAAGAGGAATCAGCTGATGATCCCTCGTCAGGTCTGGAAAAGGTAGTCTACATGAGTGAAGTCTGTTCGACAGCTCTAAAGCCATATCTTCGCAAGGATCCAAAATTCAATTCTCATTGGACAACTCCCATTCCTAACTACTATTCATCCAAAGATGATGCTCCTGCCCTCTTCAAGTACACTGGAATTATTTCGTATGAGCTGACTGAGACTGGTGATTCTAAGTATTCATCTGAGGACAAACCGCTTGACCCCAAGAAGGAACGAATTCTGAGGAAACAACTGAAGAAACAAAAATACATGAATACTTGGAGTATGTCCACTTTCAAATACTATTCCTCTGAGGATAACTCTGATGATGGATATCGTTCATCTGACTCAAACACTTCATCTATTATCCATCATGATTTTTCTGAGGATGACAGTGATCATAGTTGGGAATCATATGCTTCATCTCCATCTCGTCATTACGATCTCCCACCACTGGCTCACAAAAAGATCAGCCGAAAACCGCCTTAATCATCGGCTACCCACCCTCCCTCCCGACCACATCGGTCTCCTTGTACAACTTCTTCCTCTACTTAGGCCAAGGCCTAAGTATATGGGGGTACCGATGCCATCTGTATATACCGTCCTTCTCATTCTCCCAATCACTCCATTTCCACCCTTCTTCCATACTTAGGCTGACCAGAGCCTAAGTTTAAGGGGAAGCGACACCCATCTGTATGTACTCTCCTCATTTACATATCCCGACCGCTTTATTTTTCTTTTATTTTTTCACTCCCTTATGCTTAGCCCGAGCTATGTCTTCTTTCCGCTTCTTGTGCTCTGAGGACACATCACTTGCTAAGTATAGGGGGGTTTGTATATACTTCGTATATATTTTACCCATATCTCGTACTTTCGCTTAAGTCTATATGTATATCCAATAGCCAGGACCGCTATTATTTTTATTTGATTTTCATTCTATTTTGGTGGTCTGCTCTTAATTTTTCTTGTTGACCCGGATTTCTCGAGCGACAGAGGTCGCAACGACCTGAGTTTTATTTCTTCACCTTAGTTGCTCGGGATTTTATAGCCTTCAGAATGGCGTCGATGCCGGGGAGCACGACTTAGTAGTCTTTTTCTTTATTTTTCATTTTCTTTTTGTTTTCTTCTTCGCGGCTTTCCGCGGCTTTTTCTGAGTCCGCAGCTTTTCGCGGCTTTTTATTTTTCTCTTATTTTTGTTTTATTTTATTTTATTTTATTTTCTTTTATTTTTGTTTTTTTTTTGATTTTGCTTGTTTATTTTGTTTGCCATTTTTGCACATATACCCCTGTTTAGTTTCCTACCTTTATTTGATTATTTTATTTGGTCTGTGACACTCTGTTTCTTTCTTGCGAGGGCCCGAGGACCGAGGCGGCAACTCTCGAGAAGCCGGCGCAACCGCGGGATTCGGAGGCGGCTCCCTTTTGTACGGAGCCGCAGGAGAGCGTGAGAGCTATTCCGATGATCGGGACGAAGGCAAGGGTGGGCTGAATTGAAGCTCGACGGTGACGGAGCGATTTGGGGGAAAATGAAAATTCGGGAAATAGAAGAAGAACGGGGACTACCTACTGGTCGAGGTCGACTGTGGAGGAGCTGGGGATGCTCCAGGTCCTTGCCTCAAGGGCCGTCGGTGCCCGAGGCTCGAGCACCACCTCCAGGCGACGCACGGCGGCGCGTAGCTGCCGGATCAGTGGTCCGGTCTCCCTTTCGTCGCTGCGACACGGCCGGGAGCGAGCTGTCACTCTCGCGGAGGCTGTGGAGGTCCTGGGGTGGAGAGAAACGATCCAAAGATGATTGAGGAAGGAGGCGGAGCTCGGACAAAATACCTCTAGGGGTCCGGCTAAACGGGAGTCAGGCGAGCAGCTCGAAGCGCAGATCCCCAAAATCCACCCTGGGCGTGGATAAGGGATGATCAAGCTCGGATTAGGACCCAGGGTAAACGGATTTGATGATCGGATCGAGTGTGCAAAATTTCGAGAAGTCGGGTCGCGGGCACGGATCCGGGACTAAGTGGTCCAGGGGGGGAAGTTGACCGGGGGGTCAACATCCCCCGTGGACCAATGAGAGCAGGCCACATCATAAATAGTTAGAAATTCAAAATAAAATAATAAATGGCCGAATTATTAAAAACTCAAAACATGAAAAATGTTTGTTTTACATTTTTCTATTTTTTTTGTGATTTTTAATTATTTTTTTGAAGTAAAAATAAGGTATGTACACTATAGTGCTATACATAGGTATTTACATAATATTGATTTTTTTACTTTTTGATTTTTAATTAATTATTTTTGTACATTTTTATTCCCATTTTATATTTTGTTTATTTATAGCATAAAATTAGGAATAGTTTGATGTTTTTATTTTATTTTTATTATTTATTTACAAGGGTAAAATAAATGGAAATATACATTTATATACATGGTATATATACAATGTTCTTTTTGGTTTTTAATTTTGTTCTTTTTATTTGATTTTTGTTTTTGTAGTTTTTATTTTATTTATTTACATCATAAAAGATAGAATATATACAAATTTTTAGGGATTTTAATTTATTTATTTACAAGTCTAAATAAATATAAGAGTGGTTTTATAAACACGGTGAATATGTACAAGGAAGGCTATTTTTATTTTCTTTTTAATTTTTCTCTTCTTATTTTGATTTTGTATTTACAAATACCTACAAATATATACAAGCCCATTTTATTCTATTTTTAGAGGAAAATATTTTTATTAATTTACAGGGATATTTACACACATGAGCTCCCTATCTCTCTCTACTTTGGCTTTTATGCGGTCAGGCCCATGCTGAGCCCTCCCTTGGGATTAGGTTGCTCAATATTTATTCTAAATATTTCCCTCTTTTTCTTTTAATTCTTTATTCTTTTATTTTTGCACAAAAACATGCTATTTGTTAGTTTTTACACTATGCATGCTTTTTGGTAATTATTTGTATTTACAAGTATCTACATGCATTTGCAAAGGTTTTTGTAGCTAAAATATAAGAATAAAGAGTGATGAATGAGTATTCATAACTAATCTTTGAAAAAAAAACAAAAAAGCAAACAAAAACAAAAACAAAAAAAGTTTTGCTACTAACACTGACTTTGCCCAAATTTTTGAAAAAAATATGGCTTCTTATTTCATTTTTGCATAAAAAAATGTGTCAGCATTTCACACACCTGCACTTCATCCAGCATCGCATTCATTGGCATCTGTGAAAAGTCATTGGGTTCTGTACCGAGTTGTGAGCCGAAACCGAGAGTGGTTTGGACTTGTCCTTAATCCACCTAATTTTCAGAGGAACTTCACCGAGAAAGAGGATTTTAAGAGCTTCAGGTCTTTTGACTTAATTCTTTAAGTTCCACATGATAATGTGCAGCGTTTGACTCTTAGTGTCTAACCCGGTCTTTTCATTATGGGTACAACTCTGGAATAGGGAATTAATGTGTACTCTCGCACTATGCACTTAGCTCAACTCAGACGGGATGTTGGAAGACTGTGTGAGTCTCTTTTCTGGTAGCGTGGAAATCTAAAGATCGGAGTACGGGTTGAAATAAAGCTTCGGAAAAGGGATGGACGGCTGGGCACAATTTTTTCTAAGACCCCAAAAAATGTACGGAACAAAAGATTCTATATCTGTAGGGGCACAACAAGATCCAAGCAGAACCACCAAAAATTCCAAATACAAATAAGCAACTACCAAATAAAATCCGACCAAAAAGGTCCAAGCTTCAAGAAAACCTGCAGATCTTGGTGGAGACTCGGCTACACTGGCCATCTTCACAAGGAGAGGTGACTCCACTGGCCACCCTCTAGTTCTTTTACCCTTCTTCTAACTTCTCCCTCAATTCGATTGTGAACACAGCGCGACAGACCTTAGAAGGAAATACATGACTCCCCGAGGACGAGTTATTGGAGAGGAGAGGAGCATGGTAGTCTGGCATTTTGGAGGGGAAGAGGTAAAAATTTTCACACACATGAGTCGATTATTCAATGTTCATAGGGTATACTTTGGGAAGAGGGTTGATCTAAGATGACTTCTGAGCCGAAACTGCGATAATGATGTGTAGAACTTGAGGGCTGTTGATTTTAAAATTCTATGTCTCACAAAAGTTCCGCCACACTATTAATCCAATCTTGGTATGAAACCCAATCTCATTTCACCTCATTGCATTCCTTTTTGATGCTCAGGGACGAGCATGGTTTAAGTACAGGGAGATGATGAATCTCGGATTCATCACTCTAAATCTCATTTATTCAGCTCAATCCCCTCAAAATCATCAGCATTTCTGCATATATTCTGCATAATTAGAATTCATGCATGTTTGCATAAGAATGGCATTTTATCCATCATTTTTGCACAAAATAAGAAGCCAAAAATCCAAGCCAAAGTTGACATGTAAATAGCCTAATTTCCCTAATTTTTAACTCCTTCATGCTAACTCCGAATGACACAAAACCTCCTCCATTGTGTACATATCACTTACAAGAATAAATAAAAAATACAAAAAAATCACTAACCCTGATAAGTGGACCAAAAACCCAAACCATAGTTTCAGGATTTTCGGACTAAAAGCCACATATCTTCCCCATCCAGTGTCCGATTGATCCTACTCACTTTTGAACTAATGCACATTCAATTACCTTCAAAACAAGACCAAGTTCAAGTGAATCGAAGCTCGTATGTGAAAGTTGGGTTTTGGGCCTCTTTTGTACATTGCGTATTTTAGCGGTTTTTGACCCGTATTTTATGTACACACTTTATAAATCAATAAAAATCCAAAAAAAATCAGATTTAGATGTCTTTTATTTATATTTGATTTCTCCTTATTTTTTCGGATCTTTTATCTGGCTTAAAAATGACAAAAAAATTAGAAAACCCAAAAATCTAGGTATTCTATGTACATGGGATACCCCAAAAATTCACTTTGTGCATTTGATCGATTTTGATTTTGATGTCTTTGTGAAAGTTGTAGATCTCTTCGAGACAAGCATTTTTCGTGAATAAACTTTTTTGATCCGAGGTCGTCTACTAGTTATTATTGATTTATAAAGTATTTAATTGGAAAATTTTCTGGTGCTGACACGTGGCAACCCCAGAGGCCACCACGTGTCAGCATTTTTTGGGTGTTTTATTTGTTTGTTTTATTAAAAAAATAAATAAAAGGGGCGCACGTGCATCGCACGTGCCTCCCAGGCACGCGCAACGCACGCGCCTCTCCCTTCCCTTCACCCGCGCCATGTGGCGTCGCCACGGCCGTTCGATCAGCGGCCGATCGAACAGCCGATGCACGTCGTCTTCCACCCACATCTGGCGCTACCCCCTCTGATTTCTCCGCCGCTCCACCCCAATTCACGCAACCACCGCCCCCACATATCCCTCGTCGGCCGCGACCCTAACGACCTCCGCAATCCTCGCCAACCCTCTCACGCCGGCTGCTCAATCCCTCTCTCCTATTTAAGATCTTCGACCCTCCCCCCGACGCTTCATCCGCCGACAGTCTATTGTGAAGACCACCCTCTGGTGGTGACAGCCCGTGTGGCGTCCATTGCGGCGAGATCCGGTCGCTCCTGCTACGACTGTTGCAGAAACGCCTTCCAGACGTGTTGCTCTGCTCCTGCACATTGCCGTCGAGCCAACCATCTACGACCATCGACCACCAGTTCATCAGCTACGTCTTCCTCAACGACGACTCCATCACCGCTAGAAGCTCTGCTTCTCCACCATCGCCGATCTCCGACTTCGACAACAACTATCTTCACCGACAACTCCGTTCATATTCTCCAGGCTTCATCGGCGCCCCGCCCCTCCGCCGTCACCGTCATCGACTTCGCCTCATCTTCGCCGACACCACCAACCAACTCCGCCTACTCCAAAGCTCATTCGCCACCGACAACGTCATCCGACCACGCGATCTTCACCGACTCCAGCCACCGCTGTCCGCCTTCGCCACCACCTTGGCCGGCAAGCCTCGGCCGGGCCCCCCACCACTTCACCTTCGACCACCGGGCGTTGGGCCCGAGGTCCCCTACATCGCGTACGTAGCACGTAATGGTGGGGGAAACGTCAGCAACCCCCCCCCCTGGGTCACGTGCGTAGCACGTGACCGTGGGGCAAATTGCGAAGACCCCCCTGCCGTAGCTCCATATTTACGAAACAACCCCTGCCTCTAGAGGGCACGTGTCAGGCACGTGCCCATCTGAGAATTTTTCAAGAACGCCCTCCAGTTATCGGTAATTGCATCTATGCCCTTCTGCATTTTTTATTTTTTATTTAAATTGCAATCAGACCCTTGTGTTCCCCTGTGATTTTTAAACTCTTCTCTACATTATTTTATTTATCCAAAAATAGCATGATGTTTCTCAATTAATTCTCTACATTTGACATATCATGGATATTTCTGTGATTGACAGTTAATTAGTAATTGATTATTTTGTGGAAAATTGCAAACTTTACCCATTTCATGCTCTTAAATTTGTCATTAATTAACCGTTGCTCTAAAAATTCCTGAAAAATCACAAATTGTAGAGTTTATTGTGCTGGACATTGTGCCCAAAAAGATTTCATTTGCATGCATAATTTGCCTTGTAATAATCATTTTCCATATTTCAGTATTTAATTTTTAATAGGTATTAAACCCTACATTTTCGAGATCTAGGATTTTTCTGAGATCCATCACCTAGTGATAGATCTTAGATAACTTTATTTCTTGAAAATAAGTACGTTTAATATTTATTATAATTAAATATTGAAAATCATTCTGTTTGCATTTAAAATTTCATATAAAAATCATATTGCATCCAAAAATTCCAAAAAAATCACATTGCATTTATTTCATCATATTTTGCATTGTGGCCAAGTTTCGTATTTTTCGGACATTGTTTGATCGTAATTTGTATTTTAGTCCCTAAAATAGGCCAAATCACTTCTTGCATCCCTTATTTGCATTAAAAATTCAAAAAATACACTGCCTCGAAAACCGTGCACGAATATTGATAGATATAACTCTAGGTTGTTCCTTTGCCTCCTTGTGATCGACCTTGGGACTTGTCCTAGTAAAATAATCTGTGGTTATTTCTTGACCGATTCCGATCGCCGCCTACAACGAACGATAAACCATTATTATTTTCACTCACAAATAAAAACAAATTCTTACATGCGCGATTACATACTCGTCAATAACACAATCATGCATGTTCGATTCATACAGTTCACCTGGTGTTAGAGAACCTTCTGTTATAAAATTACTATAATGATTTATGATAAGTTTATTACAGAAAAGGAAAGTGTATCCATGTCTAACCATCTTAGATACGGATAGTACGTTCCTTCTAACATTCGGTACATAGAGACAATCTCTAATATTAAGAACTCTCCCACTGGATAATGATATTCTGCATGTCCCAATGGTGATCGCCGCAATAGTTGCATCGGATACTATCTACATGACTATCTCCCCTTCATCAAGATTTCTAGTGTCTTGGAACACATGCAACAGATTGCATACATGTACAGAAGCACCATAATCAACAATCCAACTTCCTTCTCGTCCTACGAGTAAGTTGGTTCAATGATGAATGTAGATTTCTTATTTGACAATGTTATACTTTCATCCTTATCTAAGGACTTTAGATATTCTTGATGGTTATTCTTCTAAAATCCTAACTTATTGTAGTAATGGTAGACGTCCATCTCTATGGGTGTCAGATGTGTTGAAGCTTTAGAAGATTGATCAATAGTTTGACCTTTTTTCTTCTCTTGGATGGGACCCTTCCGAGATACACGCTTCCTATTGTGCTTCCCTTTAACCTATGCAACCATTGCACCATCAGAGGGAAATTCTTTCTTCATAATATCCTTAGTGGATTTTAATGTAGAAAGAGTGCGATTCACATCTTCATACATCTCCTTCAGATTTAAGAGGATGTCATGAGCAAATTCAATATCTATAATTGCTTCTGAAGCACATTAAACAATGGTCTAAGAATGTAGCAACATGCGATCGAATGATCCTTGTCCCAATTCTTGTTGAACTCACATGCATCCTTTATCTAAGGGTTCTCATACTTCACAGACGTATGCTATGTGTTCTATCTCAAGTATGAGTTCCAAATTATGGATCCAATCCGAATAATTTGGACCGGTCAACTGACTGACCTTAGATAAAATGTTAAGTGGATTGAGAGATTTCATTTGAAATAGAAGGAAAAATAGAATACACTTTAATATCTTGATTAAGGATAATATTTAAATCAAGAGTTCTCGCTTTTTTTACTTTGAAATGCTTTCTCTTATAAGCTTTCAAAGCAGGAGATAGGCTAACTAACTGCCTCACTACGAGATCTGAGTCTCCTTTCCATTTTCATTACACCTCAATAATATGAGAAAATGCAACTACGATAAAAGAAGCGGGAACTCTTTCTACCTTACAAGTCCAACTTATATTCTCACTTCAGTCTTCAACACCCGTACCCCCCACATATATGGAGTTAGTATGTTGTTGATTAAACCAACCGCCAATGAGCGAGTATCAATTTACGATATGTAAAATCTAATGCTGCATCAATAATATCGGGAACAACATTGAGGTCACTAAGCATATGACCCATCTCTTTTGAGAAATGAAGAATCCGATCCATGTGAATTTGTATCCCGGAGTCATGGCCATGCATGAGCGTCTCCAAAAATACAACCCATGGTGACAGAGTTCTTCGTAATGACGGGAGATCATGAATGTAATCATATGACTTAGTTCATATCATGTTTAAATTAATGACTAATCATTTCGAATCATATTCTCATGGTTAATCTAAGGGATAGAGTTATGACACATGCTTATTATCTTTATTTTAATCCAATTAAAGTAATGTTACTTAAGCGGTCTCAACTAGGATTTGATTCTTTTTATGCACTTGATGTTACCATATAGTATTACAACCTCACTTAGTGCATGTTAATGTTCTAAATTTAGTTGCTAAAGTACGCTATGACTCCTCATGCCACCTTTCATCGAAACTAATCTAGCCAGGTCATATAGACAATGCTAACAGGGAGTGCTTCCATTGCAAATACAGTACATGATGTCAATTAAGTAACCCATTAGCATGTCCATGGTCTAGATACCTTCTCCAAATCAATTTGATACAACACAATTAGTACATATTATACTAAGGAGGTTTTGTCGATCTTTCGATCGTGTCTGATACTATATAGTAATTATCATATATTTTAAGAATTTAAAACTCTTTTTAATATCCTCAAAGGTCTATTACAATAATTTAGATACTTTTTGAAAATACTTTTCAATTTCAAAAGGTCCAATACAACAATCTCGACACTTCTTTGAATCATAACAATTTAAATTGCAAAGGAAGTCTAGTGCAACAATCTAGACAATTCACGATTTCTGATTGTATTATAAGCATTCAAATGCATAAGTAGTTGGAGAAAATATAGAATAAAAGGACTTTACAATTTAGTGCATATATTCAAAAAACAAACAATGATTTCATATTCTAATTTCCAAGTTGCGACCATCGCACTTCAAATTAGAAAGCATCATATAACTTGGAGTTAAAATTTGCTGTGACCCATAATATATTTAAAATATTATGTCCAACTCCTTATTTAAATATATCAAATAAATTTCCATCAATTTTGAGTCTCGAAATATGAGAAATAAGTCAATTATAATAATCGAGTCCTCTTCCAACTCTGCCTATGGAGAAATCTAATTTCTCGAGGCCGCATGGTCGGAATCTTATGGAACTTTTTCACACTGATTGGGGACTTGATATTTGAATTATTAATCAATATTTTATCATGTTATATTATCCAAAAATAGTATACAAAAAATCAATATTCTCTTGCTGCAGTCTTTGATCGAAATAAGAGTCTGCGATCGTTTTTAACATCTGAATCTTCTCCCGAATGTCACCAACAATTGGTGCCTGTTTAAGTTATGAGTTCAGACCTTCTAGACCTCATATATATATATATATATCCCATAAGTACATTTCATATAGGGGAGAACTGCATAAATTGTAAAAGTCACCGAATCAATCGAATCGTTAAAACTGTCGCAAGACAAACCAACCAATAATCGGGATAATTAGTCGATTGTTCATCAGAATTGTATGTAATTCAAATCCTCTAAACTAAGGATCTGATAGCAATTGAAGGAAGTAAATAAAAATTATTTTCTATGCATCACGAGAATACATAATATTTAGCAAACATTTTGCTAAAAGAATCTGAGTTCATCGTATGAACTAGAAAATATAGCACAAAAATTTGTGCATTCAGAAATTATAAATTCCAAGGAAATAATTTACAAAATAAATTTTGATATTCATAATGAATAAAATAGATAAATCAAGGTTACCTCTTAAAGCAGAGTTTCTAAATGGAGAAACCTCCCGAATCAAGTCTGATCTGCAGAAGTTTCTCTTGTAGGTATTAAGATGAATCGTGTTACTTTCCATGAATCCGGACGTCGAACAGAGCAACAAGAAGAGGTGTATGAGAGATGGATACTCTCAAGACTCTTCTATATCTCAAGAGCACAAAATTTCTAGGGACTATTGCTCTCCAAAATTGCATTGCAAAAGAGAGAGCCATGCTCTTCTTTTATACTTACACACATGTCAAACATGTGTGTTGTAGTCCATTGGATTTTAAATAAAGGGATTTAAGCAAATCCTAATTAAAAAGGATTATCTCCTTTTTTTCTCCAATTAATATTAACTAATTAACAATAAATAAGCAACATCTTATCTTAACTAAAAGTAGTTAAAGTTGTTACCTTTTTATCTATTAATTAACTTGATATTCCCATTATCAAAATTGGAGAAATTATGGAATTTATCCTCAAAGATTACTAATCATATTTATGAGCCCAAAATTAAATATAAATCCAATTTACGTCTACAAAATTAATGTGAATGAAACCATACAAGTTCATGCTTTGGAAATATTATGTAAAACATATTTACATAAATATTTATATGAATCATATCCATATAAATATTAATTATTGTGAATCACTTTTCACATTAATTAATGAGATATATTTGTTAATCGTAATCACAAAGTTGCCCTTATACAATAATAATAATAATAATATAATTACAGTATTGACATCAATAGGTATGGGTCCTAATCCAATTAGAACTCATGAGATAGAAATGCAGATACTTGGAGATAATGTCGAGGAGATCATACTATCCATATATAGTGATTTGAAATGTTGATAACTACCCAATTTCAATATTTATACCATTTTTTCAATAATCCATCACCTACGTATGTTGAACTCGAGCTGTAGAACTTTACACTCTCAATGACCTCAACAAAACACACGACACTCTCCATGAGCAGGAGAAAGTGTCTGTGAGCTGAATACAACTTCCTTGACCATTTTTAATCATAGTCCAAACTATTTGGAGCTAAGAAATGGGATCAAGGAGCATGTATATTTCTATTTCCATGATCATTTCTGTTTCCAACATTTGGACATTGGAATTAGAAATGGTATTGAAAATTGGATTCAAATGAACTGTGATTTAATCCAATTAAATCATAAATCATCTAGATAAATGGAGCCACTAAAATCCATAATATTTCATCACTCACTCGGAATGGATGTGTCATTGTAGATGATCCATTACAATAGATGTAACCATGAGTATTCTCAATACTCATTCATCCTTCACACTGGAAGACTTTGATAAATCCGAAGTTCAAACCCTGGGTTGACTATCTTCTTCGGAATATATCAATAGGTTTATCATTTGATAATTGGGTGACGATATTAATCATATACTTTCCGAAAGCGTATATTAATATCTTGAATTCGTGTCTTGTTTCATAAACAAGATGACCATGTATGGAATTCATTTTAACCCCAAATGATCTCATTTGTGAGCTATGTCTCTCGGTTCATCAACTATGAACCTGTATGATTCCTTCAAGAGATCATACATCTCATATGACTTCATGTGCACACCAACGCACTAGTATATGAACCTTGGCTAGGTCACCAACCTATTGGTCAGTCAATGTGCAAACTCATACATATAGGTGCATATCTGTCTTAGGTCAAAGGATGCGTACCTGATCATGATAATTACAATCTAGGTCGCGACGTCATCAAGTCAACTCCTTAGCTTGATTATTCCAACACTTATGAATCCCCATTCCAACGTAAAGGACCTGCATGAAGAAGTTGATTGGAAATCAGTCTCTAGAGAAAGATTTCCATCTCTTTCTTAGACTGGAGATCTGTATTGAATATCACATGTTTGAAGTCATTTGTGTCCTCCCATCCACACAATATTCAATATGGCCATGGCACATATCCCTAATTGTACAAAGGGGCCTTAATAATAAAGTGCGTTCACATTCATTCATTTCCTTTTCAGACGAACATGAGAAAACTATATTTTTTATTGCATTAATGGGTCGTTGAGGGCTTACAAGTCCAACAACGACCTTGGACTTGGTGAAATTTGGAGTGACCACCCACCTTCTGTTGTTTCTCCACCACCTGAGACTGCCCAGCTTCTCGTTGGTCATCGTTGACCTTCCATCAAGGCAAGAACAAGGAGTAGAGGTTACTCATCTCCTCCACACTTCCAGGTAACAACCCCTATCAATCTTTTCTTCTTCTTCTTATCGAAACCCTTGTAGTTCTTCTTTGTCAATTGCCGTCACCCCTTTTTTCTCTTCTCCAACCCTTAGAATTTGACTATGAAATCACCCCTCACCTTCATTCCCTCGCTTTTGATCTATCTTGCATGACCATCCATCATCTCTAGCTCTATCCTCTGCCTACGATGAAGCTCCATCCATCTTATCCACAATCCATCTCCTTTTTATGTATCACTAGATCGATCCCTAGAAGCTCGAGTCCATATATTATTTTCTAGCGCACAACAACCCTCGTCGAAAGCATGCATTGAAGATCATGTGTCGGCCACATGACCACCAGAGGGAGTGATCATCATCCTAAGGAGCAGAGTAGCACCAAACACTTGATCCATTAGAGAAGAAGACGAGGTTGCCCACCATGCTACATGTGCCACTCGATCTTGATCGAGTGGTACCCATCTCTTTGTGTATGAAATCAGACCCTTAGTTCCTATTTGAATACCAGCCCTCTGATTAGAGAGAAACATACGTCTCGTGGAGAACCACGTGGCCTAAAAAGAGCCACGTGATCAGGGACATTAACAGAGCCTCCATCGCACAATCAAGGTACATGGGTCACATGCTTAACGCATGAGATTTGGGGATTTAAAGTAGTGACCCTAGCTTCATCTGGAAAAAGAATGAAGAGGCCCACCACGTGCACCATGCGCATAGTATGGGAATTTTGCACCTAACCTCCACGCGCTTCCATGGAATCACGAAGACAACCCGGCCTAGGGTAAATTATAGGGATACCCCTCCGGGTTTTCGAAATTGTAAGAATTCCCAAAAGATCCAAATTGTAGAAATTTCTTAGTTTTATTTACATGTATGCCCCTAGGACATGATTTATTTATAACTTGCAGATTTATGGTCCACTTTCTATGTTCTTGGCATCGATTTGAGCCTCATTTGATTCTCTATATTTGGAACAAAGGACTATTTATTCTGAGACATATTTGATCATTATAATTTGAGGAGTTTTTTCAGATATTTCGAGCATACTTATTCATTGTAACCGATTTCTATTCCTCAATAATTTTTGAAAATTGGACATTTATTTGGGGTTCATTTTGACATTAATTGATAAATAAATTATGAAATTACAAAGAAAGGGAGGCTGTAGATTCTTGCTTGTACCTATTCATCAGTGCATTTATCCTTGCATCTCATATTTGCATCATTCATTTCAAATTCATAAAAAATGCAATGAGCAGAGACGATGGGTGGTGCTCCTTTTACGAGTGGTGGTGGAGGAGGAGCAAGGTCGGTGAAAGGTTTTATACATATAGAAAAGAAGGTGGAGGCTCTTGGGGATGAAGATGATGGTCAGAAGTTGAATTGAATTGGGTCTCTACGAAGATGTTTGGGGGGTTCGATGAAGACAAGGAAGAAGAATAAATGAAGAAGAAGGATAAAAGATGATACATGGATGATGTTCTCAACTGATGCTGCGTCTCTCGATGGAGTTCCACTAATTATCGCCTCCAGAGACCTAGCAGAGAAGGTCTCGAAGCTTGGGTGCCTACTAAGCAACAACAATGAAGTCTGGATCGACCTCAGATCTCTCTGAAAGGTGTTGTCGTCAAACAATGTGTGGTTGATGTCACCATCCACAAGGGTAGCTCTCTATTCCTCCATCTTGTTCTGTATAGAGATGGGTAATGGCAGCTTCTGAGGATTGTATTTAGAGGGAAGATTAAATAGAAGAGTGGAGAGGCGTATGGGTTGAAGATGAAGAGGATCGAGTTTATTAGAGTCGTAGGGGGGGGGGGGCTTGGTTTTTGGTTCGTTTAGGATTGGGGAATCGACTGAGAAAATGAGGGGATAAGGCGGCAGTTGGAGTTTAGCGAAGATGGAGAGATAATTGGGGGCTAGAGGCGTATGGGTTCTTGATGATAGGATTGGGTTTGGTTAGTGGTGTTGATGATTAAAATATCGGAGATGGGTCACCTCGAGGGAATAATGGGATTGATGCTGAGGGTTCAGTTGAAGGTAGGAACTGGGGGTTGACCTATAGGAGGTTGGGTTTCTGGAGGGTGACTGGTCGACCAGGCTACTGTAGGGAGTGGAAGCCCTAGAGGGAGGTTCCAGGTAGCAGTGTATGAGGTAGAAGATGACATAGCAATCGATTGGATTGGGGGATGATCCAACGGTTGGGGGTGGTGCATGCAGGGCATGTGAGGGAATGCAGGGAGGAGGATGGTCGTAGGATCCTAATTGATCCGACGACCCAGTTGAAAGGCGCTAAAGACAAAAGGGTTTGACCAAGGGGGAGTAGTGTTTGGCCAGGCGATGTGGTGGCCCAGTAAGGGTAGGCCACGTGAACTTTGACCATGTTGACTAATGCAAAAAATGAAGAAAAATAAAAAATAGTAAACGACCTCTAATGAAAAATGATCAAAATGAAAAATGTAGATCTAACCGGATTCTACCATGCTCATGAAGGACTCAACTGCACATGAACTCAAGTGTGCAAGTTATGATTTTTTGGGTGATATTCTATGTACATAAAATGCTATTTTTTTAGTTTTATAATTTTTAGTTGAATTTCTATAGATAAATAATGTAAGTAGAAATCAAACATGATGAAGAATAATGCAATGGGCATAAATATATATTTTTAGATATTTAATGGTTAAGAAAATGTAAGAATAAATGAATGATGTGAATTATACACAGGTGAATTAGGTCAAGGTACTCAAGCAAGAACTTATCTTTTTCATTACTTTTCTGTTTTTATGGATATTTTTTTATGAAATTAGTTAAAACATGAATTGAAATAAAGAGACAAACACAAATAAATAAAAAAGAGTCAAATATGCACATGAAACAATAAGTCAAAGGTTAGTAACTATATACAATTAGGATCCAAAATCCAAATTTCATAAATGAACTTTGATTTTTTAAATTTGGTCTTGATTTGTGGATAACTGAATGTACATTAATTCAAAAGTTAGAAGAGTGAAATTGGACATTGTTTGAGAGAGAGAGAGAGAGATCAACTTTTATGACCTTTTATCATGTAAAGGGTTAGAGTTTATTTCACATATGTACAAGTTATTATTTTTTAGGAATTTTCATTTATTAATGCTAGTGATATGTACACAATGGAGTTAGTTTCATTTCAATTGGAGTTAGGATTAATTAATTAAAATGAGTAAAGTTAGGTGAATATTTACAAATGAACATGAATGTGAAATGACATGCTAATTTATGCAAATTATTTACAAGTGTATAATGTTAATTTTTATGTGTAAACATATGAAAGAACCTAATTTTCAGGATGAAGCTCTATTTTCAGCTAATTAGTGTGATGAATAATAGATTTATCTACCCCTTATACTTAAATCTTGCTCGTCCTCAAGCAACTAAAAATGAAAAGGTGAAATGAGATTGGGTTCCCTACCAAGGAATGAACAAAAGGTAAAAATGAAGCTCGACCTGATCTTTGGCTAAATAGTTTGGCAGAACTCCTGTGAGAAATAGGACTTTAAAATCAATAGTCTCCAAGTTCTACAAGTCATTGTACATGCTCAGCTTAGAAGTTATCTTAGATCAACCCCCTCCCAAAGTGTTCTCCATGAACATTGAACCATCTGTCTCTTTGTGTGTGAAAAGTCTTAGCACTTCCCATTCGAGATGCCAGACTACCACACAATCCTCTCCTTCAATAACTCGTCCTCGAGAAGTTAGGTATTTCCTTGTAAGTTCAAGTGCTACTACTACTATAAAAGGAGAAAGAGGGAAGAAATTAGAGCCTAGTGATGAATGTGTATTTAGATATCTTAAGTTGGTCTCATTGTATTGCGATCAAATACACATCGATCTGAACCAAGTCGAATATCCCTGCGAGGAAGACGGTTTTAATTTTCAAGCTAGATAAGTTCGAGGTCAAAGTCAGGGACACGAGATCTCAATATAATGTCTGGGTTAATCAATTAATAATATTACTTAAGTCACAAAGAACAAAACAATGCAAGACATGACATATGAATGCATGTTAATTATGCAGACATAATGCAACAGAATGTGATTTAATACAAAACATGTGTATATACATAAAGTATGCTCCTGAAATAATATAATAACTTAAGCTATTTGTAGAATTAACAATCAGAATCAAGTTGGTACTTAAAGGTGAAGCTAAATTCATTTCATGGTATTGCATGACATGGATATTAAAATAAACACATTTCCTATTTAATTGATTTCTACGTAAGTGTCAAGTCAGAGCATGAACAGAATCATAAAATATATAATGAAATGAGCATCAAAATGAAACTTAAATCATTGAAATCGGAGTTCAGATGCAATAGATATTGGATAAAAGGTCCAAGGGCATAAGTGCAATAAAATATAATAAAACAAATACATCACGAATCATTCCAAATGAAGCACAATTGCAATTAATGAAAACTGGTTGGGTTTGAATGTAAATAAACCTTTGTGGGGGCTATTTATGCAATTAAAAATAACCGACAATGTAGGAATTCAATGATCCCAAGTGCATCATATGTAGGAGGACCAATCTCTAAAATGGAGAAACTATGGGGGCGTCGATTGTACTTTCTCCAAGGGCCATGCACGAGGTGTGTGCGAACTCAACCCTGGAGCGAGGTCTGGTCCGACGCAGGTGGATCGAGCCACTTGGGTGGCTCGAGGACTTCAGGAAGCGACTCGGTCCCACTGAGACTCCTGGCTCATTGTGGAGACTAAGTGTGCATTTGGATCATTAGATCGGTGTGGTTAAATGGCACCTATAGCTAGAAGGTGCTTGAGCTCCTCTGCAACACGACGGAGAGGACTGATCTTCGATGAGCTTGTTCTTCCCCCTCCATCCTTCACTGTCTCAATCGAAGGTGAAGGAACCTCCACAAGGCATTGGTGAAGATCTAGGTCACTCTGAGAATGGCTGGCAATCGAAGGATCAATGTATCGATTACTATTCACCAAAGATGGAGCTCTAGAATGGAGCTTCCCTCGAAGCTCTGACTAGTGAAGGGACTTTGGAACTACAAGGGTTAGGAAGTAACCGAAGCACACACAAGTGCATTAAGTGGTCGGTGAGGTGGGTGGAGGGTCGGTGAGGTGTTGTAGGTGGAGCCCTAATGTGTTCCTCCTCTTTGCAGGAGGAGGAAAAGGGACGACATGGATGAGGCTATGGAGAAGGGTAGATGATGATTGAAGCCTCCCACGTGGATCGAGGATGCATGATTGAGGTGTAGGTGCATTCAATCGAAGGTTATAGTGAACGTGTAAGCATGATTAAATCAGAGAAGTTAAAAGAAAATAAACTCTAAGGACTACTTGAAGGTTGAAGACGATCGTTAGGTGGTGGAGGAGGCTTGGGCTTGGGATCTTAAAGACCTCGGGTCTTCGCTTGACTTGGAGCAGCCATGACGAGAAGCTCGGATGGCCACGAGCTTGTCCATATACATGGCCCATCGGCCATGGATCAACATCGGAGGAGAAGCCTCGTCGTGGCCCCTCTATCCTTGCCCTCGCTATCACTAGAGGAGGAGAAGGGCTAAGACATTCATCGCGTAAAGGTGGACGACCCGAATTTTGACCGGTCAAGGTGTATTTGAAGAGGAAGGATGGTGGAAGTTATGACACTAGGTGGTGGCTTCAACCTCCGCCAAAGGTTAGGGGAGTTAGGATTTTGGGTAGTTAGGAGGTTGGCGTGAACAAGGGAGGTTAGGGCTTTGACGGGATGCCGTTAGTTGGATGAGGATTTAGATAGAGAAGTTAGGAAAAAGGATATAAGTTAGGGTGGTTACTATACTCATGACGTCTAGAGAATGAAGGGAGGAAGGTTGAGACACTCTAGAATCGTTGGATCATTTGATCCAATGATCCCATAAGACGCACAGGAAAGCAGTTCGGATGACTTGATCAAGCAATCATGCGGCTGTGTATCAGGTGGGGCTGATGCAAGCATAACTGACTTATCTAATGGATTAGGTGGTGGATAAAAGAGGCGGGGGTTGGAATGGGATCGGGTCACATAGCAAGATGATGATTTTTACATTTTTTTATGTTTAATGTAAAATTAAATATAAATAATATTAAGCTAATTTTTATTTGATTTTTAATAATAAGAAATATATAAAATAAAGGGCATAATAATATATTTATATTATTAATTAAGAGTTAAGTTAGTTGAATTGTTTAAGCTGGAGGGATAATAAATCAAATTTATGATGATAAATCAGAGATTTATCTCCTAGCCAGTTTAGCTAGGTCTCCCCGTTGAAGCGTATCAAGTGTAGTCAAGCCTTCGTTATGCACACAACGGGCCATTTGAGGTATATGAATTGGATTTTAATTTTTGCTCTACATTTATTTTTGGGATTTTTATATTTCTTTGAATTTTGCCCATTTATTCATCTTACCTTTTTATTTGTCCGGGTACGAAAGTGAACAACCAGTTGAGATGGTTGCATTGGACCAAGCCTCGATTGAACAACTCAGTAATAACAGACTATTCCTCATCCAAAGCTTTATTTCAACCCGTACTTCAGTCTTTAGATGTCCACGCTACCAGGAAAGAAAACCACACAATCTTCCAACACCCCTTCTGAGTTGAGCTAAGTGCATAGTGCTAAAGTCCAAATTAATTTTTAATTCAAGAATTTTACTCATGATTAGGCAATCCATTTTGATACTAAGAGTCGAGGTCTAAACACTGTCATATGGAACTAAAAGATTTAAATCCAAGACTTGAAGCTTCTAAAATGTTACTTCTCAATGAATATCTTCTGAAAATTAAGTGGATTAAGGCCAAGTAAAGACCAATCTCAGTTTCTGCTCATAACTCGATTCAGAACCCAAAGACTTTCTACCAATGCACATGCATTGAATGATGAATGAAGTGCAGATGCATGAGATGCAAACTTTTTCCCAATTTGAATTTTGCGAATTTTTTGTGTTTTTTGTTATTTTGTAATTATTATTTTTTATTTTTTGAGAGTTTTAATCACATTATATGCATTGTACAAGTTTCTTAAATGCTACAAAAATTACCTACACCCTATATTAGGTTAGTTTTTTCCTTTTTAATACACACGTAGAGAAATATGATACCATATTGCAGAATGCAACGCAAAATATATACATGAATGCAACTCACCTGCTACACTTAGTGTATGCTAAGTATAGAAGGTTGCGAAATAAGAAAGGAGTGGGGATAGAAGCCGGTCTCCCCCTATATAATTAGGCTTTGGTCATCCTAAGCATAGAAGAGAGAAAAGCGGGACAATCGAGGGCAAGAGGAGGAATGATGACTATATACAGGGCGGGCATCGATCCCCCCCATTGTTAGGCCAATGCCTAAGGCATCGATCCCCCCCCATTGTTAGGCCAATGCCTAAGTATAGAAGAAGTACAAGGGGACCGATGGGATCAAGATAAAATGCACCAGATCAAGGAGGTTTTCGATAAACTTTCTTGCGAGAATGGGGAGGGAAGAAATAAGGATATGAAGAATGTAACGAAGAAGAATCATAACCTTCATCAGAGTCATCCTCAAAAGGAGAATAGTGTTCGATGGAGGCTCCCAAACTAATTTTTCTCTTCATCTCCTCACTCACACGGTCAACCAACTCGACCTCAGATGATGAATACTCGGGGGAAGATGTGTCTGACTAGTCATATATGATCTCTTCCGTCCGTCTACCAGAGCCTGGAGAAGAATCCTAAAAAAGATCCATGTTTATTGTTACATACTTAGTTGGTTTGATAGAACATGAAGCTAGGAGAGGAAGCATGTTAGAGTGCTTCTTCCCCTCACTGACAACCAGACTAGGGAATGTGTACCTTCTAAATCGAGTCTGTGAAGTGTTGGTCATTGGTTCTTCATTGGATGAATTATGTTGTCCATTGACCATCTCTGCAAGGTTCGTACACATCTCGGGTATATGATAGTTTTCTCAGTTGGCTTGGGCTTTGTCGGTTCATGTGCCGGATTAAAGTCATGATTAAGGAAGTTTGAAATGATTGTGTGCCAATTTTGATGAATTGGATGTGTCTGAGTAAAAATTATTCACCGCGGCTGCAACATTGTCCATCTCGACAGTCGTCTCCTTAGATGTTTCTCCTCGGGTCATGTCTTAAGTTGGTTGTTCCTACAAAGAGGTTTGATCATGTGAAGGGTTTGACTCTGTGGTCTCCTCTTGGTCACGACTATCGATGTCTTATTCCATTGTCTCTAGGTCAGGCGTGTCCTCGAGTTTTTGATTATTTTGGTCCTGGTTATGAAATTTTATTTCTCAAGTCTCACAATTGATATCACTGTAGAGCTAAGAATGATTTTCCCAAAATAATTGGAGACTCAATCAACTCTCCTTGGTGCTCAATGTATATGACAATAAATTCCACTCAATGTTTGACACTTTGGAAGTTCATGACGACAAAAACAACTACTCTTGGTCTTTTAGTGGATCGGTCGGACAGTTAAACGATTAGTCTAGTCATTTTGAGCAGTCCAAGTTCGAGTCGATCAAATAGAGACTTTGAAAGGATGTTTAGGGTGGAGTCATCATCAATTTGAACACTTGTAAGCTTGGTATCTTCAATTTCACAATCGATCAATCGCTTAACTTGTAGCTTTTGATTTTCTTCGTCATCTCCATTGAACTGGCCATAGTAATTAAAAGAAATTCAGTTCTTGATCGCTTCTTGCCCATCTTCTTAGATAATATCAACTCTTCACAAATCTCTGAAGATTGGGCACATAGTCTAGGCCTTGATTAATAGAAGCTTTAAGATCAGGCTTTTGCAAAATGATTCCATTTTGGTGTTGTCCATTTTTTATTTTTCCTTTTTTTTTTATTTTTAGGGGTGTTTTTATTATAGTCAACATAATAATAAGTGGACTAGCCAGTGATATCCGGTATCTATGGCTGTTGTGTCTGAATATTTTACACATGATGTGTTTCAGATTTGCTTTGTGATATATGAACTTAATGGTTATTAATCATTTCTTTTATCGTATGGTTGACATTATCAAGTCGATCGGTTAAGGCATCATCTTTTCGGTTAATTCGAGCTATGCCACATGCAATCATCTCATGACTTAGAAAGAAATAGCTGTACTCACCATGTCGTGACTCCGACATGAAATCTTGAGTCAAGTAGTAGTTATTCTCTATGGTCGTGGTTTGGTCATGAGTCCTATTTCCTTGACTCTGATTATCAACTTTATAGTCAAAGGAAAAGTGATCATACTCGGGAAGAGAGTCATCTCGAGTAAGGGATGGTTCAAACAAGGATGATGCCATATTGTAGAATGCAATGCAGAATATATACATGAATGCAACTCACCCCCTACACTTAGTGTATGCTAAGTATAGAAGGTTGCAAAATAAGAAAGAAGTGGGGATAGAAGTCGGTCTCCCCCTATACAATTAGGCTTTGGTCCTCCTAATCATATAAGAGAGCAAAACGGGACTGTCGAGGGCAAAAGGCGGAATGGTGACTATACACAGGGCGGGCATCGATTCCCACCATACTTAGGCCAATGCCTAAGTATAGAAGAAGTACAAGGATCAGGATAAAATGCACTAGATCAAGGAGATAAACCTTCTAGGAGAATGGGACGGGAGGAAATAAGGATATGAAGAATGTGACGAAGAAGAATCATAACCTTCATCAGAGTCATCCTCAAAAGAATAATAGTGTTTGATGGAGGCTCCCCAACTAATTTTTCTCTTCATTTCCTCACTCGTACGGTCAACCAACTCGACCTCAGATGATGAATACTCGGGGGAAGATGTGTCCGACTAGTCATATATGATCCCTCTCGTCCGTCTACCGGAGCTTGGAGAAGAATCCTCAAAAAGATCCATGTTTATTGTTACATACTTAGTCGGTTTGATATAACATGAAGCAAGGAGATGAAGCATGTTAGAGTGCTTCTTCCCTTCATTAGCAACCAGACTAGGGAATGTGTACCCTCTAAACCGAGTCTGTGAGGTGCTGGTCATTGATTCTTCATTGGTTGAATTACGTTGTCCATTGACAATCTATGCAAGGTCTGTACACATCTCGATATATGATAGTTCTATCAGTTGACTTGGGGTTTGTCGGTTCATGTGCCGGATCAAAGTTATGACTAAGGGTTCGTTTGGTTGCAGGGTTGGGCAGGGTTGGGTACTATTCACAAGGCTGGGTGAATAGTAAACTGTGAGGAAGCGGTACCCCTGTGATTAGTACCCAACCCAACCCAACCCAACCCTCCCCAACCCTGCAACCAAACAAACCCTAAGGAAGTTTGAAATGATTGTGTGCCAAATTTGATGAATTGGATGTTTCTAAGTCAACATTATTCACCACGGCTGCATCATTGTCCATCTCGACAGTCGTCTCTTTAGATGTTTCTCCTTGGGTCATGTCTTAAGTTGGTTGTTCCTGCAAAGAGGTCTGATCATGTGAAGGGTTTGACTCGGTGGTCTCCTCTTGGTTACGGTTGTCGGTGTCTTGTTCGATTGTCTCTAGGTCAGGCGTGTCCTCGTGTTTTTAATTATTTTGGTCCTGGTTCTGAAATTTTATTTCTCGAGTCTCGCAATTGATAATGACTCAATGATTTTCCCAAAATAATTGGAGACTCAATCAACTCTCATTGGTGCTCAATGTATATGACAATAAATTCCACTCAATGTTTGACACTTTGGAAGTTCATGACGACATAAACAACTACTCTTGGTCTTTTAGTGGATCGGTTGGATAGTTAAATGATCACTCTAGCCATTTTGAGCAGTCCGAGTTCGAGTCGATCAAATACAGACTTCGGGAGGATGTTTAGAGTGGAGTCATCATCTATTCGAACACATGTAAGCTTGGTATCTTCAATTTCACAATCGATCAATCGCTTAACTCTGTAGCTTTTGGTTTTCTTCATCATCTCCATTGAACTGGCCATAGTAATTAAATGAAATTCAGTTCTTGATCGCTTCTTGCCCATCTTCTTAGATAATATCAACTCTTCATAAATCTATGAAGATTGGGCACATACTCCATGGCCTTGATTACTTGAAGCTTTAAGATCAAGCTTTTGCAAAATGATTCCATTTTGGTGTTGTCTATTTTTTTATTTTTCCGATTTTTTATTTTTGGGGGTGTTTTTATTATAGTCAACAGTATAATAAGTGGACTGGCCAGTGATATCGGGCATCTGTGGTTGTTGTGTCTGAATATTTTATACATGATGTGTTTCAGATTCGCTTCGTGATATATGCATTTAATGGTTATTAATCATTTCTTTTACCATGTGGATGACATTATCAAGTTGATCGGTTAAGGCATCATCTTTCCGGTTAATTCGAGCTATGCCATTTGCAATCATTTCATGACTTAGAAAGAAATAACTGTACTCACCATGTCATGACTCCGGCATGAAATCATGAGTCGAGTAGTAGTTATTCTCTATGGTCGTGGTTTGGTATTTCCTTGACTATGGATATCAACTTTATGGTCAAAGGAAAAGTTATCATACTCGGGAAGAGAGTCATCTTGAGTAAGGGATGGTTCAAACAACGAATTGTCAATCGTAATCGGGAATCATGTTTCACTTTAAATTCGGTTACGCTCCTTTCCATCCTCGAATTCATTCACTCCATGGTGTCCATATAATATTCATTTGCTTGTGGGTTTACGAGTGCTTCATAACTTAAAGTCTCATCTAAAGAAGGAGCAGGGTTGTGGAGTGGAAAGTGTGAAGAGGAAGGGAATGATGGTTAGGAAAGATTCGACTCAAAGAGAGCATTCTCCTGAAATAAAAATTATGATTAATATGGACGCGATACGATCATATAAGCTTGATCTACAGATTCTGGGTATGAATACCAATAATCCAACATCATCATAAAGGAAGGTGGAGAATGATTCACGAATATCGATCAATTGTTTGCAAGTGCAATGCCTTTGAACTCATACAATTCGATATGCAATGCAAACCCCAAGTTCACCAACTTAATAAAATGAAGGCTACAAAAGTCTGGTCAATTATCTTTTCAGTTTTAATTTGGTGATAGAACAAATTTTGAATCTGTTACACACAAGTGTGTCGCCTTGATGCTCAGATGTGCTTCTACTATTCCTCATTCAAAGGAGTAATCTGCCCGGATGATGAATCTATGATTCATCTACTTTATATAAGGATCTTAGAAAAATCTCGTTAATAATCCATAAAATAAATCTCTTATATTGACCTAATTAACTTTCTTACTTGTGCAAGAAATTCAGGTTAAAATCTGTGTATAAATAAACTTTAATACTTAGCCAGCACGAGCTTATCATTTTATGTAAAAATATTACATTTTTATCTTAATTCTTCTTCTATTACTTTCTTTGAGTTGTTACCTAACATGGAATTAAGAGAGAAAATCCAAAAAAATCTTATAGCCAAAAGAAAATGAAAAGATTTGAACCAGTATATATTGTACATATATTAACTTGTGCGTCTTTATTTTACTATTTTCTAACTTATAAAATATCCCTAAAAAAAGATTAGTACTGTACATATTGTATATAAATTAACCCACTAAATAAAAACTAATAAAAAATAAAAAATAACAAAACAAAAAAAATATAGGGGTTAATTGCCAACTAATACCTATACAAAAATATATTTTGTACAAATGACCTTTTATTTTAGATTATTCATGAAAGTTGTAGATCTCAATAAGAGCAACAACTTTAATGTGAACACTTTTTATTTTAGAATTCTTCCTATTTTATTTTGAATTTCATTTATATTTTAGCTCTAGAAAAGCGGTCAACCAAGAGGCTCGCTAGTGATTCGTCCACCTCACGCCCCCACTCCTCTCTCTTCTTAATTCACCTACCCACCGCCCAATCACGATCTGCCCCTACTTGACCTCGGTCAACTGGAGCACCCTCCTAACCATTATGCCTCTCTAGACGAAACCCATGACCTCCCTCAGATTCCCGACACCCCTCGCCATCATTATCTATTATGTTGCTTGCATGTGACCTTCGATCATCAACCATCCTTACTGGCCCCTCAGGTGCCCCTCTCCTAACCTAAATGCTCCCCGAACACCCCTTATAAAACATCCATACACCTCCCACTTGCAACACTATTCACCACTACTAAGATTCTTCCTCCAGCCCCATTTAACCTCCCATGTGACAGCTGAAGGCAAGGCAACAATTGAGCTACGACGAGGGTTGAGGCAGGTGTGATCCACGACCGTTTTCTGGTCGTGTAGCATCTCCATGCAGTTGTAGGAGATTGGTTCTCTTCTCGCTGGAGAACCTTGCAACGAAGGCCTTCAGGAGCGTCGGCTCCCCTTCCAGGCGACGTGACATCTCCAAACATTCCACTCCTCCGATCACCGGATCCAACATCGTCATGTCCACCCCTCTCTGCTCCAGGTCCATTTCCTTGTGATCTCTCCTTATAGTTTCTTCTTATTCTTCCTCTGCTCGATTCAGTTGAACCCCTATTCCATCCAGATCAAAACCTACCCCCCGTTCCTATCGATCACTGTCACTTTCCTTTTCCTCCCGCTTCTTCTTCTACCTCTCCAAATCTTCCCCATCTCTGGACTTGCACATGCCGAAGCTCAGCTATGTTCTTCAACCATCCATCGATAGGAGTTCTGCCAACTTTCTTCTTCTTGCTTTTCCTAACATCGCAGGTGAGCACCAACTGAGGCTTCTGCTGGAGCTCGCACTAATCATCTGCAAAGCAAGGAGACATGAGTTCCTTCTCCCTTCTCTGCTTGAGCCACCATCTTGTCATGCACGAGCAGTTCCTCCAACGACTACAGGAGGAGGAGGCACTCCTATGGATATTTGTCTCTGGCTCCTCTCCGCCACCTTGCATGAGCCTAGAGCGTCAACCTTTGTCCACCATTCTTCGTCTATTAAGCCCCTCCTCCCTCATTGATTCCTGGAGCTAGAACTCACCCTTCATCTCCACCGACCTCTAGAGCTCCTCGCCTCATCGGAGCCCTAGATCGAGGTCCTTTTCCTCCTCCTTCAAATCGAACCTTCATCATCAGCCACCTGAAGACAGAGGAGAGGTGGAGCTCCTCAGAGCCTCGTCGCCACCTGCACGTTGAGCTAATTGAAAGATATATGTGTCGTAGGATCACTCTGATTCTACGACCCTAACCAAGTTTTACTTGAACCGTCCGATCCCCATCTAGATGCTCCTTAGCCTTTATATCAGAACCCCCCAAGCCTCCCAGCCTCAGCCCAGAGCACAACTACATGCCACGTGTAGGATCGGGAGAGCCTCCACCCAAACCTCATGATGAATCTCGGATTGATCACTCTAAGTCTCATTTATTAAGCTCAAATCCCTCAAAATCATCAGCATTTATGCATTTATTTTGCATAATTAGCATTCATGTATGTTTTCATAAGAATTGCATTTTATCCATTATGTTTGCACAAAATAAGAAGCCAAAAATCTCAGCCAAAATTGACCTGTAAATAGCCTAATTTCCCAGATTTTTAACTCCTTCATGCTAACTCCGAATGATCCAAAACCACCTCCACTGTTATCACTCACATGAATAAATAAAAAATACAAAAAGTAATTAACCCAAATAAGTGGACCAAAAACCCAAACCCTAGTTTCAGGATTTTCGGACTAAAAGCCCCATATCTTCCCCATCCAGTGTCCGATTTGATCCTACTCGCTTTTGAACTAATGTACATTCAATTACCTTCAAAACAAGGGCAAGTTCAAGTAAATCGAAGCTCATATGTAAAAGTTGGGTTTTGGGCCTCTTTTGTACATTGTGTATTTTAGCGGTTTTTGACCTGATATTTTATTTTTGTATTTATCTTATTAATAAAAAGCCAAAAAAATTAGATTATGATGTCTTTATTTATCTTTGATTTTTCCATATTTTGTCCGAATTTTTATTTGTTTAAAACTGACAAAAAATAGAAAACCCAAAAATCAAGGTATTCTATGTACATGGGATACCCCAAAAATTCACTTTGTGCATTAACCGATTTTGGTTTTGTTGTCTTCATGAAAGTTGTAGATCTCATCGAGACGAGCATTTTCGTGAAGGAACTTTTTCGATCCGAGGTCATTTGCTATTTATTTTTGATTTTACAAAATCTTTATATGCGGATTTTTCTGTTGCTGACACGTGGCAGCCTCCGGGGCCGCCACGTGTCAGCTATTTTTGGCCCCTTTATTTATTTGTTTTAATAAAAAAATTAAAGCCTCTCCATGTGCATCGCACGTGCCTCCCTGGCACGTGCTCCGCACGTGCTTCGCCCCTTCTCACCCCCCTCCATGTGGCGCGTATACGGCCATTCGATCTCGGCCGATAGAACGGCCGACGACCCATCGTCTTCTCCAGGCGCCCATCTCGCAATCGGCCGCAAACCACCCCCACGATTCTCGCAACCGTCGCCCCTCCCCGTGATCTCCGCACCGGCTAACCGCCTCACTGATCTCCCTCAAATCTCGGCCTCATCCCCGTCAACTCCTTCCAAGGACGACCTCCCTCCATCCTATTTAAGAAGCATCGTCACCGTCCTCGTTCCCTCATCCGCCGCTAAGCCCTCAAGCTCCAAGGCCATCACCGGTGGTGACAGCACCGACGAAGCCCACTCTGACAGCGAGATCCAAGGTCCCTCGGCCTTGTTGCATCACGACGATCCTCCGCCGTTAGTGCTCAGCTCCGGACCCTTCGCGCCGTAGAGCCACCATCATCGACTTCACCGTACGCCACCGCCATCAACTCCATCATCACCTTCAGCTGCACCTCCGCCACCGTCCACGATCGCCATCGACCTCCGTCGCCGACGACCACGCGCCAACAACTACGCCTCCGCAACGTCGGCCTGAACCTTCATCAACCATCTCCCACTCCGATCTTCATCAACGCCGCCTTCCGCTCCAATAGGATCCTCGACGTCGACCACCTGCAGCAACTTCGCCACGGCCATCTTCCCCGCGCTCCTAAGCTGCACTGACCATACTCTGACAGCGGCCGAAGACCATTGCCTCCACCTCGACTCCGTCTTGGCCGGCCCGCCGCCCCGCCAGGCTCCAGCCAGGAGCTAGCCCCATCGCCACCAGCCGCCGGGTCTCAGACCCGAGACCCCCCGTGCACGTGCGAGGCACGTGCGTTCGGGGGGAACGTCAACCACACGCCATCTAGGGGTCACGTGCGTCGCACATGACCTGTTGGGTTATTTACAGTTAACCCCTCGAAGGTCCTGAGATTCGCATCAAAATCCAGTGCTCCAGGGTCACGTGCTTGGCACGTGACCTCTGGTGAAATTGCAGAAAACCCCCAAGGGTTTAGGTAATTACAATTAAGTCCCCGCCTGCATATTTTATTTATATTTATTTTATTGCATTTATACCCCTGTGTTCCCCATTATTTTTTAGACCTATACATGACTTTATTTAATCATCCAAAAATAGTATGATGTTCTTCCATTAATTCTCTACTGTTTGACATATTGTGGACAATTTTGTGAGTAGTGGTTAATTAATAATTAATTATTCTATGGAAAATTGCGAACTTTGCCCATTTTATGCTCTTAAATTTATCATTGATTAACCTTTGCTCTAAAAATTCCTGAAAAATCACATATTGTAGAGTTAATTGTGCTTGACATTGTGCTCCAAAAGATTTGCATTTGCATGCACAATTTGTCCTGTAAAAATCATTTTGCATTATTCAGTATTTGATTTTTAATAGATATTAAACCCCACATTTTTTAGGTTTAGGATTTTTCTGAGATCCATCACCTAGTGATAGATTTTAGATAATTTTATCCTCTGAAAATATGTAGGTTTAATATTTATTATAATTAATAATTGAAAATCATTCTGTTTGCATTTAAAAATTCATAAAAAAATCATATTGCCTCCAAAATTTCTAAAAAAAATATAATGCATTCATTTCATCATAATTTTCATTGTGGCCAAGTTTCGTATTTTTCGGACATCATTTGCATTTTAGTCCCTAAAATAGACCGAAATTGCATCTAGCATCCCTTATTTGCATTAAAAATTCCAAAAAAGACCGCCTCGAAAACCGTGCACGAATCTTGATAGACATAATTCTAGTTTGTTCCTTTGCCTCCTTGTGATTGACCTTGAGACTTGCTCAAGTAAAATAAACATAAAACCACTCGATTAAAAATTGATTAAATATTTGTGGTTATTTCTTGACCGATTCCGATTGCCGCCTACAACGAATACCACTTTAATTTTTTAGCACGAACAAATTAAAAACATCTTTTTACACGTGTGATTACGAACTCGTCAGATGGCGCTGTTTCCGGGGAGGCAAACATCTTAGTTTTGTGTTTTGAAATTTTTTTGTTCGGTTTTTCGCATTCGGGTAGTCTGACCCCCGAATTTTTCATTATAAATTCAATTTTTATTTCCCGTATTTATTTTTCAGCATTTATTTTCCATTTTTTATTCTTGATTATTTTTGTGTCACTCTCTTATATCTTCTCTCTTATTTTTTTTACGAGGTACCCGACGTACGTGGAGCGGTTTTTCAAGAAACCGATGCATCTTCACCAATTTCCGAAAAGCCGCAATTAAATTAAGATCGAGTCGAATCGTAAGAAAGCGTAGAGTCTAGGTTTTTAATTTCTGCAATTTTATTTTTGTAATTAATTGCTCATTTATAGCGGTGTCAATTTGGACTCTCGCGTATGTAAAAAGACCTTGAACTCTTCTTGTGGTGTGTCGTGGCCTGTTTCACTCCGCGGTGAGGGTGGATCCCGACTTGAGTGGCAATTAGGATAGACCTGCACATACGGCTCTTAGAGCATTCATATTTTTGATTGTGCTCGTAGGATCTAAGGCCACACTGCACTTTAATTGAGACGCACATTAGATCATTCAACTTAGCCAATTTAACTCAATTCTTCCCCGCTAGTAGAACTTTCTGCTTAGGTGCGATTTTTTTCATCGGCTTGCATTCATTTAGAATAATTTTTCATTTATGTATTACATCCCACATGGAGATTGCGAGGATTCACTGTAAGTCTTCTAACTGAGCATACATCATTGTTTTCGCGTGCATCGACTTTTTCCAAACTTCTCCCTCCTATTTTATCACATAATTTTAAAGGAAATTGGGACTGGACAATAGACGTGTATTGTTCTGCTCACTTAATTCTTCAGTGATCACCTAATTAAAATTGGGACTGCTAAATATAGTCGATTTCAAAATAACCCATAAAATCAAGAATTTTTGCGGGAGAGCAACCCCGACCTTGGATTATTTTATTTTTTCTGAGTAAGCGAGAGACGACACTTAAGGCTAGAGCCCAAATCCGGATTTTCATCATGACTACTGATTCTGCCAAAAACGATTAGCTACTTCTTAGTGAGGATCTACAAGTAGCTGGTAAACGGTCCGGATTTCCTTAGCAGAGTGGGTGGTTTAGAGGACACTGCGTAAGGCTCCGTCCTCAAGTAACACGGGTGGCCGTTCTACGGTCCGTACTTACACCCATACTGGCTGAAAGTAGGTGCAACTAGTTGAAGAATTCGCGCCAGTCATTACGAAAATTTCGGCACCTAACAGATCGCTAAATTTTTGCCAAGATTGATTTATCACCAACTAAAATTGAAAATATAATTGCCGACCTCTTACAACTTCATTGTGTGTGTTGGTGAACCTAGGGTTTGATTTGTGTTTGCATTGGTGTGCGTAAACCGATTCCAAATATCAATAGCCGCACATTTGATAAATTTCTTTTGACTATCCCAAGCAATCATCTCTCTCCTTTCTTGATTTAAATCTCATCATGGAACTCTTATCCAATAACTCTTGCAGACCCAATCCCTCATTCCTTTCAAAAATGACAAACATTTATCTGAAAATCCATCAGAGCTATACTATGAAAATGAATTTGTCTCGGTTAGGCCCAAATCAACCAAATCCTCTTCTTTCAATAACCCTCCAACATTTGCAGGAGACTTTCACCCGCGGATGAATTTGGCCCCCTCATTGAATTCATACTCGAATCATCCGACCACACATGAACATCTACCATCTTGGACTGAACCGTCTTATTCATGGATTCTCGCTAATGAGCCATTTCAAGATCAAAATACCTTTGAGTCTCATGACTGGCCGAGAAACCAAACCCAAATGGAAAGACCCACACTTAATGATCATCAGCGTTGGATTGACCATGACAAACCCCTCTTCAGACATGAGACTCATACAGAGGACTTGACAAACCACATAGAAACACATAAACACTGTATGCTGACTCCACAATATCAAGGTCTAACCACTCATGATCAAAGGATTGAACTCTACTCAGACCAGATACACATGCCTGGACCATATGAGCAGCCTCCTTCCATAATTTTTTGGAGAAATTTTCAGAAAATAATGATCATATGCCGGATATTCCAAGAAACTCTCCTCTCAGCACAAACGGGAAAATGGAAGATGAAATTATCGAACACACACCGACTGCTCCCATGATTGATCATGAACAGAATTTTGAGGATGATATTTCGAGGATAAATAAGAGATTCAATTCAATAGAGGATAGATTTTAAAAATTTACCGACCGATTAATTTCACTCTATGGGAGCTCGGACATAAAAATGAATGAGGAAATGATTGGATCTCATTTTGACAATTTCGAGGATGTTCAAAAACCTAGGGATGATTCTGTGAACGGCATTTCTGCTTATTATTTCCCTAGACATGATTATGTTTCTGACTCCCACTCTAAACATCAGAACCCCTTCTCATCTGAGGAGTACACCACATCACCAAACCACACAGAAAATACCAAAAAATCAGAATATTTGAAAATCACAAAAAATCAAAAATCTCGAAAAATACATAAAAATTGAAACTGAAGAAGATCTGAAGAATTTGGATCCTGCTATACGGGAAGCACTAGGAAAGAAATTGATTTTTGAACTTCCCTTTCTATAAGCCATTGAACACTTCCCCGATCTTAAAAGATTTGTAATGGACAAATTAACTATGAAAAAGTTGGGCAGGATTAGAACAAAGACCGAAAGACATATCTTGTCAATGACCTCCTCCTTGGCGTTGAGGAGGAAAACCAAGAGCTGCATAGTGAAGCGGTTGCCCAGATTTAACTGTGTAATCAAAGACACGATTTTCACCCATGCTCGGATTGATAACGATTCACCGATCAATTTCCTCCCGACCTCTGTATTCCATAAACTCAAACTCGGACCAATTTGGAAGATACAAGAGATTGTTCAATTGACTGACCGATCAATAAAGCGGCCGAGAGGAATCATTTCTGTCATCATGGCATTCCAAGGTGCTCCGCTCAAAGTAGAATTCACGATCATTGATATTGAGCATCAAGGAGAATTTACCCAGTCTCCAATCATTCTCGAAAAGCTGTTCTTAGCATTGGCTAAGGCAATTATTGATTGTGAGACTAGAGAAATCAATTTCACAGCATTGGAAGCACTTAGATGTGACCCTGTCTTTGAGGAACCACGATCTTCTGAGGCAACCCACGAAGTCCCCGACAACCGTAACCATGAAGCGGTAGAAGAGCCCTACCCCGCAGCCACACTTGAGATAGCGGTTGTTGATGAGACTATTGGTTTAGAGAATCCCCCCTGCTCCGTTCCCAACCGCTCTTACCATGGAGAATCAAGTATATGAATCATATGATCCGGAGACTTATGCATGGTCGCAACCTGGGTCGACCTATTGACTACCTTGATCACATCAACTCGACACAGGAATGCTCCAACATCAAATCAATTGAAAATGAACATGTAGAGACTCTCCCCTATATTCCAATTCCTGCAGATCTCAAAATAAATAAATCCTTCTACTATGATCTTGAAACATATGCATGGTCGCACTCTGGAGCAACATTCTCTGAATACCTAGACCAAATCATCCCAAATCGAGAGTGCACCAACATTCAGAAGACCAAGAACAAACACGTAGGACGAAAACCGACTAAGGAGAATTCCAATGGCTATGCATCTGGATACTCAAGTGAACCAACAACTTCAAGAAACAAGAAAAAGAAAGTCACCTTTAACCTTTCGGAAGAGGAATCAGCTGATGATCCCTCATCAGGGCCAGAAAAGGTAGTCTACATGAGTGAAGTCTGTTCGGCAGCTCTAAAGCCATATCTTCGCAAGGATCCAAAATTCAATTCTCATTGGATAACTCCCGTTCCTAACTACTATTCATCCAAAGCTGATGCTCCTGCCTTCTTCAAGTACACCGGAATTATTTTGTATGAGCTGACTGAGACCGGTGCTTCTGAGTATTCATCCGAGGACAAATCGATTGACCCCAAGAAGGAACGAATCCTGAGGAAAAAACTGAAGAAACAAAAAGACATGAATATTTGGAGTATGTCCACTTTTGAATACTACTCCTCTGAGGATAATTCTGATGATGGATATCTTTCACCTGAATCAAACACTTCATCCACTATCCATTATGATTTTTCTGAGGAAGACATTGATAATAGTTGGGAATCATATGCTTCATCTCCGTCTCATCATTACGATCTCCCACCACAGGCTCACAAGAAGATCAGCCGAAAATCGTCTTAATCATCGGCTACCCAACCTCCCTCCCGACCACATCGGTCTCCTTGTACAGCTTCTTCCTCTACTTAGGCCAAGGCCTAAGTAGAGGGAGGACCGATGCCATCTGTATATATCATTTCCCCGGACTACACTCTTTCTCACGATCGCTCCATTTCCACCCTTCTTCCATACTGCGGCTGACCAGAGACTAAGTATAGGGGGAACCGACACCCACCTGTATATATTCTCTTCATTCACATACCCGAACCACTTCATTTTTTCCGCTCTTCTTCTATACTTAGATTGTTCACAATCTAAGTATAGGGGGCGGTTCTGTAAATCTTGTTCTGTTTCTTTTTCACTCTCTTACGCTTAGCCCGAGCTATGTCTTCTTTACGCTTCTTGTGCTCCGAGGACACAACACTCGCTAAGTATGGGGGGGGGTCTGTATATATACTTTGTATATATTTTACCCATATCTCGTACTTTCGCGTAAGTCTATATGTATTTACGGGGTGGGTAATTAATTTGAAATAAAACAACACAAAAAAAAGAGGAAAAGAAAAAGAAAAAGAGTTTTGCTACTAACACTGACTATGCCCAAAATTTTTGAAAAAATGGCTTCTTATTCTTTTTTGGATTGAAAAAAAAGAAGGAAAAAAGTTTTGCCTGCATTTCACACATCCAACATTTCATTCATTTGCATCTGTGAAAAGTCATTGGGTTCTGAACCGAGTTATGAGCCGAAACTGAGAGTGGTCTGGACTTGACCTTAATTCACCTAATTTTCAGAGGAACTTCACTGAGAAATAGGATTTTAGAAGCTTCAGGTCTTTTGACTTAATTCTTTAAGTTCCACATGACAATGTGCAGCGTTTGACTCTTAGTGTCTACCCTGGTCTCTTTATTCTGGGTACAACTCTGGAATAGGGAATTAATTTGTACTCTCACACTATGCACTTAGCTCAACTCAGACGGGATGTTGGAAGACTGTGTAAGTCTCTTTTCTGGTAGCGTGGAAATCTAAAGACCGGAGTACGGGTTGAAATAAAGCTTCGGAAAAGGGATGGACGGCTGGGCACAATTTTTTCTAAGACCCTAAAAAATGTACGGAACAAAAAGATTCTATATCTGTAGGGGCACAACAAGATCCAAGTAGAACCACCAAAAATTCCAAATACAAAGAAGCAACTACCAAATAAAATCCGACCAAAAAGGTCCAAGCTTCAAGAAAACCTGCAGATCTTGGTGGAGAATCGGCTACACTGGCCATCTTCACAAGGAGAGGTGACTACACTGTCCACCCTCCAGTTCTTTTCCCTTTCTTCTAACTTCTCCCTCAATTCGATTGTGAACACAATGCGACAGACCTTAGAAGGAAATACCTGACTCCTCGAGGACGAGTTACTGGAGAGGAGAGGAGCATGATATGATGGCATGTAAATCCGAATGACTAAGGTAATTAGGTGTATCTAAGATGGTCGTCGCGACCTCAGTCACTCAGACGTGCCAATCAAGAAAAAGAAGAGACCACCAATCAAAGAGAAAATCAATAACACACAACAGCGGTCTTGCTATTAGTTTAACCTGGTATAGCGACCAGGGTGGAACACAAGGAGCACGAATTGGCCTTGCGGCCTATGAAGTAGTCAAAAAGAAAAGAAAAATGAAATAAGAGGGTATTTTTGGTGGTTTTTAATTCTTTTTATATTTTTTTGGATTTTTAAGATATTGAGAAAATAATAAAAGCAAGAAAACAAGGCACTTCAACAATTTATTAAATACACTAAAAATCAACCAAAAATTCAAATAAAAATATTTTTGTGTGTTTTAAAATTTTTACTGTTTTTAGTGAATTTTTGGGTTTTTTCTGATGTTTATTTAATTTTCTAGAAAGAAAACAGTGAAGGAAAAGAAGGAACTGTCCAGCCGAGCTTAAGGGACTTAGATAAAATATCTAAGAGCCCCCAATAAGCCTGGAGGTATTTTTCCTGTATAAGAAGAAAACGAAGAAAAATTGGGCACCTAAATTATTATTTTTGGGTTTTTAATTTATTTATTAGAATTTTTATAAGATTTTAAGTGTTTTTCAATTTTTAGGTGTTTTAAGTAATGAAAAATAGCCAAAATTGGCTAAAAAATCAAGCAAGCAAAGTCAAACAATAAGTATTTTTTTTTGTAATTTTTAAATGAGTTTTAATATTTTTTGTGGTTTTTCAACTTAGACAGTAACAAAAATAGATGTTTTTGAATTTTTAAAAATATCAAAACAAAACAAAAATGTCTCCAAAAATCCTCAAAAATTTTACACTATGGCAGGAGCCATGTATCCAATTTTCGTTGGATTTGGAGTGAATTTGCTATTTTATTCAAAAATAGAAAGAGGGTACTGTGCACATGGAGCTATGTGCAAATACCCGAAGTTCTGGGGGTCCTGGTGCAAAATTCCTAGGTAAACACACGCGAGGCGCGTGCCTGGGGCACTCAGGGACCCAAATGTAAGAAAAACTACTTCCGAAGACTATTTGGTAACAGGTACCAAAAGTCCAGGGGGTAGTCTGCAAATAACCCAATAAAAAGCGCACATGCACAATTAAAATACGCACAGGGGTAAAAATGCAATATCTCTAAAGTTTCCATTCATTACTTAACATCTCAGAACTACAGGGCATAGAATGCAAATACACCAGAAAACTTCGTGACGAAGCACGTGTCACACCATGCACAGGGGCATATCAGTAAATAAAATCAAGCGCCGGGTCCTCTATGCAAAAGTACCAAAATCTAAACAACTACACTATGTATTTACAAGACTAAATACTAAATAAAATAAACGAGGGGGCCTAAGGGTAAATTACCCTTTATTAATGTGGGCCGCTGGATGGATGCCACGTGGAAAATCAGATGGTCTGGATCGGGTGGCACTCCAACGCTGAGGTCCTCGCAGTAATCGGACGGTTGGGGCTATGCCACGTAGTGGATCGAACGGTGCAGGCTCTCGGTGGCTAAACCTCGCTGGACCGACGGCTGGGATCAGTCCTCCACTGATCTGACGGTGGATGCTGCTCCTGGAATGGACGGCTCAGATGAAAACTGGAGCGGGAGGCTGATCGGACGGCTGCTGGAGATCCTCGAAGAACAGGTGGCCGGCGAACTTCACCGGCCCAGTACGCTCGCTCTGAGCCTCCTCTGCTGCTTCCAAAGATCGGAGAAGCTCCGGCGTGATGCTCCGCAGCTGCTGGTGGCCTCCGATGACCCAGCCGAGCTCTGGGGAGCTCCGGCGAGGTCGGCGGAGGTAGAGATCTTGGACCGAATGGTCCAAGCCCTCAGATGGGCTTGGATGTACCTGCAAGATATACCAGAAGACTCGCGGGTCGAGGGCGAACTACCTCGACCCGGTTAGGCGGGGTGAAGATGGTCGGAGGGTCGATATGGGCGAGCTCCGACGAAGGTGGGGACGGAGGAGCTCGAGCCCCAGCTCCTGTGCGAGCTGGGTTGGATGGAGGTATGGAGAAGGTGCGTGGGAGGAAGGCGGAGGTGACGGTGGATTCCGATGATCGAATGGAGCTATGGGGTGGTCGGAATCGGCGAAACACGTCGGCGGAGCAAAATGGGGGAAATCTAAATTTAGCGAAAAAGAAAGGCTAAAGGGTCTACCTGGGTGGACGATGAGACTGTGGACGAGCTGGCGATGCTCTGGGTCGTGGCCTCGAGGAGCGTCTCCCTCCGAGGCTCGAGCTCCTGCTGTGGGCGGAGCACGGCGGCGCTTGCTCGCCGGATCGATGGGCTCGCACTTCCTCCTCGCTGCAACACCACGGGGGATGAGCTGTCACTCTCGCCTATGCAATGGAGATCACTGGGGGTTGGAACGAGTGGCCAAAGATGCGAATGGAGGAGGCGGAGCTGAAGCTTTATACGCTGGAGGGTCCGGAAAGAAGCGCACGGGTAGGGCAATCTAGAGCGCGGATCCCGAGATGGTGGCTCCGGCGAGGGTCTCGGATGCATCATTAACGAGTCAGACCCGGGGTTTAGGCGAAGCATGATCAGGTTTACACGAGAAAAATCCGAGAAGATGGGTTACCCGCTAAGGACCCGTGAGAAGTGGTCCTGGGGGGGAGTTGACCGGGCGGTCAACAATCCTTAGGGCCAATGGGAAGCGACCACGTGGAAAATACTTGTAAAATCCTAATAATTAGAAAATGGCCGATTTATTAAAAAGTCAAAACATGAAATATTTTTCTTTTAATTTTTTCTATTTTTAGTGATTTTTAATTAATTTTTTTAAAGTAAAAATAAGGTATGTACATAGTAGGTTCATATATAGGTATATATACAATATATAGGTTTTTAATTTTGATTTTTAATTTGTTATTTTTATACAATTTTATTCCTATTTTATATTTTATTTATTTATATCATAAAATAAGGAATAAAAAGATATTTTTATTTTATTTTTATTATTTTTATACATAGGTGAAATAAATAGGTATGTACATTTATATACATGGTATATTTACAATGTATTTTTATGTTTTTAATTTTGTTATTTTTATTTTTTTTGTTTTAAGGGTTTTTTTTATTTTATTTATTTAAAATATGTAACATAGAATATTTACAAAATTTTTAGAGATTAATTTTATTTATTTATAAGGCTAAATAAATATAAGTGTGGACTATGTACATGGTGAAAGTGAAGTTTTTGTTTTCTTTTTAATTTTTCTATATTTATCTTGTTTTTATTTTTATAAATATAAACAAGTATTTACAAGCCAATTTGAGTCTATTTTTGTGAGGAAAATACTTTTATTTTATTTACATAAATATTTACACACATGAGCCCCTATCTCCCTCTACTTTGGCTTTTATGCGGTCAGGCCCATGCTGAGCCCTCCCTTGGGTTAGGTTGCTCAATATTTATTCTAAATATTTCTCTCTTTTTCTTTTTAATCTTTATTCTTTTATTTTTGCACAAAAACATGCTAATTATAGGTTTTTACACAATGCATGCTTTTGGTAATTATTTCTATTTACAACTATATACATGCATTTGCAAAGGTTTTTGTAGCTAAAATATAAGAATAAAGAGTGACGAATGAGTATTCATCATAGTCCCGCATTCTGGATGGGAAGAGCTAAAACCTTTCACACACATGAGTCGGTTATTCAATGTTCACAGGGTATACTTTGGGAAGAGAATTGATCTAAGATGACTTCTGAGCCGAAACTATGACATAATATGTAGAACTTAAGGGCAGTTGCTTTTAAAATTCTAAGTCTCACAGAAGTTTTGCCACACTATTAATCCAAAGGTCGAGTTTAGTTTCATTTTTACCTTCAGCTCATGGTCTTGGTATGGAACCAAATCTCATTTCACCTCATGGCATTTCTTTTTGATGCTCAGGGACGAGCATGGTTTAAGTATAGGGGGATGATGAATCTCGGATTCATCACTCTAAGTCTCATTTATTAAGCTCAAATCCCTCAAAATCATCAGCATTTCTGCATTTATTTTTCATAATTAGCATTCATGCATGTTTTCATAAGAATTGCATTTTATCTATTATGTTTGCACAAAATAAGAAGCCAAAAATCTCAGCCAAAATTGACCTGTAAATAGCCTAACTTCCTGGATTTTTAACTCCTTCATGCTAACTCCGAATGATCCAAAACTACCTCCATTGTGTACATATCACTCACATGAATAAATAAAAAATACAAAAAAATAATTATCCAAATAAGTGGACCAAAAACCCAAATCCTAGTTTCAGGATTTTTGGACTAAAAACCCATATCTTCCCCATCCAGTGTCCGATTTAATCCTACTCACTTTTGAACTAATGTACATTCAATTACCTTCAAAACAAGACCAAGTTCAAGTAAATCGGAGCTCATATGTGAAAGTTGGGTTTTGGGCCTCTTTTGTACATTGTGTATTTCAGCTATTTTTGACCTGATATTCTATTTTCATATTTATCTTATTAATAAAAATCCAAAAAAAGATTAAGGTGTCTTTATTTATCTTTGATTTTTCCATATTTTGTCCGGATTTTTATTTGGTTTAAAAATGATAAAAAATAGAAAACCCAAAAATCAAGGTATTCTATGTACATGGGATACCCCAAAAATTCACTTTGTGCATTTAACCAATTTTGGTTTTGATTTCTTCATGAAAGTTGTAGGTTTCATCGAGACGAGCATTTTTCATGAAGGAACGTTTTCGATCCAAGGTCATTTGCTATTTATTTTTGATTTTACAATATCTTTATATGCGGATTTTTCTGGTGCTGACACGTGGCAGCCTCTGGGACCACCACGTGTCAGTGTTTTGGCCCCTTTATTTATTCGTTTTAATAAAAAATTAAAGCCTTCGCACGTGCGTCGCATGTGCCTCCCAGGCACGTGCTACGCCCCTTCTCACCCCCACCACGTGGCACGTTTACGGCTGTTCGATCTCGATCGATCGAACGACCGGCGACCCATCGTCTTCTCCAGGCGTCCATCTCACAACCGGCCGCCAACCGCTCCCGCGATTCTCGCAACCGTCGCCCCTCCCTGTGATCTCCGCACCGGCCAACCGCCTCACCGATCTCCCTCAAATCTCAGTCTCATCTCCGTCAACTCCTTCCAAGGATGACCTCCCTCCATCCTATTTAAGAAGCATCGTCGCCGTCCTCGTTCCCTCATCCGTCGCTAAGCCCTCAAGCTCTGAGGCCATCACCGGTGGTGACAGCACTGACGAAGCCCACTCTGACGGTGAGATCCAAGGTCCCTCAGCCTTGTTGCATCACGATGATCCTCCACCGTTAGTGCTCAGCTCCGGACCCTTCGCGTCGTAGAGCCACCGTCATCGACTTCACCATACGCCACCGCCATCAACTCCATCGTCACCTTCAGCTGCGCCTCTGCCACCGTCCACGATCGCCATCGACCTCCGTCGGCGATGACCACGCACCAACAACTACGCCTCTGTAACGTCGGCCTGAACCTTCATCAACCATCTCCGACTCCGATCTTCATTAATGCCGCCTTCCGCTCCAGGAGGATCCACGACGTCGACCACCTGCAACAACTTCGCCACAGCCATCTTCGCCGTGCTCCTAAGCTGCACCGACCATGCTCTGACAGCGGTCGAAGACCATTGCCTCCACCTCGACTCCGTCTTGGCCGGCCCGTCGCACCGCCAGGCTCCAGCCAGGAGCTAGCCCCATCGCCACCCGCCGCTGGGTCTCAGACCTGAGTACCCCCATGCACGTGCGAGGCACGTGCGTCCGGGGGGAACATCAGCCACACGCCATCTAGGGGTTACGTGCATCGCATGTGACCCGTTGGGTTATTTACAGTTACCCCCCTGAAGGTCCTGAGATTCACATCAAAGTCTAGAGCTCCAGGGTCACATGCTTGGCACGTGACCTCTGGTGAAATTGCAGAAAACCCCCAAGGGTTTAGGTAATTACAATTAAGTCCCCGCCTGCATATTTTATTTATATTTATTTTATTGCATTTATACCTCTATGTTCCCCAATATTTTTTGGACCTCTACATGACTTTATTTAATCATCCAAAAATAGCATGATGTTCTTCCATTAATTCTCTTTTGTTTGACATATTATAGACAATTTCATGAGCAGTGATTAATTAATAATTAATTATTCTATGGAAAATTGTGAACTTTGCCCATTTTATGCTCTTAAATTTGCCATTGATTAACCGTTGCTCTAAAAATTCCTGAAAAATCACATATTGTAGAGTTAATTGTGCTCGACATTGTGCCTAAAAAGATTTGCATTTATATGCATAATTTTCCTGTAAAAATCAGATTACATAATTAAGTATTTGATTTTTAAGAGATATTAAACCCACATTTTTGAGGTTTAGGATTTTTCTGAGATCCATCACCTAGTGATAGATCTTAGAAAATTTTATCCCTTGAAAATAAGTATATTTAGTATTTATTATAATTAAATATTGAAAATCATTCTGTTTGCATTTGAAAATTCATAAAAAATTTATATTGCATCCAAAAATTCTAAAAAAATTACAGTGCATTCATTTCATCATAATTTACGTTATGGCCAAGTTTCGTATTTTTCGGACATTATTTGAATTTTAGTCCCTAAAATAGGCCAAAATTGCATCTTGCACCCCTTATTTGCATCAAAAATTCCAAAAAAAAAAGACTTCCTCGAAAACCGTGCACGAATCTTGATAGACATACTTCTAGGTTGTTCCTTTGCCTCCTTGTGATCGACCTTGGGACTTGCCCAAGTAAAATAAATATAAAACCACTCGATTAAAAATTGATTAAATATTTATGGTTATTTCTTGACCGATTCCGATTGCCGCCTACAATGAACGACACTTTAATTTTTTAGCACGAACAAATTAAAAACATCTTTTACACATACGATTACAGACTCGTCACCTCAGTACCCACATACGCTACACATACACATAAGGGACCTTTTGCTCCCTAGACACCCTGCTTCTCCAGAATCGTAGAAGAACTCAATCATGTGCCTCAAGCACGTGACTTAGGAAATTTTACGTGCATATTCCTCCATCTTTTGACATTCCCAAGTACGCCCTTGCATGGAATAACTTGTTACTAGGACCCCAGTGGCTTCTAGAAATTACAGATAAGACCCCTAGGGATGAGCATGGGCCGGGCCTGGGCCGGTCCCTACAGGGCCCAGGCCTAGGCCCATTTAAGTTTGTGGGCTTTGGGTCGGGCCTAGGCCCACTAAATTTTTTTTTGAAGGCCTAGGCCCAAGCCCGACCCAATTATTATGGGCCGGGCCTGGGCCGGGCCGGCCCATAAATGTCTCAATCGTCAATTGGACTTGTACCGGCCAAAAACTTATGGGTCTAGACTTGGTGGGCCCATAAACTTGGCGTACCCTCATTTGGTTATTTTGATTGTAATCTTCGTTATGAAGTATTTATTAGTTATTTAGGTCTTTATTATTTATTTATCCTACTGTTTTGCACGGATTTGGTCATATCTATGATTCTACAATATCTAATGGAAAGAGTTTCATAGAGATATTATAGAAACATGTGCAAATAATAGTAAACAAACAGGTTAAAAATGTACCTCAAGTGGATTAATCTGTCGACATCGTCAACTCCCTCATTAAATCCATATGAATATATTAAAGTGAGATATCAAAGTCTAGACACATATGGGTTCTATGTGGGCTAGGCTATCAGGCCTAACGGGCCTAATTTTGGGCTTCTACGCGGGTCGGGCTATCGGGCCTAATGGGTTGGGCCGGGCTAAGCCCAAGCCCGGCCCAATTATCAAATGGGCCTACATCTTTGGCCCAAGCCCGGCCCATAAATAATTCGGGCTCGGGCCGGGCCGGGCTATGCGGGCCGGGCTTCGGGCTGGGCTGGGCCGGCCCAGCCCAATGCTCATCCCTAAAGCCCCCGCAAGACTAATTAGATAGCAAACTTTTTTTATTTGCATTTTAATCCCTAGAACTTCAACATTGAGTATCTTTGTACTTTTAATCCAAAATTTATACATTTTATATCATTTTGAAGCATGTTCTGCGCTCTTTAATTTGATATATTTGTTGGATAGATCATATGCATTCAAAATTACTTTATTTATGGATTAGAATAATCTATGAAGGCTTCTTGAGGATAAGTATTGACCATAGATTTTTGAGAAAGATGATTCATTTATAGAGATAATTTTGAGGTTAAATTGATCAATATTTCCTACTTTTTAATCTCTGATTTAATGTTTTTAATCTAAAGAATTTATGCAGGGAACTTTATGGGATTGGATACTGAATTAAATTACTGCGCATAATTCAAAAAATAAATATTTTAGCATGCAATTCACAGCAGGTTTTGATAAATCTTTCTTGGACATATTCCTTTCATATGTGATTTATTTAGAGGATTAATTGATCATTCTATTGGGAATAAAATTCATCATCACGGATCAATCTCTTTCGGTTTCTGTTTTATTTTAGTTTTTTATTTATCTTTATCCCTTTCTTTTGTGCACGATTTCCTGACATCTAAATTATTATTATAATTATTTATTTATGTAATTTTTTTAAACAATGCAAGTAAATAATACACTGTTTCATGAGTTCGACCTTGGTACACTTACTAAGTAAAATATTCCACCTATTAAAAAGGGTGGTCTTTGTTGAATTAATTTCCACCTCCTATACTACAATTCTATCTCATTAATAGAGGTGAAATTCGATTCATCACTGAGCTGTCGAGTTATACCACACACCTAAAAGAGATAGTAGATTGATACACCTAAAATGCCCACTTTGATCGGAGGTGAGCACTTGCAGCTCCCAAATCTGCAAGAGTCAGATTTGGAGACTTAGGACACAAGTATAGGGTTTTGGGTTTAACCTTACGACTACATACTCACCCACTTGCAGTCTAGAGAAGTACTTATTTAAATGATGGGGTTTCTCACTCATAGTCAATGATACTCGATTTTTATCTGATTTATTTTTAATCACATTTTTTAGCAGTCTACCTCACCATCACCCTATCTCCTGCCAACTCATTCCCCACCTCATGCAATCCCTTCATCCTTCTGCCCAAAACCCATGGCTATAAATTCAACCCTCCACCCTCTTTTTGCGATTTTGATCCTTGTTGGCCTCCCTAAACCCTCAGATCCATCCAAAACAAGTTGAGCCTGGTGACAACTCGCTCCTTGTGGATTTGCAACATGTAATTGGGCGTGAATGAAGTGATCCACACCTTCGTCGACCTCCACCAACGATGGTTCCTGCTCCCTAATGTCAGGTACGAGCTGCTCTCTCTTACTTGTTTTTAGGTAGATTTTAGTTGTAGTTTTTATGTCTCACTTTTATTTCATGTTTTAAGCTTTTATTTTACGGTAAAAATTATATTCACAGTACACCTGAGCTTAGAGCTCCTGCCATCGTCCACTACTTATTCCTCCCCTTGTTCCGACCCGCAACCATCATCATTCCCTTTTCCACTCGCTTCTCCATCTTCCGAGCCCCTCCATTCACCCTGATCGAGCCTCGATCAGGTCTTCGAGGTCCATCTCAGCTGCCTCGCCGAGCGTCTCTGCCCCTTCACATTTTTACTTTGATATCCCACCAATAAAAGCCAGAACCCTTTCCCTTTGCACCGCCATCCTTTCCACGTATTATGCAGGTTCTAAAGGACCCATCTGATGGGTGTCAACATCCATGAAGAGGCTCTAGGTTCCTTGTTCTGAGCTTGAGCTCCAGGCCCCCATCGTAGGGGCCCTGACCTTTTGAAGGGTACCATAAGCTGCAAACTCCTCGTACGAACCCATTCAGCACTTCAGCAGCACGAGCCACCGCTGTGATTGTCCTGGATCAAAGATTGAAGCTAAGTTGAGGCATGTTCATCCTCTGTTCTGTATGAGGCCTTCACGATCACTAGATCAACCACGCTTCTCCATGCAAGCAGCCACTGTTGGTTGAAGTAATGAGCAACCATCTGATCCAACAATCGGATCTAATCTTCACCGCTCATCCATGAACCGACGTCCACTGTCTAACGCATGACACATATCGTGACATCTTCAACAATATTGGACGACACATGTATTGGGTAATTTTCACATTTAACCCTGGTGCTTTTTGTATATTCCATTTTAGCCCTATAATAATTAAAGATGCTTTATATTTTAAGTAAAAATGGCAAGGACCCCCTGAACTTTCTCGCATATTGCATCTCAGTCCACGTCAGCTCATCTCACATGGTCCCCCTGTGAGTTAGGCAAATTACAAGGGTACCCTACCAGCTTTGTATGCTTATGTTTAGTCTTGAATTTGTAAATAAGTATTAACTTTTAGGTTTATTTGCAAGCAACCTCCTATACTATACTTTTATTGCAAATATACCCCTACTAGGCCTTGTATTTATTTATTTGCATTTATATTTTGTTTAAATAACACCGTGCTTATAAATTCATGGAAAAATTATAGGATATGCTTTAAATGATGCTTAAATCACGCCATGATTTTTATTTGTCATTTCATTACATTACCTATTTATTAACAATCATTTGGGAGTTATTTATTCCCTGTTTAGATATAAAAATACAAAAAATTATAAAATCACTCTTAAAATTTCCAAAAATTATATATTATATATTATTCTTTTTATAACTCTAGACCAAAAATCATAAAAAATATAAAAGAAAAAACTTAAAATTTAGAAAATCATTATAACCCTATATAAATTTACAAAAAAAATATAAAATAAAAATTACTTTTCTTCTATACATTTTTATCTATATAATATTGTTCATATTGAGAAATTTTTTACTTATTTTATATTTTTAAAACTCAATACAACTCGACTTATTTATTAACTCAATCTTTTGGAGTATTTTAGACTTCAAAAATGCATTAAATTATCAAAAATCAACAAAATAATTCATAGAAAATAGATAAAAATATAAAAAAGAAAAAACATTTTACTTTTATAAAATTTGAGGATTTATGGCTGTATTTATAAATATAAAACCCTATATTGACTATATATACATATATCAATATTAATATTATTATTATAAATCCCCAATATATATTTTAAAACCTTTAGAAAAATAAAAAGGACTATACCTATATATTTCCTAAATTCTTCTATATTTATTATTAGAGATAAATGGGGTTGCTCCCTGGGAGAAGCCAACGGGCTGCTCCCACCCCCATTTCCCCCCATTTTTTTAATTTTTTAGAAAATAAAAATTTGTATATTCATCACTATATCCCTATAACATTCTATTAAAATTTCGTCAAAAACAGAGACCCATACGACCTCCATCCAAACATGATCGATTTAAAAAAATCCTGTGACCGTTAAAAAAAATGACGTCCGGATGGAGGGCTTAGGAGTCTCTGTTTCTGATGAAATTTTAATAGAATATTAGAGGGATATAGTGATGAATATACAAAATTTTATTTTCCAAAAAAATAAAAAAATGGGGGGGGGGGGATAGGGGTGGGAGCAGGCCCGTTGGCTACTCTCAGGGAGCATACTCCTTTTTCCCTTATTATTATATATATTTTATAGTATTGATATTAGAGTATAGGGAGTATGCATCCAGGTGCATGTAATTCTACATGCACTCGGGCCTATAACTCCCACATTTTTTTACTTTTCCGAAAAATACCGCCATGTATATTCATATATATATTCCTCATGTATGTCATTCCAATTTCGTCAGATACAGAGATCCCTACATCCTCCATCTAGAAGAGGCCGATTACAACAGTTCTAAGACCGCTAAAATAATGTGTTCTAGATGGAGGACGTAGGGGTCTCTGTTTCTAATGAAATTGGAATGAAATATAGGAGGGATATATAGATGAATATGCATGGCGGTATTTTTTGGAAAAGTAAAAAAATGTGGGAGTTATAGGCCCGGGTGCATGCAGAATTACATGCACCTGGGTGCATACTCCCTATCCTCTTGATATTATACATAGTATTGTATATATACTTTATACATATTAAAAAGAAAGAATTAACAACCAGAAAAATATAAAAAGAAAAAGAAAATAATAAAATTTTAAAAACATTAAAATAAAAAATAAAAATTCCAAAAAAATTAAACATGATTAAATCCCACAAAATTAAAAACATAAAAACCACAAAAATATTTGTTGTTTCTATACATAAATAAATAACCTATCCCCATAGCTCTATGTGGTTCGACACTCTACACTTATTCACAATACACACATTTTGTAGAGTTAAAATACAAATAATTTTTTACTTACGTATTTGCATTGATTTATTGTAGATTGTGGGTTGATTGTTGATTATTTTGATTGATTGGTGATGTTTTAAGTATTGCGAGAGCGTCTGACATGATGATTGTCGGACCCGACTTGTCGGACACCACATAACCTCCAAGATCAAGCATTTAGAACCTCTCTCCGATCGATCTATCAAATGGCGCCACTGCTAGGGATCGATTAATATTATACCATTCTCCATTGACGACGGTGCATTGATTAATATAATACCCTTCTTGCTTGTAAAACCACTCAATCTGAGGCCTCTCAAGAAAATCAGGATGATTTGTCAATTTGTTGATGGAACAATAAAGAGACTGAAGGGTATTCTTGAAAACAGTATCATACAGATCCAGGGCATGTGCTACATAGTGGATTTTATTGTATTGCCCACGGAGACCTCCACCTCAGTGGAGCACACTCCAATCATCCTAGGATGGTCTTTTCTCGCCACTACGAGGGATGTTATTGATTATGGATCTGGACAGGTACGCTTTCGTTTTGATAACAAAAGTGTTCTGATTGAGATGATCACTACACCCACTACTAGTCAAAAACCCACATCTGATGAGAGTATACCTGTGTCAGCCAACTCCAAGGAATACAAACTAACCGTTGAGATCATCGATGTTTGATTTATCATGGACGATATCGAGACCCAAGAATTCCTCTTCATGGAGGAATACTCGGAAAGCATAGACCTTGGAGTTCAATCTTCTTGTAGGTGGCGATGTGTTGATGAGATCTGCAATATTTACGACATAGACACGTTATTGCGAAGGGTAGATTTAGGAGAAGTTTCCTAGGCCAGACCTGACCATACTACTTTCACTGATGAGTACGTGCATGTTCGTTTTGAGACCAGTGAGGATCTTCACCATGTCGATCCCAATCGGGTTATGTCAACTAATGACCCCGATATAGACTTGCACTTTGTTCACTCCATTCCTCAACGGTTGCAAACGAAGGTACAATTTTCACCTTCTTTATCTTTGTATATTCCTCTCTCCTTGTATATCCCTTTCATTTTACTCGTTCCCTCTCCCGTTTCCATTATCCACCTAGATACGTGTGTTTGCCTTGCTTAGGATGAGCTTTATCCTAAGTATAGGAGAGGTAGACGAGTCGAGTATTATTTATTCATTCTGTTTCATTACTCTTGTCCTTGCCTATACTTAGGGATCTCTTACCCTAAGTATAGGGGTAGTGATGCGTTCATTCCTGCGTCATTTCTTCTTCTTCTTTTGATCGATTTATTGGTCCCCTCACATGTCTCCTCTCTTTTTAATATTCATGTCTATACTAAGGGATCTCTTGTGCTAAGTATAGGGGGAGACATATCAAGTTGTTGATCTGTTCATTTCCACTCTTGACCCTCCATGCATGTTGCATATAGTCTACTATACTTATGATTAGTTAATCCTAAGTATGGGGGACGATCAACTTCTTATTTTTCCAATTGTCGCAGTATAGGATTTTCTATACTTAGTATGAGTTATGTCTTCTTTTTTCTCTCTAACCTATGAGTACATAGCTCATGCTAAGTATAGGGGTCATATATATGTTGTAGACACTTTAGCCATAGCTCGTACTTTTGTATTTTTGAATAATATGGCTAAATACTATATGAATAAGGATATACGATGAATTAATTGTAAAGAAGAAATGCCTATAAAATTTTTCAAAATTCTTTATATATAATAATTAATAAATTGGTTTAAAACTTTTTGCAAAATGATTCAAAAACTTGGTTTTAAAATGCTTTGAAAAATCTTTTGAAATCCATTTTGAAAACTTTTTGCAAAATATTTTCAAACCTTTGTAAAATTCTTTTTCAAACGCTTGTAAAATCTTTTCATTTGTTTGAATAAATGTTTTTAAAATTTAGTTTTCAAAAGATTTGGAAAATGGTTGTAAAAATATACGTACTTTTTGAAAAATATATGCAAAAGGATTTTCAAATTTTGTAAATATTTGCAAAATTATTTGAAAAAAATATTTTCAAAAGAGGTCGGGAGGCTGTTTTGTGTAACAGTCAAGTTGGCTGTTACACAGAGCAATTTCCACTATTTTTTTATTTTTTTTCCAAAAATTCGACCATGTATATTCATCTATATATCCTTCGTATATGTCATTCGAATTTCATCAGAAATAGAGACTCATATGCCCTCCATTCAGAACATGTCGATTACAACAAATTTGAGACCGTTATAATAACATGTTTTAGATGGAGGGCATATGAGTCTCTGTTTTTTGATGAAATTCGAATGACATATAGGAGAGATATATAGATGAATATACATGGTGGATCTTTTGAAAAAAATAAAAAAAATTGGGGAAATTGCTCCATGTAACAACCAACTTGTTTGTCACACATAACAACTTCCTTTTTTCTGTTTTCAAAAATAAGTTTCAAAATGCTTGTAGAACTATTTTCAAATTATTTTATGATCCTTGTAGATAATTTATCAAGTAAAATGTTTTGACCATTTTCTATAAAACCTGTGAATATTCATGTATGAATGCCTACTTTAAATTCATCACATGGTTCTTGTAAATTTAGATGCACTCTAGTGTAAATATATCCACACATTTCTTTCACTAACTTTTATAAAAAATCCCTAAAAATTTCAAAATTTTCGAAATCCATAAAATTTTGCAAAATGTTTTCAAAAATATCATAAACATTTGCAAAACTTTTTTAAAAAATACATAAAAAGTCAAAAATCAGAAAATTGCTTTTCATAAAGATTTTCTGTTCATTGCATTGCATTTGCATTTTTCCGATTGATAATGACAATTGAACTAGTTTAAATAAAATCCGATGATAAGAGCGTGGTTGTACCTTAACCCACTTAATCACGGGAACCTTAGAGAAATCGGAATTGAGGCGCTTCAGGTCTGCTAGACTGAATTCTTTGAGACCACAAAACTAGGTTCTGTTGTCATCTTGACTGCCTAAGTAGAGTATTTTAAAACACATGCATGACTCTTGTCGATAGTGGCCTAACTTGGATACTTTCACTTTATACTTTGCTCAACTCAGTTGAAGCGGTAGAGGGATGGATTTGCCGACATGAGACACAAGCGAATGGAAACATATGAAGTCATAGTCTGTGGCCATTGTGCCCCAACCCAATCCAACAACGATGAGGTCCACGGACATGAGGTTATGTGTTGCAATAATGCTTCAAAAGAGGGATAGTTTACTGGCTCAAAAGGAAAAAGTTCATATGTAAATGCTGCTGTAATTGGTATTAAAAAACTCCAAAAAGAATGGATGGGCAAAAATCAAAGAAAAATAGTTCATGTTGAAGTATGCATATATGAAATAAGCAAGATTGTGCTTCAGACCCAAAATATTCACGTGATCCTGCAACTGGATGACTTGGTTACACTAGTCAAGCATGCCACGATAGATTACTACACTGCCTACTGTCCATTCTCTTCTCCACCTCCTCTTCTTGAGCCGGTTGCCCTTTAACATAGATGGGAATACCCCACTTCTAGAGGAAAGGGTTGCTGGATTAGGGAATTATGGTCACCATGTTGGAGAAGACCATCTCTTTACTGCTTTAGCCGAGAGGAACTACATATCACTAACACTTTATAAGATAGACTCATAGTCATAATGGACTGTGTATGACATCGACTTGTTCTGACCCCGCTTTAGAGGATACTTGAGCAGAGTTTTGTGGTTCTTAGAGGCCCGGTTCCCAATAAGGTTTCAACCAAACCAAAATCCCAAGGTCCGACTGAGCTCCAAACTTCGATTGTATGAAGATAAGTTCAAAAGTTAAAATTAATCCAATTTATTCCTTTTTCTTTATTTTCTTTTTCTACACTTATTAGCATAAGTGTTTGTTGGGGACTAGCAAAGGCAAGTATATGGGTTGACGTATCTCCATTTCATTACATTTATTATTTCATTTTGGCCTTAAATCCCTAGGAAAATACATGTATATAACATTAATTTGTACAAAATAACACTTATTTATTAGCATTTATATGTTTTATAAAATACTATATTTAATGCTAAAATAAAATAATAAAGAAATGAAAAGAAAAAACAATGAAGTGTCAAAGACACTGAGAGACTCTAGACATCGAGACCCAATCATCATGATGAATTAGTCGAGAAGGAATAAAGTAGGGGGAGATAGAGTATAGAAACTATATAGAAAATTGGATTAAACAACCGATTCTTTTTGTCAATATATCTTATTTTGGGATCTATTTTATTTTCTTATTTTTATACCTCAAATAATAAACCCTCGACATGAATATTGTATATAAAAATATAAAGATAAATATAATATTTATCTCATTAAAAAGTAATACATAGTATGCCTTGGACACACAGAATAAAAAGCCGTAAAGAATATTCTACAGACATGTACCCTCTCTATACTGACTAAAAATTCATCAAACTCACCTTTTTTGTTCATAAACTAAATTATATATTTAAAGAAGGTGGTTTTATTTAATTTGGAGTTAAGATGCAAAAGTTGGCTTTTGTGCCATCATTGTGCAATATACATGTATATAATATTCAATATGTTTAATATTTATATTTTTCACTTTCTTACATTTTTATATAATTTTAAATAGTATTCACAATACATGTAAAGAATTAAAATAAAATAAACCCATCAAAAATAAAATTAAAAAAAATATACTTTAATATATAGGTAAATTATACCTATAATATACATGTATAAAATTATTTAGGTAAATAAGTGAATTTAAAAAATATATTAAAAAATGTAAATATGTAACTAAATAAGTTACAAATATAAAATTATGAATACAATCTAATAAAATATAAAATACAAAATAAAATAAAATATATCATATATAGGTATTTATACCAATAATTATATATGCAAAAACTAATACCTAATAAATTACATTGTAAAAAAAAATAAAAATCAGAATAAAATACTAATTAAAATAAAAAATATTTTTTATATTTTAACTTTAATTTAATAAAATCGATTTCTATTTTTAAATGAATTTACAAAATATTTATTTCATTCTTTTTTCTGGTTGGTCTACATGGATCTACCATGAGTCACCTTTTATTAACCTAGCGGTCAACTGTACATCCCTCCACCTCTGACCTCTATCAAAGCTTCTGACGCCCGAGCTTGTCCCCATTTCCACTAGTCCTCCTTACCTCCTCACCCCTCGATTTCTTCACCAAAGCTCTTACCGATACCACCCTCTACCTCGCCATCACCCTATCTCCCACAACGCTTCCCCTACCTCATGCAATCCCGTCATCCTTTTGCCTAAAACCCACTTCTATAGATTCAACTCTCTGCCCTCTTTTTACGATGTTGATCCTTCTTAGCTCCCTAAACCCTCATATCCATCTAAAACAACTTAGCCTAGTGATAGTTCGCTCCTTGTGGATTTCAGCGTGCAAAGGGGCGTGAATGAAGTGATTCACAACTTCGTCGGACTTCCAACAATGGTTCTTGCTCCCTTATCTCAGGTACAAGATGATCTCTCTTACTCATTTCTAGGTAGATTTTTGTTGTAGTGTTTATGTCCCGCTATTATTTCATGCTTTAAGCTTTTGTTTTAGCGTAAAAATTAAATTCATAGTACGCTGGAGCTTAGAGGTCCATGAAGGATATGTAATAATCCTTAAGCGCATCACGGAAGCGTGAGCATCGTATCGAATACGACGAGGAACGACTAGTCACACTAGTTGTTCTATGCAGCGGAAATTAAAAAAATTTCATGCCACAAAACCACATGATCCAAAAACACTTCTCGGATCATTTCGTCTAAATCACAAACAAGTAATAGGATTACCTCTTGAAGTGTAGTTGTGATCGAGTCTCTAAATGAAGAGACCTCCTGTCTCAAGTCCGCTCCGACGGAGGAGACACTTGACAGCGCGGGGATGAATCGCTTGCTTCTTGCAATCCATGTTGATGATCCAAGCGGCGGATCTCCTGATCTCGACACACGAGATCCGACATCTTCTTCACGAGCGAGGCACACCGAAGGAGATGGAGATCCACGAGCAAATGATCGGGCAGCATAACGACGATGCTGCTGCGATGGAGACTCTCTCTAGAGCATCCATGGTGGACGGCCATGAGAGAGGATGAGAGAGGGTGTGTGGGAAGAGAAGAGAGAGAGAGAGAGAGATGTGCTTCAAAAGCATAACCCTAGAGAGTATGGCATGCCTTTCTATTTATAGAGTTTTGGGATCCATGGATCTCAATCCATGGGACATATAAAATCAATGGATGAGATTTATTTATGTTTAATCCAATGGTCAAGATTGTTGTTGGTAAAAAACCAACAACTAATAATCTAATTTAAATCAAATATATTTGACATATCAAATATGATTCAATCCTAAATTAGATCAAGCAATTAAGGAGAAATTAGCATGGAGATTACTCCCCATAAGGAAAGGGGGGACGGCTACCACATTCCTTGTGGGAATGTGTAGCCGTTCACCATGTCCTCATGGTGGAGGCAATCTCATGCAATCTCATGAGATTGCATATCTCCATGAATTTCTCCCATAATTTCCAACAACTTTTGTTGTGTTTTATTCTTCAAAAATAATTCACAATTAATTTTGAGAATATTACAATCTTGCCATTAGAAATTTGTGAATCACATTCACAAACCAAAACAAAATATAATTTACATTTTTCAATTAATTACACAGTGTATCCAATGCACATCAATAATTAATCAACAAATGTAAATTATAATTAGCTCTCTCTAATACATTATAAATCACATTTATAACATATTATGAATAATATAGATAGTGCTATCCACATTATTCATATCCATGATAATTAAATCACATTTAATCATCTTGGATCTCTATTCTCACGTGCTCAAATAACATGAATCACATTCACATTATTCACATCTTTGATAATCAAATCACATTTAATTATCTAAGATAACTCTTTTTATAATATGAATCAAATTTATATTAATCATGATAATTAAATTACATTTAATTACCAATTTACTCTATGCTTGGATATATATATATATATATATATTAACAATGAAATTATCCCGAACTCTTTCAAGGATAATGCGCTTTCTCCGCGAATACTTGGAGAAAAGGACATGGCGATTGTATTGTTCCACGTATAGTGACTTGGATATTGAGATAACATCTCAAATCCAGATCTCAGGCCTCCCATAGATGCTTGGTAAAATCAAGACCACAAATCTAATCTTCTCATTGAATCTGAATCACATTCAGATCAATGTCCGACATTTGGACTAAGATCAGATTACTTCTCTACTGAAAGGAGTCACTAAAATCCAAATCCGTTTCATCACTCCCTAGGAATGGAAGCGTCATGGTTATACAATCGTTTATGATCACATCACCCTCAGGTATTCCCAATACCTGTACATCCTGCATACTGGAAGACTCAGAATAAGCCTGAAGTATAAGATCAATTTTACACTGTCTACTTCAGAGTTTTATCATTAAGTTTCTCATTCGATCAGTGGAAGTCGGTATAGATCATATACTTTCCAAAAGCATATATCATACCTAGGTATTGATCACATACTTTCCAAAAGTATATATCAAACCTACAAATTCAATCAAGCTTCCACAATGAGACGACCGTGCACGGAATTTGATTCTTCCCAATATCTCATGAGTGAGCTCATGTCTTCTGGTTCAGTAATGAACCTGTATGACCCCTTTGAGAGATTGTATTACTCATATGCCCTTATATGCACACCAACGCGCCGATGTATAGACCTTGATTAGGTCATCAACCTATTGGTCTGGCAAATGTACAAACTCAGACATATAGTAACACATCTGTCTCCGGTCAGAGGATGCGTGCCTATATCATGACAGTATACGATATAGGACTTTGGTTATCTCGATCTTGTTAAGTCAATTCTTTGACCTAACTAATCTGACACCTCCGAATCTCTATTCCTATGCAGAGGACCTACATCAAGAGGCCGGTCAGATATTAGCCTAACTGAGAAAGGATTGCCATCTCCAACTCAGGGTGGAGATCATCTCTTAACAATCATTTGACGGTGCTTGATGAGTCCTCAATCTAACTCATTAGATGTTCATCCAAACACCAACCTCTATGATTCAATATTTGAATCAACAGCTATATGATCATCAAGATGGCCATGGTACATAACCCTAATTGTACTAAGGGACCTATTATGCAAATTATGTATTCTTCATTTCAGATTAGGGAATGATATTCGCAATAACATTTATTGCATAATGGATCGCCGTGGGCTTGCATGTCCAACAATCTCCCACTAGCCAAAAGAGCCATTAATGGGCTAATCATTGAATCCCACACTCATGTGACAATCATATGCTATTTAGAAAATAGCTAGGTAAGCTTATCAGTCACTCTGTTCCCAAGAGACTACGCTAAGTCCTTTTACGACACTTGCATATCCCCAGTAACAGTGCTCGCATCTAATGCGAATGTTGAATCTTATGCAACTAATACTCAATACAGTCAAAGTAGTTATAGTGTCCTTGATACTACTGCTCAACAATTATTATAACCAGTATTACCATATCCTTATCAGAATACCCTTATTCCTGGAGATCTCTATCTCCTAAGGTATCCGTAGTTAACAAATTTTAGATCACTATCTATAATGTCTTAATTTCTTGAAGATAGGACTTTGAGATCACTATCTCAAAAGTGTTGCCTTCTGTGAAGATATTGTTATTACTGCAATCAAGTATTTTATCTCCATAGTAGGATTAGTAACAGTTTACTACTCCCACTGTATGACAGACATTTTGCTTTTGTACACATCTAGCGTACACTCGGTTTCTCAGAACTGATGCCCAAGGGCTAGCAGTTTTTAGCATTCATATCCTCAACTCTTTGAGGTGCTATCCCTTTAGATAGGTTAGTACCATATCTTGAGGGAAAGAAGCCTTTCTTGGAATTTTCCAGAAAATGAAAATGTCCAAGGTGTACCATTAATGTGATGGTCCCCATACCCTCTTCTCTTTGCTTCTGAACAACTTCAGAACTAAGATCTAAGAGGTATCCTTGAGATCATATCTCGAGGTATGGGACAACCAGATTATAAAACACTTATCATCCTTAGATCATTCTAAATGATTAGGATATTATCTACATTTGACACGATGAATACAATGGCACTCCCACTATGCTTCACATGGTTCATCAAAATTCTATCTGAAATAATAACATTTATGATTTCATAAAATCTAATGTTCCAACTACAAGAAGCTTATTTGAGTCCATAGATGGAGTTTCTTTAGCTTGCACATCTTGCTTTCCTCAACCATGAAGCCTTGGGGTTGCTTCATGTGAATGTCCTTAGAGTGGTATTCATAGAGGAATGCAATCTTGACTTACATCATAAAGATGCCATAGTCAAGTTGTGTAGCTATGGTTAGCATTATTCTGATGGATTTAAGCATGGTCACTGAAGAGCAAGTCTCATCGCAAGCAATGTCTTCTTTTCGATGTGTAGATCATGGCTATGAACCGTGCTTTGAAGGTCTCTACCTTCTCATCAGGTTCACTCTTTCTATTGAAGATCCATTTACACCTTAATGGGTCTTACCCATATAGGTGGATCCTCGAGTGTCCATATACAACATTTGTATATGAAGTCTACTTTAGACTTTATTGCTAACATCCACCTTTCCATGCTATGATCTTCAGAAGCTTCATCACATGAAGTCAGATCATTGTCAGATTCAACTGACACATGGAATCCATCCTCAAACTTATTTGAAGAGGTATTAATGTTTCATCTTTAATTGTCTATTTAGTTTCCGATTTCAGGAGCCTCATTATCTTCTCAAGATTAAATGAGTTCCTTTACTTCATTTTCATCTTGATTCTCAAGAGAGTCATCCTCTAAGAATCACATTCTTAGAGATGAGATCCTTTAAGAATCTCAAGGTCATAAAGTAGGTATCCAATACCATTCTTTATTTTTCTAATGAAGTAGCACTCTCCAGTGCCAGATTCCAGCTTAATCACATTGAACCTTATTAAGGATATATATAATGCAGTATCTACCACATATATATACCTGGAAACTAAGAGATAATTATGCTAAGATTAATCATTGATCAAATCATGTCACACATGATCAATTGTATCTCCCTACAACTCTATTGAGTTAAGGTTCATTAGATGATTGAGATAGGAATGATATTCACATCTCCATAAGGTATTCCTTGAATTCATCTAATAGGTACAAGCTACCTTGGTTAGATTAAATTCATTTCATCTTCCTTCAAACTTTGATTCTAAACCAAAATTGTGAAATCTTTGAACATTTCAAAATTTTCTAAGTGAAGAGAAGAAATCTCATATCACAAACAATCATCAATAAATATCACATATCCATAATGTTTACTATGATATAGATGATTCACATACATCAATATGTATGAGATCTAGAATACCTTGACATCTTACACCTTTCCCAAAGAAGGGTGTATTGGACATTTTACTTTGAATACAATATTCATAAGTATGCAAGTTTTGAAATTTTAGACATTCTAAAGTTTCATCTCTTACTTGTCCATTGATCTCATCAACAGACATATGTCCAAAACATTATGCCAGATCATTGTCAGATGATCTTTATCCTCATATTGATCTTTAAAGGTTTAATTTTCAGTATTAGAAATCTTAACGAACCATTCATTAATTTTCTAATTCAGCGGAGTCCACTAAATGTTAGATTACTATCTGAAATATATCCATCATAACTCTCTATGACATGTTTATTCCAGAATTCATGTTTATTTCCAACATTTAGAAATAAACTATGAGTGTATTCTAATATCCAGGTCACAGAGACATTCTCTAAGACTAAGGGCTCCCACTGAAAATATGAAGTCTATTGATCCAATGGAAATTATTGCAACAATTGCATCACTTCCAACATGGATGACCATTAAACTTTAAGATCAAATTTCTAATATTCTAATACAGGTGCAACCAATTGCAAGTGTCATTAGAAGATTGAGATACAATCATTAGACTTTATCTTATCAAATAAGTAAGTCAATTTCAATGATTATATGTAGATTATTCAGATTTACTATCCGATTCATTCTCTAAGGATTCTAGATAGATTTGATAGTCATACTATCAATACATCAACTTATTGCAGTATTGGCATTCATCCAACTCTTTCGATGTCATATGGAAGTCACAGAAGTACAATCAACTCTTTGACTATACTTCTTAGTTGGGTCGAACCCATGCTTCCACTATGCTTCCTTTATCTATAAGCAACCATTGCTCAAGACCAAGGATCTCTTATGTTAAAATCAAAAATTTCAATATAAGAGTATTTCAACATTTATACATGCTTCATTCAATTCATACAATATGAATATCATGAAGCTTCATGAATGACTAGAGTACAGATAGTAGAATGATGACACTCATCGTATCTACATCCATTTAAACTCTTAAAACTTAGGTTCAGGTAGGTACTCAAATAATTTGAATACATCATCTCCTATAGAGCCACCATTCTGCATAATGCAGAGAACCATGTCATTCATGATTATATGTCGAGAGCACATATGTATGTGATGAATCTCCATTTCATCACCTCTATTCTATCATTTTTGCCTTGAAAACCCTAGCTAATGCATGTAAATAACATTAATTTATCTATAATAGCATTCATTATTTATTGTACTTATTGTATACAAAATAAGGTTTTTAATGCCAAAATTATAGAATAAAGAGAAGAAAAGAAAAAGGAATAGAATATTGCAAATATTTTATGACCCTAACCCTGAGATCAAGTCCAGAATGGAATTGGTCGACAAGGAATAAAGTAGGAGGAGATAAGGGCCAAGAGTACAATAAATACCTCATTTATTCATTCTTGATTTATGCATTTTTGACACCTATTCTATATCTAAGTATTCATTCACCAAATAAAGAAACTTTGTACAAAAAAGTTGGAGATAATAATGTAAATAAAAATACAAAATTAAGTTTGTACAAAAATAATATATAGTGTACATTTTACACCCAAAATAAAAAGCCAGAAACCAAACTTCACAGACCCATATCTTCCAAATAGAAACTCAAAACATAGCAAAATCACCTCTAATTGTATATAACTTTTCATGAGCTATTTAATGGTGGTGGTTTTATATTTTTTGGAGTTACTGTGCAAAAGATAGGTTTGGGGCCCCCTATTGTACATAATACCGATTAAAATATTTAATTTATTCATTACTTATTATTTTTACAAGTTCATATTTTTATAATTTTATAAACACTATCTATAATATAGGTGTACATCAGAAGCAAAATAAAACTAAAAAGAAAATGAATAATAAAATAATAAATTATACAAAAAAATAGATGGAACACCTATAAGTATATAAGTAAAAGGGAATTATATTCTTTAATTATTTTATTCTTTCATATTTTTAGAATATTGTAAATGTCATATATATTCTATTAAAAATACAAAACACATATAAAAACTCATTAAAATGCATTAAATTAAAAAGAAGTATACAAAACATAGGCAAAATACCTATACCTATACCTATACAATTCATATACCTATTAATTTAAATGTGCAAATAAACTCATAACAATCAAATAAAAATATATCTATACTCATAAAAATAAGTTGTAAATATATAAAATAAGAAAATAAAATAATAAAATAAAATATATAAAATAAAAATAAAATACACAAAACATAGGTAAATATACCTATAAATACACTAATAAAAATTAATTATTAATAAATAAAGCAAAAAAATTAAATAAAAATCATATTAAAATACTACATATAATAACAAACATTTTTTATTTTATACTCAAAAATTAATATAATCATTTACTAATTTAAATAAATTATTCTTTAATATTACAACTTGTTTTGTCTTCTAGCGGCCTGCGTGGACCAATCGCAAGCCGCCAAGTGTTGACCGCAGGTCAACTCCTCAGACCCTAGCCTTACGCCTCTGACAGATCACGAGAGCTTCGTTTCTCCAAATTTTAACGCAATTTGTGTAGCTCAAGAACGATAGGACTCTTCATGAAGATTATTCCTTGTACATCATGGATACACGCCCGACCCCATGATTTTTTGTACATGGCGTCGATTCAATCAAAAAGGGTGATCAATAAGGGTGCTCGAATACGTGTATAAATAAACACCTCTGTCCTCCTTGAATTCTTTGGTCATCTTTTACCATCTTCCACCCTTGCCTTCAGCCTAGACATGTCCCTTGTGACAGGAGGAACCCTCTGGAGGCGCAAATCGGTGGGAGGAAGCAGGGGTGCACCCACGACGGCGCTCCGGCGAAGCCCTGCTCCCTGGTGTTTCACCAGGTATAAGAGCTGCCCTTTCTTGCTTAATGTGTTAGGTTTTTTCATTCCACATTTAATTCAGTAGTTAGATATGTAGTAGCCCATTAGTTAGCCCTATCAGAGCCATATCAAAGTTCACCGGAGCTCCGCTCCGGTGAGCTAATCCGTCACGATCCGTCTGTGCTCAGAACTCCTATTCGCCCTCATTTCGTCCTCCTCCGCGTTCTCCATCTCCCGAACGCCTCATACCAACCCGAACTAACCTAGTTCTGCGAATCGAGGTCCCTCTCCTCTACGTTGTCGGACCTCGCCATCCGCATCATTTTTTTGCTTATCAGCTTCAAAAACTGTTGAGGTCAAAGCCCTCGAGCCCCAGATGTTTTCCATGCAGGTTTGGAGATCGACGAAGCCCTCCTGGGCGTTGTTGAACCATGAATGAGGCTCCTGGAGGTCCTCCTCTTCGTGGACCTCGCTTGATCTCTGTGGACCTCCAGGTGCCTCCAGGAGGCCATCATGGGATGCGGCGGAGCACCAGGAACAATTAGAGACCATCAGCAGAGGGAATGGAGGCCGGGGGAGCTCGCAATCTCCGATCGAAGCTCTCTAGCGTCGACCTTCTTCCCAGTTCTTTCACCCATCTCCTCCACCGTTGGATGAAGAACCCCTCCCCAGATCTGCCCAGGGCCGTCCGATGGAGCAATGTTTCAACCGTCAGATCATCACAGATGATCTAATCTCCACCGCTCATCGGTGAAGCGGTATGGCGTGCTGGATGGAAGCCACGTGGATAAGTAAAGCCTATATCGTCGTCCGTCCGGGACTCTTTGGGGTTAATTTGCACATCTAACCCCTTGTATTTTTTGTATTTAATATTCAGTGTTGTAAATAAAAAGCCACGTTTAAAAATAAGGGGACATTTTACATATAACCCCTGCACTTTATTTGCACGGAAGTCCATGCCACGTCACCTCGTGTGTCGTCTCACGTGAGGTGATTAATTGGGTAAAGTGCATATAAAACCTGGCGAGTTTTGTAATTATCTTTTAGTCCAATAAAATGCTTATTTACGTTATATATTTCTTGGACATTTGCATCGCTGCCCATGATATTTATGTTATTAGCAAGTACGACCATGCCAGGCGTGCGTGCTTTCGCACGTGAGTCCTGGGGTTTTTGCAGAAAGACCCTCGTGGCTTTGGCCATTTAGATTTAGTCCAGGAAATTCTTTGTTGCATGATATATTTTCTAGAGAAATTGTGTCGAAGCCCCTGGATTTTTAAATATTGACAGAAATACCCCTGCAAGGTTGTAATTGCTTTTTGTTATATCTAATTATTTCATGTCTCTCTAAAATCCCAAAAATTCCCCAAAAAAAAGTTTAAGCTCCTGTTGCATTCTTTATTATGCCATAATTTTATTTTACATTTTTATTGCATTTTCATATTTATAAAAATTCAAAAACATGCATTTTTGCTACTGTTTGCATTATAAACCCTAAAAAATATAAAAACTTCTTAAAAAATTCCTCCAAAAAATATATTTTGTCTCTTTTTGTGTATTTGATCTTCTATCCAAAAATCACTAAAAAAAACAAAACTCCTAAAAATTAGAAAACCCAAAAAAACTTCAAAAAAATATTAAAAATTCTAGAAAAATCATAAAAATACAATCTCTATTTCTGAATTTTTTGTATTTTATTATACTTGTTTTAAAATTAATTTGAGGAATTTTGGACACTATTTGATATTTTTCATCCTCATTTTAATTTTGATCAGTAATTTATTTCATTGTTTACTCGTATTTTTGACTTTAAAAATACCAAAGAAATAAGGAAAAATCTAGAAAAATCACAAAAACATTAGAACGATATAAAAATCACAAAAATCTTTATTTTCTGCATTTTGAGTATTTTCCCTATTTTCATCTTTCTCTTATCTCTCTTTTATTATATATTCTATATGGCTTTATATCTTATTTCAAAAAGAAAATATAAAAAAAATACAAAAACATAAAATAAAAAAATTAAAAATTAAAAATCAAATAAAAATTATAAAACTAAAAATCGAATAATATATATATATAAACAAAAAAAACCACAAAAAGACTTGTGTGCATACATGACTAGCTTGTATATGAATAGTTGTTGGCTACTAGTTTTTGCTCTCTGTGGTTCGACCTCTATATACTTCCACACTATGCATCATTATGGTAGAGTTAATAAATTTTAATTCATATTTTTAGGACTCAATTGCTTTATTCTGATTGTGGGTTAATTGCTGATTAACCGGGGAATTCCGAGTAGTCACTTCAGCGACTGGATATTTATCTGGACCCTCTGGATGTCCTGTGTTATCAGATGGTGCTGTTGTCGGGAAGCAATGAGCGTAGCTTACTTTAGTTTGTCATGTTGTAAATATTTGCATTGCTAATATTCATGAATTGCTTGTAAATATTTATTGCTTGTAATTATCTGTGCTAATACCCTTTTTCTTGCAACTTTGATGCGAGGGTCTGCCATGCAAGGACAATCTTCTAGAAGACTGGTGCAACCATGCATGAAGGAGGGTCACGCCTGTTTGACCAGCTGGAGCAGGCACCAAGGAAGCAAGAACAAGGCTTAGCCAGTTTTTTTTAAAATGTGTAATTTTATGAGAGAGAGAGAGACAATGTTGGCAGGTAATAATTTGAACTCTACTCTTCACAACGAGGTCCAGTGCCCGGGTGTCTATTCACCTGGAGGCCTCGTTGTGGCTTTTCCGTTTTTCCCGCTTTCTTTTCTTTGTTTCCCGCAATTTTGAGCTTTCTGCCTTTTCTTTATTTTATTTTGTGTGCATGGAGCCCCTAGACTTAGGTTGCTTGACTCGGTAGCTAGGTCCACACATTAATAAGAATGCTTGTTCCTATAGTCTCTTATGTATGGATTTTGTCAAACTTAATTGGTTCTTCACAATTAATATCAGCTAATGTTTACGGCGATTTGTCGCTTGCATACCGTCATGTAGTTAGGTTTCAAAATTCTGTTTTGCATACCGCATGGAGAGAGCTGGGATGCACTATAAGTCCTCTAACTCAGCATGCATCATTCGGTTCAATGGTGAGATTTCCATCATGGAACCAACTTGCACGGCTTTCCCGCTATCTGCCTCTGATTTTGAGCACCTAGGACATAAATGAGAATCTACAAAAACGTTAGGCGTTGGTACGTAAACAAACTCGAAAAAAGTGAAAACAAAAAAAAAAACTAAAACAAGGGGACTGCTAAATAAACTTTGACCTTAATTAAAATTTGTAATGGATTATCATTGTACTGGGTTCATAAAGCCCTCATTGTTTTCTGGTACCTTCAGAGGGGGAACAAAACCCCACTCCCATGAGCGAGGCACGCCCCATAAGGGATAGAGCCAAAATCCCAGTCTACAACTGCCTTGTGTATCGCATGGATTTCTGAAGTACTGGCGCTTCTATCGTACGTGACCGAGTAGGGCCTTGTCAGCGATGGTGTTCCCGCCTTGTATGGAACATCGACATGGTCTGAAGTATTGAGCATAGGTCACGCCTTCACGGGGGTATCTGTCTCATCGGTTTGCGTCCGAGTAGGTTCTTGCACGCTCACGGGTGATTCCGTACCGAGCGAGAACCGAAGTATTGGTTTAGCCTATCAGCTTTCTCTCTCTATTTCTTTGTCTAAGTAGGGATCCAGGAAGGGTTACAAGGACCTCAAAAAGTACAGACTACAGGTTACAAAGGAGGAGGACAAGTACGAGATTCTTTTCTGGCAGTACTCTCTCTCCTATAGGGTTAGCGTGTTAAGGACTTGTTAAAAGATATGCCTAAAATAACAACTCTAAAACTGAAAAGATAATAAGTAGCCGAACCTTCATGGCTCCACATGGCGTGAGTTGGTGAACCCGATTTTATATTGCATTTGTATGGATCTAGATTAAGGTCCAAAGATCAAGTCCCGCGCCTTTACGCAAACTTTGTTGTATCAGTCTCCTTTGACCCCCGCTCAGTCGAGCCTTTCTACTGTTTTGCACTTCTTTTTATTCCTCGTTGACCATCGTATCCTTCTTCCAACATACAATCCTCCTGTTGCTTCACGAAGTTGATCTATGAATGGTTTCCGTCGGGATCCCACCGACACCCACATCGATTCCATAGACTCAACTTCGCCAATAAATTCGAGGCGATTCCCGAGAACCCGACCCGAACTTTGCGGATCGATCTCCAGACTCCTCGTCTTCTACCTTTCTTTTGACCACCCAATAAACCGGGATCACTTTTGTCCCACTTTCACCGTTGTGAATGGAAGTCGATCACAGACCATATCCTTTTTCGTTCATAATATTCTGGGATTGACCTTGATCCCAGATCCATCATGACAGCTAAATAAGATTGCAAGTGGTCTAATTAGGATTCTCTCATTCTGCAGATAGAAGACCGACCAAGCCCTGGATACTAATCCGAAATTCCTTTCATCAGACTCAGACCCTGACATGGCTCCTCAAGGAAAGGGCAAGGGTCAGCCGCCACCCCAGCCAGAGCAATGACAGATGCCAGATCAGAATTAGGTTAATGCACAACTGTTGGCATCCATCCAAGCTATCCAACAACAGCTAACTGAGCAGGCCCTAGCACGGACTGCTTTCCAGGAGATGCTGAATGATGTAATGAACAGACACGAGGGAGGAGAAGGATGACGAGGAGGTGCTAACCCTTCGGATGACGAGGAAGAGTCGGAACAAGGGAGACCCAAACCTATACTGAAGGAGACCTATAATCCTGGAGACAACCAGATGACCGAATGGATCCTCATTCCACCGGTGCATGCTCACTTTGAGCTGAAGCCCTAGTTCCTCGCTCTTCTTCCATCTTTCCATGGAAACACCAATGAAGAGCCGTACATCCACCTGCAACAGTTCTCACGCATCCGCCGTACTACTCAGTACCCCAACGTTCCCTTTGGACGTTGCCAAAATGATGACATTCCCCTTATTGAGTCAACCATCTGGGGAAGATTGTAACAAGCTGGGAGGAACTGAAGTTAGCTTTCTTGCACAAGTTTTACCCTCTCAGTCGGCTCAACCAGATGCGAGCATGAATCAGCAACTTCTCCCATGGAGCCCATGAATCTATCCATGAAGCGTGGGAGAGGTTTACAGATCTGCAGGAGAATGCCCTCATCACGAGATTCCAAAGACCAGCCTGGTCCAACATTTCTTTGGGGGGCTGAACATCGAAAGCCAAAGGCTCGTTGACGCAGCATGTGGGGGCTCACATTTCAATAAGGATGAAGACATAGTCTGGCAGATATTTGAAGAAATGGCCGAAGGAGATGCCACTCTCTCTTCATCAAAAGCATACCAAAAGCAGCCCCAGATCCTCCAGAAACAAGTATACATGGCAGCGTCCTGCGAGGTGGAGAGAGATGAGAGCTCCAACCTCAGCATCATCGGGGGCCATCTCTCGAAGTTGATATCATCGAGAAACGATCACAGGACTTAGAAAAACTTGATGTGATCAAGAGGAGGACTCAAAACCTTGACAAACTAGATCAGATTACCAAACAACTAGAACTGCTAGTGGGCACCATCAACTCTGTCCAGTCGGCATCACCATCAGAAGCTCCAACTGAGAAGAAGGACAATCTACCACCGCCACATAAGCCTCAGCCGAGCCAACAGTCACCGACAGTCCAGCACGTGTACTACGTGCAGGCACCTGACCAGAGCCAGCAGCAACAGCAGATGGTTGTGTACCAACCAGAGTTTGTAACTGGATCCGATCCAGTCTTCCCACCACCACCCTTGATTCAAGAAGTCAACGGGGTTTGGAGCAATGAAGCACAGCCGACCCATCCCATGGGACAACCTCAGGGTCAACTACCAGCCAACCGTCAATACCACCAACCTTAGGGTGGTCGATTTGGGCAGTCCTCATAGCCACTGCCACAGTATCATCAGCCTCCCTCATATGCAAATCAATGGAGGCAGAATCAACATTATCAACAGCCGCAATACCACCAGCCACAACCTTTCCATCAGTATGTGGCCGCTCCACCTTAGTAGTACCAACAGTACCCCCTTCCTCTTACCAGCAGTTTCAGCTTCCTGCACCACCCCAACACCACCACCAACAGTCTCAGTACCAACACATGCAACAATAGTGTGGTCTGCACGCTGAATCTACTGAGGCAAATCCTGTGAACCCGACCATGGATTGCTTGGCCCAAGTCAAAGGGCTAGCAGATATGACCAAGAGGCTCAACGATCTGACCGCCACCAAAACCACTATCCCAGCCCAGGTCGAGGCCAACCCCAATGGCTTTAAAAAGAAAGAGCAGGTAGAATGTGATGTCCTGTCTACGTCTGTATAGTCAGAAAATGATAATATTGTTTGTTCTAATGTTGTAACTCTCAGGAGTGGTAGGGCCTTGCCTCTGCCTGCTATCAAGAATGGGGAGAATAAAGGACCATGTGAATCGTCATCTTCTGCATCAGTCGTGCCAGCTACAGGGGCGGGTGAGGAAGAAGAAGGAGGAGCCATTCCAGCCGTCATGCAACACCAGCATCATCAGCAAAAACCACAAAAAAAATCAGCAAAACCAAACAGAACAAAAAGAATTTTGCAGCCGAAGCAAAGTCGTGCCAGCCTCGGAGGAGCAGCCAGTCGCAACCGATCCCTCGCCAGCCGACGGAGCAGACGCCCTACTTTTTGCTCGCCCATTAGCACTGTTATCTCAAGATTCAGCTTGTACTCCTTTTTGTAGACCGGGTGTACAACAATTTGTGGGCGATAATTCTGATGCAAATAAAAACTCTATTCTGCTTATCAGTGATCTAAATATTACTTTTCCTAATGCAATCGAAAAATCCAACAAAAATTGCAAAACGAAAAAGTGCATTGTCTGATCCTAGAGTTGTGGAATAATAGATAACTTAACCGTTGAGATTCCCTTACTGAAGGCCATGGAGTACATGCCTGTTGTGAAGAAGGGATTGAAAGAGGCATGTACCAGCAAGCGTCGACCATCAGCAAGAACCGGCGCAATCAGGTTGAGAAGCACGTTCTCACTATGGCCACTGTCGTAGCCATCAGCAACCTCCCATAGAAAAAGCAGGACAATGGAGCACCTCTTATCAGTTGTGAGATTTTCGATCAGGACTTCGAGCGTACTCTCCTTGACAGCGGGTCTTCCATCAACCTTCTGCCATCGTCAATAACGCAAGAATTTGGGCTGGGTCTGCTCAAGCAGACACGAATGATCCTTCAGTTCGTTGACCGATCCATCAAGCGACCCAGAGGTCTGTAAGAAGACGTTGTAGTGAAGGTGCGGGAGATGCAATTCCCGGTTGATTTTGTAGTCCTTGATATGGACTCACCCACACCCTTACTCCAGACCCCTATCATCCATGGCCGACCATTCTTGTGTACCTCAGGCTCCGTGGTTGACTACGGGTCCGGCAAGATCACTTTCCGCTCGGACAACAAGTAGATCAGTATAGACGTGATCAGAGAGCCATACGCCATGATTGATGAGAGCCATGCAGTATCAGAAGCAGACTGTGGCTTTATTGCAGAAATTAGAGACTCATCACTTTCATTGAATGATTCATGGACCCGAGAAATCCTCACTCTCGAGGAGGACTTGGAAGGCACAGTTGACCTATGCTCCTATGATTCTTGGGAGACAGACTCTAAGATGCTGACGCAACCATGTGATTTCAAGAACTCACTCCAGCCCGAACATAATGAGCTTAGTACAGAATCGTTCGACACATCATCGGGATCTCAACAGAATACTGAGGATGGTAGATCCATCAATTAAGTACATCCCACCACCAGTATAGTGTCTGAAGTGACCAACAAGTTGGATAGATTAGGACCAGAACTCAAGCCACTTCTTGCAGGACTGAAGTATGCCTTCCTTGCGGGTGAAGAATGCATGTATCCGGTCATCATCAACAGTAGGCTGAACCCGGATCAGGAATCTCGACTTCTCGAGGTTTTAGAAAAGAACAGCAAGGCACTTGGTTGGTGCGTATCAGATCTCCGTGGGATAAATCCAGCTTTGTGTTCACATCACATTTATCTGGTGAAAGATGCCAAGCCATCCCGCGAATTCCAAAGAAGGTTGAATCTAAACCTCTGAGACGTCGTCATGAAATAGATCACGAAATGGTGTGACGCAGGCTTCATCTATCCCATCTCCGATTCAAAATGGGTAAGCCCACCGCATGTAGTTCCAAAGAAATCAGGGCTTACCGTGGTTACCAATGACAAAGGAGAGGAAATATCCACTCGGGTACCAACATCCTGGCGGGTATGTGTGGATTACCGCCGTCTAAATGCAGCAACTAAGAAAGACCGCTTTCCCTTGCCATTCATTGATCAAGTTTTGGAAAGACTAGCAGGCAAGGAGTTCTTCTGCTTTTTGGATGGGTACTCCAGGTTCAACCAGGTGGCAATCGCTCCCGAAGATCAAGAAAAGACTACCTTCACTTGCACATTCGGTACCTACGCCTTCAGAAGAATGCCCTTTGGATTGTGCAATGCACCTGCGACATTCCAGAGGTGCATGCTAGCAGTCTTCGCCGAGATGGTAGGCAGTTTTCTTGAGGTGTTCGTGGACGACTTCTCAGTCTATGGTGTCAGTTTCGATTCTTGTCTTGGGCACCTAGACAGAGTGCTTCAGAAATGTCGTGAAGTCAATTTAGTGCTATCATGGGAGAAAAGCCACTTCATGGTCACAGAAGGAATTGTGCTGGGTCATGTCGTTTCCAAACGTGGCATGGAAGTCGACCCGGCAAAGGTGGATGTGATTGCCAATCTCGAGCCGCCTCTAACAGTGAAGAATGTAAGGTCGTTCCTGGGGTATGTGGGATTTTACAGACGATTCATCAAGGATTTTAGCCGCATCGCCCGACCTTTAACAGAGCTTGTATGTAAGGAAACTGAGTTTAATGTCGATCAGCAGGTTCTCCTTGCTTTCAATCAACTGAAGGAGCTTATCACTCAAGCTCCAGTCCTACAGCCGCCGGATTGGTCTCTCCCATTTGAGATCATGACTGATGCGTCAGACTTCGCAGTCGGGACTGTTCTGGGACAGAGAAAAGAAAAAGCGCCCTATGCCATTCACTACGCCAGCAAAACATTAGATGAGGTGCAAAGAAATTACACTGTGACAGAAAAAGAGTTGCTAGCTGTAGTTTTCACCCTTGAAAAGTTCAGATCCTATTTGCTTGGATCAAAAGTTACCATTTTTACAGACCACTCTGCTATCCGGTACCTACAACAGAAGAAGGATGCCAAGCCAAGACTGATTAGATGGATCCTTCTTCTCCAGGAATTTGATTTGGAAATCAAGGACAAGCTTGGAGTTCAGAATGTGGAAGCAGACCATCTCTCCAGAATTGAGCAGCAAGAGCCTCCACTGAACAATGAACCTATCACAGAAACCTTTCCAGATGAGTCAATTTTAGCAGTGGATTCCCCCCTTGGTATGCTAATATAGTCAATTACCTCGCCTCGGGGGTACATCGGATTGGACGAAAAATCAGAAGAATAAATTCATGTCAACCATCTGTTTTTATCAATGGAAAGATCCTCTCTTATTCAGGGAAGGAGCATATTGCATTGGGCGCAGGTGCATACCTCAGGAGGAGCATTATAGTGTCCTCGAGCACTGTCACTCGCTCGAATCTGGTGGACATCACTCTGGAGACCGTACGGCAGCTAAAGTACTTCAGTGTGGCTTCTGGTGGCCCACACTATTCAAGGATGCAGCAGTATTTGTCAAACAATGCATTGACTGTCAGAGATTGAAGGGTACACTCACTGCAAAAGATTTGATGCCTCTGAAGATCATTCAGATAGCAGATGTTTTTGATGCATGGGGCATTGATTTCATGGGGCCTTTCCCCTAACAGTCAGGGTTTTGAGCACATCCTACTTTCCGTAGATTACGTAAGTCGTTGGGTTGAAGCTATTCCCGCTCGAGCCGCTGATAGCCGGACAGTGTGTCGATTCTTAAAAGAAAACATCATTTCACGGTTCAGGATTTCGAAGATTCTCATATCAGATGGGGTTAGCCACTTCATTAACAAAGGGGTCAAGAAATTAACGAAGGAATACAACATCGACCCGAGTCGCATCTCCTTATCATCCTCAGACCAATGGCATGGCCGAATTGTCGAACAGAGAAATCAAGACGATCCTGCAGAAACTTGTAAGGCCGGACAGAAAGAACTGGTCTCAACTCTTGGACTCGGTCCTCTGGGCTTACAGAACCGCCTACAAGTCTCCCTTGGGAATGCCACCCTATCGTCTTTTATATGGAAAGCCATGCCATCTGCCTGTCGAATTAATTCACAAATCTTTATGGGCAATTAACATGTGCAATTTGGACTCCCGGAAAAGTGGTCAGAAAAGAAAAGATGTTCTGAACAGACTCTTGGTGTTCCGAGACTATGCATACGACAACACATTGATGTAAAAGGAAAAGGTGAAACACTAGCATGACCAGCACATCAGACGAAAGACCTTTGAAGTTGAACAGAAGGTGTGGTTATTTGATGCAAAGTTGTGGATCTTCCCGGGCAAATTAAAGAGCAAGTGGACAGGGCCATTCCGAGTTCGTAAAGTGCGTGACAATGGAAGTATTGCCATATCAGAATTGTCTCCTGACGCACAACCATTCGTCGTCAACGGTCAACTTCTGAGGCATCAAAGATTAATAGCTGTACCTCAAAAACTATTTATCTGATTTTTCTTTCATGTCTCTCTTTTGTAACAAAAATAATATTCAAAATAATATTCGAAAAAACCTATAAAAACTAAAACAAAGCTGTACATGTTGTAAAATATTTGGACTTATGGTCTTCAAAATCATGTTTTTGAAAATGATTCTCAAAATAGTCTGAGATAACAAAATTTTTCTCATGCAAAACAGCAATAATTCAAACTGTGTAAAATCGCTTTGTTTGTAAAATTTCTTTCTTTGTGTGAAATAAAGGATTTGAAAACCTATGTGCAAACAGTTGAAAAATATTTGTAAAAAACTATTGTGGAAAATGTATATACATAGTGTGAAAAATCTTTGTAAAATGGCTTTCAAATGTATGTAAATGCTTGCAAAAATTATTGTGATTATAGGTTTGAAAATGTTTTCAAATAAATTGTGCAAAAAAAAAGAATACATATATGTAAAGTCGTTGAATAAAAAGTTTTTATCAATTGAATACATATATGTACCTAGAACAAACATGCACACTTGTAAATCCTTAAAAGTCCTTAATTCTTGTAAATAAAGAAGTATGCCGTGTAAATAGCTGTACATATGTTATTCTTGGAATATCAAATTCCTTTTATAAAAAAAAGATGTGTGTGAAAAGTCTTTCTCTTTATTTCCAAATTCTGTATCTTTGCATCATTGCATAGCATGCGCATATCATTCATATTCTTTTTGAGTGAGCTTGATGATTGAACCACTCCAGTACATCTAAAATTGGAGCTTGGCTGACTTACTGCACCTAACTCACTGGAATCTTAAGGGAACTAGGTTAAGGTACTTCAGGTCTATTCAGGCTTAATTCTTTGAGAAATCAGGGCTAGGTTCAAGTCACCTCAAATGACTAAATAGAACTTTTTCGAGGCACACACATGACTCTTGTCGACCGTGACCTAACTTGGACACTTGCACCTTTCACTTGGCTCAACTCAGCTGGAGTGGTGAGGGGGTTGGATTTACCAGTCTGAGACGCACACGGGTGGAAACATTCGTCCTCGTCTAGGGAGGGAAGTGCACCCCAACCTGGTCCAGTTTCAATGAAGTCGAATGACAAAGAGTGTGGGTTGCAATAAAGCTTCAAAAGAGGGACAATCTTCTGGCTCAAGAGGAAAAAGTCCTTATGTAAATGCTGATGTAAATAGTATTTCAAAAAAAAAATCCAAAAAAGTGGACATGCTTGAAATAAAAATAAAAGTGCCTGCCGGAGTATGTATATGTGTTGTACAGAAAATAAGCAAGCTTGAGCACCAAAGTTATACCATGTGAGTCTGCAGCTGGTGACTTGACTACATCAGTCTTGCATCCCAGGATAGGTAGCTACACTGGCTACTGTCCATTCTCTTCTTCCCCTCCTCCTCTTGAGTCGGATGCCACTTGAACTTAGAAGGGAATACCCCGCTCCTCGATGACAGAGGGCTGGATAGGGGAATCATTGGGTTGTCATTCTGGAGAAGTTAGCTCCTTTGTCATCTCAGTTGGGGAGAGCCACAATCACTTACACTATTTAAGTCAGCTTCATAGTCATAAGGGTTTGCGTATGATGTAGGCTAGTTCTGACCAGGCTAATGAGGTGGGTTGAACCAAATTCTGTGACTCTCGAAGGCTGTTGTGTTTTAAAGTTGGTTCCCGACCAGATTCTACACACATCCACACTCAAGGTCTAACCGAAGCTCTAAATTCCGATTTTGTAAGGACAGATATTGCACTGAAAGCAATCCTATTCACTCTATTTTTCAATCTTCTTTTTCTTTTCTTCTTATTCTTTGATCTTTTCTGTACTTATTGCATAAGTATTTGCTAGGGACTAACAAAGGCAAGTATAGGGGGGTGATGAATCTCCATTTCATCACCTTTATTCTATCATTTTGGCCTTGAAAACCATAGCTAATGCATGTAAATAACATTAATTTGTCTATAATAGCATTCATTATTTATTATACTTATTGTATACAAAATAAGGTTTTTAATGCCAAATTATAGAATAAAGAGAAGAAAAGAAAAAGGAATAAAATATGCAAATATTTTATGACCCTAACCCCGAGACCAAGTCCAGAATGGAATTGGTCGACAAGGAATAAAGTAGGGGGAGATAAGGGCCAAGAGTACAATAAATACCTCATTTATTCATTCTTGATTTATGCATTTTTGACACATATTTTATATCTAAGTATTCATTCACCAAATAAAGAAACTTTGTACATAAAAGTTGGAGATAATAATGTAAATAAAAATACAAAATTAAGTTTGTATAGAAATAATATACAATGTACATTTTATACCCAGAATAAAAAGCAGGAAACCAAACTTCGCAGACCCATATCTTCCAAATAGAAGCTCAAAACATAGTAAAATCACTTCTAATTGTATATAACTTTCCATGAGCTATTTAATGGTGGTGGTTTTTATTTTTTTGGAGTTATTGTGCAAAAGATAGGTTTTGGGCCCCTATTATACATAATACCGATTAAAATATTCAATTTATTCATACTTATTATTTTTACAAATTCATATTTTATAATTTTATGAACATTATCTATAATATAGGTGTACATCAGAAGCAAAATAAAACTAACAAGAAAATGAATAATAAAATAATAAATTATACAAAAACATAGATGAAACACCTATATGTCTATAAGTAAAAGGGAAATATATTCTTTAATTATTTTATTCTTTCATACTTTCAGAATATTGTCAATATCATATATATTCTATTAAAAATACAAAACACAGATAAAACTCATTAAAATGCATTAAAATAAAAAGAAGTATACAAAACATAGGCAAAATACCTATACCTATACTTACAGTTCATATACCTATTTATTTAAATGTGCAAATAAACTCATAAAAATAAAATAAAAATATCTATACTCATAAAAATAAGTTGTAAATATATAAAATAAGAAAATAAAATAATAAAAATAAAATATACAAAATAAAAATAAAATACACAAAACATAGGTAAATATACCTATAAATACACTAATAAAAATTAATTATTAATAAATAAAGCAAAAAAATAATTAAAAATCATATTAAAATACTATATAAAATAATAAACATTTTTATTTTATACTTGAAAAATAATAATATCATTTACTAATTTAAATAAATTATTCTTTAATATTACAGCCTGTTTTGTCTTCTAGCGGCCAGCGTGGACCAATCGCAGGCCGCCAAGGGTTGACCGCGGCCAACTCCTCAGACCCTAGCCTTACGCCGCTGACAGATCACGAGAGCTTGTTTCTCAAATTTTCACGCAATTTGTGTAGCTCAAGAACGATAGGACTCTTCATGAAGATTATTCCTTGTACATCATAGTTACACGCCTGACCCCATGATTTTTTTGCACATGGCATCGATTCGATCAAAAAGGCGATCAATAAGGTGCTCGAATACGTGTATAAATAAACACCTATGTCCTCCTTGAATTCTTTGGTCATCTTTTACCGTCTTCCACCCTTGCCTTCAGCCTAGACAGGTCCCTTGTGACAGGGAGAACCCTCTGGAGGCGCAAATCGGTCGGAGGAAGCAGGGGTGCACCCACAGCGGAGCTCCGGCGAAGCCCTGCTCCTGTGTTTCACCAGGTATAAGAGCTGCCCTTTCTTGCTTAATGTGTTAGGTTTTTTCATTCCGCATTTAATTCAATAGTTAGATCTGTAGTAGCCCATTAGTTAGCCCTATCAGAGCCAGATCGAAGTTCACCAGAGCTCCGCTCCGACGAGCTAATCGTCACGATCAATCTGTGCTCCGAACTCCTATTCACCTCATTTCGTCCCCTCCGCGTTCTCCATCTCCCGAACGCCTTATACCAACCCGAACTAACCTAGTCTGCGAATCAAGGTCCCTCTCCTCCGCGTTGCCGGACCTCGCCACCGCATCATTTTTTTGCTTATCAGCTTCAAAATCGGTCGAGGTCAAAGCCCTCGAGCCCTAGATGTTTTCCATGCAGGTTTGGAGATCGACGAAGCCCTCCTGGGCGTTGTTGAACCAGGGACGAGGCTCCTAGAGGTCCTCCTCTTCGTCGATCTTGCTTGATCTCTGTGGACCTCCAGGTGCCTCTAGGAGGCCATCATGGGATGCAGCAGAGCACCAGGAACAATTAGAGACCATCGGCGGAGGGAATGGAGGCAGGAGGAGTTCGCAATCTCCGATCGAAGCTCGCCGGCGTCGACCTTCTTCCCAATTCTTTCACATCTCCTCCGTCGTTGGATGAAGAACCCCGCCCCAGATCTGCCCAGGTTCATCTTATGGAGCAGTGTTTCAACCGTCAGATCATCGCATATGATCTAATCTCCACCGCTCATCGGCGAAAGCGGTATGGCGTGCTGGATGGAAGCCCACGTGGATAAGTGAAGCCTAGATCGCCGTCCGCCCGGGCTCTTTGGGGGTAATTTGCACATCTAACCCCTTGTATTTTTGTATTTAATATTTAGTGCTGTAAATAAAAAGCCACATTTAAAAATAAGGGGACATTTCGCATATTCCCCTGCACTTACTTTATTTACACGGAAGTCCATGCCACGTCACCTCACATCCGTCTCACGTGAGGTGAATTAATTGGGTAAATTGCATATAAACCATGGCGAGATTTGTATTGTCTTTTTAGTCCAATAAAATGCTATTTACGTTATATATTTCTTGGACTTTTGCATCGCTTCCCATGATATTACGACCCTGCAGGCGCGCGTGCTTTGCACGTGAGTCCTGGGGTTTTTGTAGAAGGACCCTCGCGGCTTTGGGCATTTCGATTTAGTACAGGAAATTCTTTGTTGCATGATATATTTTCTGGAGAATTGTATCGAAGCCCCTGGATTTTTGAATATTGACAGAAATACCCCTGCTAGGTTGTAATTGCTTTTTGTTATATCTAATTATTTCATGTCTCTCTAAAATCCAAAAAATCCCAAAAAAATAGTATAAGCTCCTGTTGCATTCTATTATCACGCCATATTTGTATTTTGAATTTTTATTGCATTTTCATATTTACAAAAATTCAAAACATGCATTTTTGCTACTGTTTGCATTATAAAACCCTAAAAAATATAAATAATTCTTGAAAAATTCCCCAAAAATATATTTTGCGTCTTTTAATGTGTTTGATATTCTATCAAAAAATCACTAAAAAATATAAAACAAAACTCTAAAATTAGAAAACCCAAAAAATTTCAAAAAATATTAAAAATCCTGGAAAATCATAAAAATACAATGTTAGTTTCTGAATTTTCTGTATTTTATTATCTTTGTTTTAAAATTAATTTGAGGAATTTTGAACACTATTTGATATTTATTTCGACAGTAATTTGTTTCACTGTTTACTCGTATA